>OX422217.1:221276998-221876998 GCA_949130495.1 Sambucus nigra | reverse complement strand
CACACATATATATATATATATATATATCACATTTTGTACAAATATTGGAACCAATATAGCATTTTTAAAGAGTCAACGCATTGCATGGTGACCCTAGAAATTATCGGCTAAATTATAGGTACTCTGTCTCTCTTTTCTGGGCTCAACGTCAAGTGACATATGTTCAGTCCGCACTGTTAAAATTCAGACATATTTATATATATCTGTACCCATATGTATGCAATTATATGTGTCATTTTCTATTTGCCTTTTTAGTTTCAATGGATTTTTTTTTATTTACTCAGAAAATCTTAATGCAAATATGTACGTGTCAGTATTTTTTTTGCATTTGTTTTTCGGGTTTTCTTATTATTCGTTGTTGTGGGATAATAACTAAAATAGTTTATGGAATGGATGTAGTGGCTTTGATAATAAAGGTAAGGCCTAACATTTAGGAAGTGTTTTTTTAACAAAATTTAGGAAGAGATTTATATGGATCCTTACTTTTTTTAGTTACAATTTGTCTCCAGAGCCATACTTATATCACGTGGGCAATTGTCTCGCCGGTCATATAAAAAAGGTTTAACAGAACTCAAGTCTTATAATTAACATTTTTATTATATATCTAACAACTCAGATGTTTTTTTAATGATTAAATCAATTACATTCATACTGTGTGCCATTTAAATTGTCAATTTTTGACTTCAATACGTCTAATGGGATCATCATAATATTTTAATATGGAGATTCTTTAGTTTCTATTTCAATTCAATATCCAGTTGGATCCATTCTCCATTTGGATCCAACATTGTGGTTGGTTCATCACAGGTGAGTCCATGACGGTTGAGGTAATGAAATGTCAATAATTTCATTACTAATGAGTTTTTTTAATGATTGAAAGCTTGGATCGTGTCGGGATAAACTTGGATTGTTGGAGATCCGTATGATCTGTTGGTTTACCATTTCGATCCCGTCTTCTATATTAATGGTTGAATTTTGTTCTATTTCAATTCAATGAATTTTATTCTTTGTAGGATGGTCCTGTTATGTTGTTATATTTGTTTTAGCTGTTTTCATATGCTTTTTTTTTTATTAAATTCATATATTGATGTTGCATGTTTTACGTGTTTGGTAATATCTCGGGTTTAAGTCTATCTTTGTCGTATAGCTTGCGCATCGCGCGGGTTTACAACTAGTCTTTTTATAAAACGCTACGTTTTAAAAACTGACAAAACCAACTGTAACCCACTAAAGAAAACAATGTGCCAAAACCATGTTTTAACAAGTCTTACCGTTGTAACAGAAAATAAGTCACATCGATGTTTTTAAAATAAAACAAAAAAAATCATTTTTGATTTAAAACGAAACCAACCCTAAAAACAAATTCAAACCGCCAACAAATTTTGGCCACAAATAAAACTTTGGTCAAATCTATGTTAGCTAAGGCTTAGGGGTCACAACTATAGACCAACTAGGGGTTTATTCGAATACAAATAAGGCTGTACGCAAAACACACACTCAGATCTCCTAAGGTCCAACATATAAGACATGCCACGCATGAAAACCACTCCAACTTATATATATATATAAGCCATGCATGAAAACAATATGTATTATACATATACAAAGACTCATTCCATATATAAAGGAAAGGATCTACAAAGGGTCATGTTCGCACAGGCCAAAATCGAGAACTGTTTTGTAACAGTAAAGGCGTCAAATCTCTATTATATGTTGTATAAACTTACCATAACATACACATACTTACCATCAAATATATAGTATCGTACATATATATTACATAAAAGCTATATGTAGTGCACAAGCATATAAACAGTGTGTATACATATATATACATAATATAGAAGGCACGCATGCATATTCTAAATGCTAAATATAATATAGCATACATACATAAACTATATATGAGACGATATACACGCATACATAAATAGCCATATAAAAATATATGACACGCATATATATATATATATATATATATATATATATATATATATATAAATAATTCCGAAAATTTTACTTTCAAAAATATTAAATGATAAATTTCAAAATAAATTTTAAACCAGTTTCACTAAAATATTTTTAACTTCAAAAAAAATAATTCTGCAAATTTTATTCTTTAAAAATATAAAGTGTCAAAAATTTATTTTCACAAAATTTTTTTTCTTATAAAAACTTCAATTAAAGTATTGAACTCATAAAGATTTTTTATGACGAAACTCACCACTATCATAAGATATGATAAACAACATGCAAATGCAACGTGGTGTCGTGTCCTACGTGACAGAATAAATCCTATGAGCCATAGAGAATGGAAATTACCTTTTTCTGAGATGACGGACTGAATCGAAATCTCATTTGATGTAGACGAACATAGAGAGCTTGACGTCGATAAGCGAGACACAATCCTAATTACAAAAATATTTTGTCAAAATTCACGTCCAACTAGATGAACTCCTATATAGCTAAAGCACGAAAAGCAAACCCTAGGTGTGCTCTTAGTGCCCTAATGCGGGAGCGGAAGCGGGAGCGGGAGCGGGTGCGAATGCGAGTGCGTCAATGCGTCGATTTTCAAAATATTAGGATTTGAGAGCGCCACCAGTGCGTCTATGTATTTAACACATAAATATATATTTATAATATATAAGTATGATTTTTAATATATATATATAATTTGTATATCTTATATATCTTAAGAGAGTAAGTAAATATAAAATGTAAAATATGAAGTTAGTACAAGACAATTTATTTGCTTCCCATATTATATAAATCAGAAAATGCAATCAATTTTCTAATGGAGTTGAGTATATTATTTATACATAAATAATAAATTCTATTTTTACAGAAGTATAGAAAGATGTGGTACAAACAACTCAATTTTATTAATTAAGGGGTTAAAGAAAAAATTGTGGGCACAAATCATTATCATAAGCTGCTAGTGCTTTTGCTCTCCCAGATAAATATGTGAATATGGTATTTGTCCCACATCGGTTGAAAGCAAAAACTCTCCAGCTAGAGTGGTTTATAAAATGTACTTTTCGTTCAATAAAGAAAAGGTGAACAATCAGGTCTTTGTGTAAGAGCCTTTGTAAACTCTCTCCCTCTCTGAGATAGTAATACAGTTGAAGATTTATTATTTTTATACCCTACAAAAGGCAGGGTGTTGAAAATGCGGCTTTGACTCTAGCAATCCGCGAATTTGACTTTTGCAATTCGCGAATTTGACCCCGAATTGCAACGGATCGATGAATTCGCGATTTCCGTGCGTGAGCGGCAACCTACATGGACGGATTAGGGCACTAAGGGTGTGCTCTATATAGGTACCTTCATATATATATATAATCAATCCAGGCTACCCGTGCTCAATACCGTAACACCAAACTAACATTCCCAAGTGTATATACTGACTTGATATGTAAATAATTTCCATAATTATTTATTTAGCACACAAGTTGTGTCACCCAACTAACTTACCCAAACTGGCTCCTTCGGTTTTAAATTCTCAACTTGTAGAACTTATTCCTCAAATTTGACATATTAAGGTTAACACCCTTTTTATTTTGAATATTCCATAATTTATTATATAACCCTATAATAAATTAACTCGACCAAATCCGTGCCTAAACACTCGCATCACTAGTCCAAATTTCAGCCGTGTCAATATTCTGACTCGGTTGAATCAATCATGCATTATTTAATTTATTATCTTGGCATCACTCACCAATATACCCGGACTCACTCAATTGGCCCGAAAATATAATATTTAGAATTTACTATTCAAATTATCCTTAATAAATTTTGCACACTTATTAATCTAAGGTTTTTAATTTAGTCAATTTCAACCTTAATTCCCATATGGATTATTTTCTCAATTATCCCAATACTTGTCTCACTTTATGTAAACCTAATATCTACTTTTGGCCGACTGTCCTTATATTAAATAACAATCACAATCAATCAATCTAGGCAACCTCCAATGGAATAATAACAAAAAATAACATTTCTTAAAATTTCCCCCACAAATCTGCCCAGATTTTTAAAATGCCATTTCGAGGCATTTTGGTGCCGTTTTTGGAGAAAATGTATCGGAGAACAAAATATAGAAAATAGGATTTTCTACAAGGTAACTAGGATATAATTGCCATTTTCGAGAACAAAACGTCGAAAAATAGTTTTTAAAATGATGGTTTTGTTTATCCAATTCCATAGTCTTCTTCAATTTCAAGAAGTTGTTCTACAATTCAACCCTACCCATCAAAAACCAATTTAGATATCAACTAACAAAAAAACATATCATCTTATCACACCCACTATTATATGAGTAGAAATCTTCAATTAATTTAAAAGAAAGTTTAACCATGCCTTAGGGTTCGTTGGGTCTCAATCCATTGGTGTAGATGATGATTATTTGATGAAGACCTCACACACTTGTTCTTATTTTTGGCTCCCATAGTTTCTCCCACTTGCACCCACCTTCTCTCTCTATGAAGGTTTTCTAAAATGTGTTATGGCTGCCATACCCTCTCACTTTTAGAGTTTAATACCTCAATCCCGTTTTTAGGCTTGTGGGGTTTATAAAAGGGCCCAAACAATCTTATGTGGACTCAAATATGCCTAAAAATATCCCAAGACCCATTTAATACCCCCGGGTATTCTTTTCTATCTATTTCGACCCATCCGAACTCAACCGTGCACTCAGAATTTCCATCTGAATTAATTTATAACATTATCCAATTTTTGACCTAAAAAATATGCGGCACATAAATAATCTGAATAATTAGATCTCAATTCGCCAAATAAAATTGATCCTCTGATTTAAAATTTTCAAATTGTGAATTTAATTTCTCCCAATAAAATAAATTCATTTTCTCCAAAAATAATTAAATTATAGGTCCTTGAATTTACGGGGTGTTACATAGTTCCCCCCTTACAATGTAATTTTGTCCTTGAAATTCAGATAAGCCTAGTACTCTAAGCCTTGACTAACTCCCTGATCACTTCACCTTAGCATTGCTACACATATTTCTTAGGCGAATGTAGTTAACCAGAGCACCCATACACCCTATACCCATACTTAACCGCACGGAATAACACCATACTTTTACTAGCCTTAAACCGTAATATAACTTCGATCTCACAAGTATGACACCCCAAATACCCTTCTCTAGGCATAAAAGTATACATGTTCATTCTTATATAAAAAGGACAACATACAATACCGCGTCCTTACTGTCACTAGTTTCCTTGTGCAAAAATAAATCCCGAGCTATATCTCCCCGCTTGAAAATAAGTCTACCCATCCTGAATCACCTCAGTAATGTCCCTACTCCCTGGTACTTCAATGAGCAATATTAACATATTATTATGTAACACATCATAATCATATATACTCGTATATACATACACTAGTCCTTATCTCAGGTGAGACCTAGCAAAGACAATTCGTACCCTGGTTTCACGAACACCAAGTTTTACTATAACTATCCACTATAGCCCTAAACTATAGCTAACTAGTTGAAACTTGGAAAATTATCTATCCTACTTCCATACTTCTGGAAAGTAGAAATCTCTTGTGTAATGCAAATATCCTCTTAGCGTACCTCCCACTCTTTCGTGGTTAACACCAAAGAATACTGTTACCCCACGATACTTATATATAAAATATAGCTATCATGGCTCACCCACCCACTAGATTTTTTTCACTCGCAAATCCTAGTGATAACAATATTAGGTTTTGATGCACCCAATGTCACTCCAAACATACCCACAATCAACATTTCATATTTCGAGGGGCAACTTATTCCCCGTTTTCCTGAATACCCCAAATCCCTGCCCTTGCATTTGCTCCCAAAGTTGCTAGGCATCTAACTAGGAGAGACTTTGGCTCCACCCAGGGTGCCCATACCCCCTATATTTCGTGCATATTTGTACAAACCTCAGATCATCAAATACATAACATATCTATCTTCAGTTCGGCTCCCACATTCTTAGCATGGCTATATCCTTTAGATATTTTCGATGACCTTACTAATTAATATTCAATTCTCCCCGATATTGCCCCACCTTACAACTCGTGGTGTAAATCCTCACAGTGTTTCTTTTGCAACACTTCCCGGCTCTACCGGACCTATCTCTTAGTGGCTCTTTGCTCAACATATTTTCTCTATATATTCACTGATTATCATTCAATCTGATGACCTAGCATCCGATGACGTCTTCCTACTTTCAACATTTTTATTTAGGCTTTTGAATATAACACCTCCTAAAAAGGTCCAAAAGATCTTTTCCTAATGTACTATTTCTCAGCATTACCGATCCTCGATTTTCATAAAACCCAAAGCATACAACCAGGACACTCAAACTCTATCCCTATACTCATATGTCTAATCATGGACTCCTACGTCTCTAAAGGAGTCATCTACTATTGCTCTCGCATTATCACTAAGTCCTCAATGCTAAATATTAATAATGAGCTAAATCTCTCCGCTTCACGAGAACCTGATATACCCTGAATCTCATCAGTAAACGTCCCTATGCACAGAGATCCAATATAACTAGACAAATGTACTCTCTGAAGTCTACTTCACAAAAGTATTGTCGCGATGTCAACCCTATTTCAGGTGGGACATCACAAAAATATACATCCTTCACTGGAACAACGAACATGATAGCCTTAATATAATTGCCCACCACTGCGAACCCGTCCATACCCAAGATAAAACCACACCTCAAATATCACTTCTCAAATGAAATAATCATCCAAAAAATATATATCATCTCAATGTTCCCACCCATTCCTTTATAGGTGGAACTGAAGAGCGCCCCGCTACTCCATGGTAAATATACACATACTAGTGATATTAATGCTACCTCCACTAAATCTATTTCTCATGCGAATCTAGTATTAATGCATTACTGTGACCCGCTCACATCACGCAAAACATACCCCAATCATCTCGAAATTAAAACTCGTAGTTTCAGTTTCCCAAAACACTGGCAGCTCAAATGATTACTGGACATAATATCCTCATCCTAACCAAACCAAAAATTCTTTAACATTTTCCCTTGCTAGACATCCTGCTCCTGTCCCTTGACTCGTTGCAAATAAGATCCATCCATATGTTTCTACTCTTTTACACATAAGACACCTCCCCGTGTCATTCCCCTTTTTGTGGACCCACCGTCCATGTCGAGGTTGTCCTTCTCACAGACCTGGTTGTAACAACCCGAGGTCTTGGAGACAATAATTTATTTATTTTGGGAGAAATAAATAATATTTTATTGGAGAAAAATTTAATTTGGCACTTGGGGTCAATATTTGAAGCCTCTATAAAGTTTGTCGAATGTCAATTCTGAGGGTACCATTGTTTCCGGAAGGGTCGAGAAAGTCGAAATGACTGTACTTGGGGTCCATTTGGGTTCTGAAACAAATTAGGACCGTTTGACTCGAATTAAAGTTATCGAGTCATTTAAAGTGTGTATTATCATTTAAATATGTGTATCTTGGGAGTTTAGGCTTATTAAGCCTACGGGAGATATTTCTCCAAAGAGAGAAAGAGAAATAGAAAGAAAGAAAGAGATAAGGAAGAAAGAAGAAGAAAAGGAAGGAGAAAAGAGAGAGAAAGTGGAGATTTCTGGTCAATACACGATCTCAAGGAGGATTTAGACCCTACGAACCCGAAGCAAGTGATTAAACTTGCTAAATAATTGTTGTGTACATTTATTGCATGATTTGTGGATTGATATTTTGGGTTTTAGGTTTAGTTTAACAAAACCTAATTTTTGGGTATAATCTTAGATTTGATATGTAGATTTTTGATTTGAGGATAGAAATTAGTTTATATGTATTCTAGGATGATTATTGATGATATATATGTGATTGGGTTGAAGAGAAATGGAGAGAAAATGATTAAAATGGATTTTGGGTATTTTGGCTTACTTAAAAAGTAGCCATTTTCGAGAGTGCTGAAGGGCCGAATCGATTCGACCTCCTACTGAATTGATTCGGAAATTTGCAGGTGCCCAGGTCTGAGTGACCGAATCGATTCGGCCTAAGACAGAATCCCAGGTCTGATGACCCGAATCGATTCGCCTTCCCGGCCGAATCAATTCGATGGACCGAATCGATTCGGAATTGGCACGAATCGATTCAGAAACAGGGCTTTTGAGGGATTGTTTTTCTAAAAAGGATTTCATCCCGTTTTGTTCGAGGTTATTGATTGGGGATCTCTATAGGAGATATTTGGAGTATGTTTTGGAGACTTTTATAGAGTTTCCCTTATAAGAAATAAATGGAGTCATATTGACTAAATTTGAGGAATACCGATTGGAGATTTTGGTATTTTTCTAATTGGGGAAGCCCACTTTTACTCGGGGTTTTATTTGGAGATAATAACGATTTCACGATTAAAGAATGAGAATAACTTAGAGATAATGGATTTTAGGATCCAATCCCAAATGGGATAACTTTAAAAGGCTCATAAAATGAATTGAACCCCATTATGGATGGAGATTTATAAATGCTATTTGAGGTGCAAACGGATATAGAAATATCCTTATTGATGCTTAATTTGGGAGATATCTCACACAATGAGAAATGCTAATTGTGGTGCATTAGAATAAAAGAATATCCTTAACTTAAATAGAATTGAGGGATAATTCACAATTAGAAGCGACATGTGAGCTTCAAGCGAGAAATAGTATAGTGTGTACTAAGTGGGGAAGATGTGTGAGATATTACGATTAGCGTATCTAGAGAGAGAGATACAAATCAATGACATTAAATCCTTTGCGCCTAAGAGCGTATAATGAATATGAAAATGATGTTGCAGGTATACCTTATATAATGGTATATCTTTATTATGTGGGATGTATGTATACCTTATATGATGGTGTATATACATGTTAAGCATACCCCCTCCTTGCTATCATTGGGAAGTTACGTGCGTAGAGGGTGAGCATTCTGGCTAGATGAGCCAGGTGTTGATATTACCCAGGTCGTAGTCGTCCATGGTGGTCAGCAAATGACATATTTATACACATTTATTTATTTTGGGGGTGAGAGGTCGTGGGTATGTGTCACTCTCACTTGCCGGTTAGGAGCTATGACCGCTTCCTGGGACATCGTGTGCGTGACTTGATCACGAGGTGGGTGTCGTGGAACCCCACCAAGTGACCCCAGTTTGCTACGTATATGGGCTGCTGGAAGATGGTAGCATGTGAGCCTGCGTCCTTCGAGTTATAGCTCGGTTGGATGGTTATTATTGCTTGTGTTTGTACTTGGGTATCGAGGGCATAATGGACCTCAAGGACTGACATTGCCAGGATTAGTGTATCGGGGGGGTTCCTTGTTTGGATTTCGCTTTGGTGTGACGTCCCACGCATGAACTGCAATGTAATGTTGGAAATTTGGGATAAGTTAGTCCTTAATGCTCATATTTATACTTATATATATATCACCTATCCCGACAATCGACAGTGCCAGGAGTAGTGTAGCGGGGGGGTTCCTTGTTTGGATTTTGCTTCGGCGAGACGTCCCACGCATGAAACGCCGTGTACTGTTGAGAGTTGGGAATATTAATTAATTAAAATTTGGATAATAAATTGGGTTACATGCATCTTGCATTGAGGGCATAATGAACCTAGAGGATCGATACGGTCATGAGTAGTGTAACAGGGGGGTTCCTTGTTTGGTTTTCGCCTCGGCGAGACGTCCCACGCATGAAACGCAGTGCCATGTTGAGAATCGAGAGGAGTTTAGTCCTTAACTCTTAATGCTAATAACTCATATATAATAATTACATATATATACTGTTTACATTCCAAGTAAGGGCATCACTAGAATATAATATTCTAGTAAATGAGAATGTTAATGGATTGTAATGATGTTGTTATGAGATGGATCATGTAACTTTATATGTTCAACAAATGAACATTATAAAGATAACTATAACTATTACATTAAAGTTAATGTATATAATTTATATATTATAGGAATAAAATGTAGATTGGGAGATAGGTTAGATGGTTTCACTTAAATACTTCATTTGGGTTTAAGTTAGAATCCTCTTACCTAAATAGAATCGGGCATCCATTTGGAGATCACGTGCATACGCTTAGTGCGTGCTTTAGATGAGAGGTGAGTTGAATTATTATGGAGAGTTCAATTCCACCTCAATCATGTAATAATGCATTTAAAATTATTATGCATTTTAATACACTTGCTATAAAATGTTTTTCAACTCGGGCTCTGACCCGTTTATATTTTCTACTCCATGTATATATTGTACTACTTCAGGTGTTCCTCCGCAAGGATGCCTTTGATGTTCATTCATCCTGTATTCGTGGAGCTGTGGCAGTAGCGGACTGTTGCGGTACTTAGTTTTAGTCGATTCCTATCTTTGTATATCTAGATTAGGATTCAGTTATATTGAGTTAGTATTCAAGTGTTGTAGATTAACACTTTCATATTTCATTTCTCAGATTATTGTATTGTGTGTTACCCGACAGCATATTCAGGTATTTCATTGTTGAGGTTTTTGTTGTACATTCTATTGTACCCATCATATTAATGGAGTTTGTACTTATCACTCATCATAGTTAGATGTATATTGTTAGTTGAGTTGCATTATTGGTTTTATTGTTATTGTTAAATAAAAAGTTTTAAATTTTTGACAATTCTCTTTTAGTGATTTCGGGTAGTTAGCCTTATATTATTAGTATTGTCAGTTAATGTTGAGACTGTGCCATCTGAGATACCTGATTTAATGTAGTATAGGGCTGGCCACCCGTTATTATTTTGAGCTGGTTGTCACACTGGTAGTCTTGACCTTGATTGCTACCCCAAATGTCCCTTTGTACCCGCTAGTCTCGTGGGACTTATTGATGGCCTTGACGTCCCTAACTGAACCTACCGTCACTTGGTAGAAATTATATTGATCTAAAACATTAAGTTGGTTCCTCTACTAGGTATCCCTTCCCTTGGTGCCTCACTAGCATTAAAAATTCATTCTTACTCTTCTAATAGATTCTCCAACTCACTTAGCTCCCCTCTCTCGAGATCATTGATACAAATTGTAAATGTACAACCTTGATTACAATGACATAAGTCATCCTAGTCAGATCTCCGATCCGCTCTTGTATTTTCTACCCATGGGTCTATTATTAACTTATAAACCTACTTGATTCTTCGTATACCTCTCATCGGTTACGAAGTTTAAAAATTCCGTCAACTGTCCTTAACATCCGTCCACTGTCCGACCCTTTTTGGAAAGTTACAGGAATTTCCCTTGCCTCTCTATTTATCCTCTGGTGCGAGATTTGTAATAATCCACACCTAAAATTCCTTGTTATTTATGGTATCTCCCCATGAATGTGGTGACTGATTCCCCTCACCTCATACTACTTCTAAGAAAAAACATCTTTTCTCAGAATTTTGACTTGAGTGTCACTACACTATCCCCCCAGTTGTGATGCCAATTGGATGTTCTCCATCCATTTTTAAATCACCCTTCCACACCTCCCTCGAATTCTAGATGATTGTTCTTTTGAAACAAAATCTTCTTCGACCCTTACCCCTTATCGTCTATACTTAGGGTTTTAACTTTGTGCCATCGTCTTTCACGACGGTTCTTGGGGAAACTACTACACCCACAGTGGTTAATCCAACTTCAATTATTCGGACCATATGGTGACTTCTATCGCATAACTGTTTCCAGAATACTCCATGGCTTCTGTTGATTCCTCCTTCCTGAAATTGTTCTAACGTCCCACGTTTGTCGTTCTATGATGTTCGATCTGCCACGCTCAATCGAAACTGTATATGAATCACATCGACTGTACATTATAGCAGGATAACATAAGTTGCATACGTAAAAGAATACAACAATCCTATAATAAGGCTCTATATCAAAGAACGCTACGCTGAAATGTGAAAAAAAATACAGATCCTAATGACACTAGAACCTGATGCTCTGATAGCATTTGTGACACCCAGCCTACTGAAATACCAGGTGATTAGTCCTATATAAAATTAAACCGGAATCTCATCTTGTTCATTCTCAGCATAACTGTCGAAAACCTTTTTAAAACTTACTAACCACCTAGTATTAAAAAAGACACTATGTTAAATTTTATATTTTTATTAATCATCTCTATCAACATGAGAAAGAATATATAATTAACCATCCACACAATCAGTGAATCAAACAATACTGAAAATGAATAAATGTAATATTTGCCGAGAAAATCACCGGTTACAAACAAAGTACCAAAAATATAAACCACAAGAATAATATAATGGGTACATCAACTAACGGGAACAAAAGGAATAACTAGGGCGACATGACCAAATGAAATACATACTTCATCCTACTCTAGGAATGGAATGACTGAAGCGGCTAAGTCAAAATCCTACAATATCCACATATGTTGCAGCTGCGTAACCCTAGAATTGAACAATTTTGGCGGCCCTGTGGATGGACACCTAAAAGGTTTTGAAAATATTTTATATTAAGGGTTAGGACCAAAAACATTTTGAAAATATTTAGCAAGTGAATTAAATTACAGTACATTAAAATGCATAAATGCTCTTCATATTTAAGCTAGTGTCGCACTCCCTTGAGGACCGTCTCACCCCTCAACTATTGTGCACGCCTAACGCTTTTCTATATAACCCGCCTAGTCACCTACCCAGTAACTAGTTCTCAATGATATCTTTCCAGTCACACTACTCTAGAGCGAGTATGTTTAATATACGTTTTATAAATTTTTTATCACATTAACTTACTTAATCATTTCTCTTTTGGAACCAATTAACATTCTCACGAATTATATGACAATATCAATACAATTTGCATCCTGTATTTTACCTGTATATAAATATCGGCACCATATATATGTATCATCATATTACAACATTCACACACATGTCGTAAATATATAATCCATCCTTCAGAGTAGGCACTCACCAGATATTCTCTAAAATTCTATCATTTCCAGGTATACCCATCCACCCGAACCCCTAACACGGTTAGCTCCCCCGACCAGAAAATTAAATAAACATAGCAGAGGCGGTCATAATTCCCACCAAAAATGAGGCAAAACCATACCCAAGACGTCTCACACCTCGTCCAGACACTATGACCTATGGACTATTCTCACCCTTCTCCTCAAGCGAGAGGATTCATCGACATCGTGCAACCTCCTATGATAAAGCTAAAGGGGGGTATGTATTCCTATAAATATTATTCACACAAATATTTGTAAATCACACAAATATATAAACTACACATCACCGCATATATATATTTAATTAATCCTGTCTACCCGTGCACAATACTGTAACACTAGCCTAACGTTCCCAAGTCTATATACCGACTTTATATTTAAATAATTTCCAAAATCAATTATTTATCGCTCAAGTTCTGTAACCCAACTAAATTACCGAAACTGGTTCCTTTGGTCCAAAATTCTCATCTTGTAGAGCTTACTCCTCAAATCCCACATATTAAGGTCAACACCCTTTTTATTTTGAATATTCCATAATTTATTATATAACCCTATAATAAATTAACTCGACCAAATCCGTGCCTAAACACTCGTAGCACTAGTCCAAATTTCACCCGAGTCAATATCCCGACTCAATTGAATTAATCACACATTAATTAATTTATTATCTCGGCGTCACTCATCCAATATACACGGACTCACTCAATTGGCCCGAAAATAAAATATTTAGAATTTACTATTTAAATTATCCTTAATAAATTTTGCACTCTTATTAATATAAGGTTTTCAATTTACTCAATTTCAACCTTAATTCCCTTAGAGATTATTTTTTCAATTATCCCAATACTTACTTGTCTCACTTTATGTAAACGTAATCTCTACATTAGGCGTAATGTCCTTATTATAGAACGATAATAACAATCAATCAATCTTGGTAACCTCCAACGGAATAACAAATAAAAATAACATTTCTTAACGTATCGGACAAAAAATGTAGAAAACTGGATTTTCTATGAGGCAACGCGAACATAATCGCTATTTTTGGAACCAAAACGTCGAAAAACAGTTTCTAAAATGATGGTTTAATTTAACCAATTTCGCGAACTTCTTCAAATTCAAGAAGTTGTTCGACAATTCAACCTTACCCATCAAAACCCAATTTAGATATCAACTAACCCCAAAACCATATCATCTTATCACACCCAGTATGATATGAGTAGAAATCTGCAATTAATTTAAGGCAAGTTTAACAACTTGCCTTAGGGTTCGTAGGGTCTGAATCCGTTGGTGTAGATGATGATTATTTGATAAAGAACTCACACATTTATTCTTGCTTTTGGCCCCCATGGCTTCTCCAACTTGCACCCAATTTCTCTCTCTATTAGGGTTTTTTAAAATGTGTTATGGATGCCACACCCTCTCACTTTTAGGGTTTAATACCTCAATCCCGTTTTTAGGCTTGTGGACTTTACACAAAGGGCTCATACAGTCTTATGTGGGATTGAATATGCCTAAAAATACCCCAAGATCCATTTAATACCCCTAGGTACTTTTTTCCAGCTATTTCGACCCATTCGGATTCAACCGTGTACTCAGAATTGCCATCCGAATTAATTAAAACATTCTCCAATTTTTTACCTCAAAAAATATGGCACAAAAATAATTCGAAATAATTAAATCTCGATTTGCCAAATTAAATATATCCTCTAATTTAAAACTTTTCAAAATCATGAATTTAATTTATCCAATAAAATAAATTATTTTTCTCCCAAAAATAATTAAATTAAAGGTCCTTTAATTTACGGGGTGTTACAGAATATTGTAAGCGAATTTCTCATAAAAATTCTTCCAATTCACATTTTAAAGATAAATTCTATTTTTTAAGTTGATGTTGCAATTTATAAGCATTACATAGAGCAAGACCTTATTGAACAACAACACTAAATAATTGTCCATAAGTATCGTTATGGTAAGGTATAGAGGTATTATTATTATTATTATTATTATTATTATTATTATTATTATTATTATTATTATTATCATTATTATTATTATTTTTATTATTTTTATTATTAATTTTTTTTATTATTATTATCTCTATGCTTTTTACATACTTTTTCTTCAAAAAAGGTAGGAAGGCTATGAATAAATGTAGTTTTCCAGCCATCAGAGTTAGCTTCACTTCTTTGTGTAACTCTAGAAAAAAGACTTCCTTATACTGCCTAAAATGGTTCAAAGTAGGACATCTAAAATCTTGTAATCATTTTTTATTCCTTTCATGATGACTCTTAGGAGATTCGATAAGATAGTGAACAATAGCTAGCAATAAAGTTTAAACCACATTTGGTTAAGAAATATGTTAATGATTATTTTCATCCTTAACAATTTTGATTGCATTTATAATTTCATTTCTTTGATTAGCGGAAAGGATATTTCCCACCAACCTTTAATAGTTCCTCTAAAACCATAGATGAGCATAAGACTAACTTTCGAATCAGAATTAATTATTGTGTCTACAGAAAGTAGAATACGTAATCATTTTATAATTTTTTTTATATATTTGGTAATCAGTCATACATTCAACGTTCGATTCATAAATATTTTCATCATTTAAGTACTTTGATCTCTTCAAAAGCCCTCTTCAAAAAGCATGTATTGAGGATTAAGTGGAGGATGATATTTTTTCGTTGGTCCTTGATTGACTGTGATATGATTATTCTTGGGATATTTAATTTTATTAATTTGGTCATGATTTGAAGAAGATTCAAAATTTTGAGTTTCTTTAGGAGTGACTAAAGATTTTGTTTTTGATTCAGAATCCTGATAAGTGATGAATTCATCATTCTTATTATTTATCTTTAAACCTTTTATAATCAA
This sequence comes from Sambucus nigra, assembly GCA_949130495.1. Taxonomy (NCBI): domain Eukaryota; kingdom Viridiplantae; phylum Streptophyta; class Magnoliopsida; order Dipsacales; family Adoxaceae; genus Sambucus; species Sambucus nigra. The sequence continues at coordinate 221,861,113 of OX422217.1, read as the reverse complement.
GGGGAGGTTGAATTAAAGTTTTTTCATGATATTTTGAATAAGTAAGAGTACTTTTGGCCATAAATTTTTCAGTATTAGTCTCAATTCAACTAATCTATTTTCCTATGGTATTTAGGATGAGATTGGTATAATTACTTTATTTATATAGTGGATTCATCTATGACATTTGACATAGAGGTTTAGTCTCTTTTGCTAGATTTAAAAAAACACCGACTTCTAAATTAGGGTAATTAGATTGGTTAGAATTACCAAAACCTAATGATAAAGATTTAGTCGGAGAGTGTATAGAAGATATCATTTTAATTTTAGAATTAGTCCAACTTCTATTGTGGTTTTCTTAGTTTCTAGAACAAAGAGATTTCTATATTTGAAAAATATTTGAAGCTAAACAACAAATGAAGTAATTTGTTTATTATCTTCAATCCATTTATTAAATTCATTTTTATAATTGATTAATTGAGTTTTGCTATATTTAGAAAAATACCAAGTATGAAATTTAGCATAACATGGATGGTAAATTTTTTATTAATTTATGATCTGTTGATTGTAAAAGACATGAAGATTTTACATTCATTTCAGAGGGTGTAGGAGAATCTATTTACTTTGTTATATTTTTCTCATATATTCCATGAGGTATTTGACTATCATTAGTCTAAATTCTTTGGAGGTTTATATTATCATGATATAAATTATTTTGAGAAGTATTTTCTTCACAAACAATGTTTTATGAAGTTAAAGGAGGAAAAGTGACATAAAGGGTTCTATAATTTCTAGAGGATTGACTCTTATTATATTTTCTAAAAAATAAGAAAACCTCACCATATTTATCTTCAATAATATCTCCAATATCCTCATTTCGGCAAGGTTGATGAGGAATGTCTATTTTAATATCCCAAGTTTCTTGAAAGTTCATTTCATCCCAGGTAATAGTTCTAGGTGTATGAACATTAGTATCTATTATATTTGTTTACTATCATAGTTTTTCCAAAAGGATTAAAATTTTCAATATTAGGTGTCATATTGTTCATACTTTGTAGAAAAGTCTGTAAATAATACTAATAGTTTCTGATCCCGGAAGGTAATGATAACCTTTTGTTTGGATTCCAAGGCTTAGATCCTTGAAAATATGCACATCTGATAAAGATAAAGCAAGATTGGGAAAACATCAAAGTAAATTTGTCCATTACATATACTAGTTTTAATTTCTCCTAATAAAGGTTGTCTAAAATTATTTCATCTACCCACGTAGTGTAGCTTAAAGATAAGCATTCATGCCTAAAAGAGGTATAGGTTTAAAGGAAATTCATATAAAACCCGTGTGGATAAAATTATTATTTTTATCTTTTATATGATCTTTAAGATCTTCTTGCTTGAAAAGCTGGATAGATTTATCTTACTCATCGAGACATATTATTTGTTTTATACTGTTAATAGCTAATTTTGTATGAAAATTATACTAGTTGGTATTGTAAAAAGTTTTTGCTTGGCCTTTAGGAATTGTCGATTTCTTCAAATTGTTTTGAACATCAAAATCAATTAAAGATGATTTCTTTATTGACTGATTTAAGGTTTGGTTATGTATGGTGTTTAATTACATAATATATATATTGATACTTTGAATAGTAATAAAGATTATGGCTTGATAGAACGAAAATAATATTCTAAATAAAAATATAATTTAATGCGTAATAATGAAGAGAGTTAGAAGCAAAGTATTGATATGGATCATCATTTATCATGTGTGGGTTGAGGCCGTGTTGCTGGAACATCATTGGGGGATCTTTTTTCCACGTAAAACTTTGATTGACGAGCATCATTATTTATTTCTAATTTAGTTTATTATATCTTATTATGTCCTAAGAAACCACAAAAGAAGTTTTATATCTATCTTATTGGGTAATTTTGGATTTGCCAATATCCGAATTTTAAATCAAATTTAGAAAATTGGAGAGCATAATTAAGTTTGTCAAGTAAATCCTTTTTACCGGGGATCTAATATCTTATCCATTGTAAAACATTGGTTAGAGGTTTGTAATCAATTACAATCCTAGGAACACGCCACTCTTTCTCAACATATTTATTAACATAAAAAGTTGTACAACTCCAGGGAGAATAACATTTAGGTATTAAGTTTTTCTCTAAAAGACCCTGTATTTCTTTTTTACATAATTCCAAAAATTAAGTCTTCATTTAACCATGTACAGCTTTAGTGGGTATAGATTATTCATTAAAATATGTTTTGTAAGGAAGGGGAATAATATGTTTCTTCTTGTTCCAAAAAGCATTTGGAATATAACTGCAAACTTTTGTTATTAACTGGTCTTTTATTGTAATAATTTTTTCACAACACCAGGTCGTTCATATTAGGGAGGATTGATATAAATAGACTTACGTTAAAAGTGAAAATAAAACTTACAAGCTTATAAAAGTAGACTTATAAACTTAGTCTGAGTAAACTGCCGAAAACTTCAAATAAACTGGGAGAGGTGAAACTTACAGAGAGGAGAGATAGAGGGAGAGGAAAACTTGAATCTGAACAAAGGGTTAGGAATACCATTTATACAAAAATAAGAGCAATAACTTATTCCTAAAAATTACAATTCGTTGCCACCACGATTGGTGTAAGACTGAGTTGTTTGTCATGTTGCATCAACGATAAAAAGCTCTGGGGTCCATTAGGTCCCAGACATCAAACCATTTGTCATCAAGCGTCAGTGAGATAATTAGTGGGGTCAATGTGGCCCATATGAAATAATAAATCAAATTATCGTTGGATGGGTGCGGGAAATTACCATTAATATGCCTAGTAAAAAATGTAACTTCAAGTGATGCAGAAACACCCCGGCATAGTTGGTTATGAAGGGATATCTGTATTACAAATATTATAGCTAAAATCATCATCAGTATTTTAAGATTCACTAGCAAGGCAAAAAATAGATTTTTCGTATTCTTAAATGATCTCATTGATGTCTCATCATTCGAAGGTAATGAAATGGAATTAATTTCCTCAGATGGTGCAGGAGAAGGAAAATAAGTGTGACACCACGCTTATTCAAATAAGAGGTGGCCAGCCCGTTACTCTAATAAAAATAGGAATCTTGAATGGTCCATTCTTAGCATCTCTGTCGTATAATAATAGTACGAGATAACCACAAAATATTTTTGAAAGCAGATGTCATATTTTTGCAAGTTTGATAAAAACAATTGAGATAATCCAATTTGTAACAGATGGTGGATATAAATATAGGCATATAATAGTTTAATAACCATTGTACAAAACATAACCGAATAAGTTGTCGGTTAACAGATTAATACAAACGCTTACACCAAGTATTACAGTAGATATAAATAATAACTAGGGAAACATGCTCGAATATACAGATGGATTATAACTAGAATGTCCAAAGATTGATGCGTCCATTACAAAAATCCTATAACATCCGCAACATACTGTAGCTCCTTGACGCTAGGAAGGAAAGATCAAAGAGGGCGCCCTATGGCCGAAGACCATACCCAAAATAAGCTCACTTTGAATAAAACAATGATACAATACTACCACCGGTCCTATGTCCAAGGACTATATTCTCCCTGCATTCACTAGCCAAGGGATTTACCTCATTCGTGTAACTTACCTTATGATAGCATTTATAGAGCTATGTATATTCATTCCACAATTAAAAGATATGCCAATTTAAAATGTATTTGTTTCTTATTTATGGAACCATATGTGCATAACGATATATGCTACAAAGTATAATTACCCTTATACTAACCTCTGAAAGTCCACAACAATACTACCCAACTTTTCCCTAGTCCTAGACTCGCTTATTAGATAAAATAAGACATTAATTTCCACTAAATAGTCCCCGAGATAAGCCCAAATACCCCCTTGCTAACCTAGGGTATTAGTTCCCCTTATATAGGACTCTAATATTCTTTATTAATTCATATGAGAAGGTTTCTAAGCCTCGAATCTAAAAGAAAAAGACTCAAAACCAAGTTGGAAAATTCTTGTAAAACAACAAGATTCCGAATCGATTTGCCTAGGGGACGAATTGATTTGCCCCTGATCGCGAATCGATTCGGCTGAGAAAACCAACCTTCTGTCTAAGCCCGAATCGATTCAGCCTTAACCCGAATCGATTCAGTTCCTCAGACCTGTAGCAACTATTTTTAGCGAATCGATTCGCTGCGGAGGGCGAATCGATTCACCTTAGATAGATTGCCCAGTTATGATTACGGGATGATATAAAATCTAAATCCCCAAATCCTATTTTCTTCCATCTAACCCAACATCATCCATAAATAACGTCACCAAATCATTCTTACACCATAACCAACTAATATATCCAACTCTAATCATGTCTAAATTAAATACCTAAAGGTTTAAACATCAAATCATCCAAATTCATTAATGGTTCAATCTCAAGAACAAAACTATATATAAAAATTATTCATACTCAATCATACATTTTGTAAGTTAGAAACTTGCCTTAAGATTGTAGCCTCAGATTCTTCCTTATTGCAATGATTCTAAGCCCAAATCATCAAACTCTCTCTTCTTTCTCCTCTTTCTCAAGCTCTCTCTCTCTCTCTCTCTCTCTAACTCTTTCTGGGTTTAGAAACACAAATGAGCTTGAAATGCTCTTGCAAGACTAAAATACCCAAAACATCCAAAATTCATTAAGTCCAACATTAATTGCTACTATACACTTAAAATGACTCGTAACATCATTATTAAGTTAGAACTAGTCAAAAGTAATATTTAATCCGACTTCCTTTTACTTCGACTTCCTTTTATTTTATATAATTAACCCACATGGCAATTAATATAAAATAATTACTCATAAATAAGGGGTATTACATACTCCCCCCTTACAATGGAGTTCTGCACTCAAAATTTAGGCGTGCCTTGTAAAAATAGGTGCGAGTACTTCTCTCGAATATCGCCCCCTCGTTCCCAAGTTGATTCCTCGGCATTGTGGTGTCCTCATTGGACTCAGACCAAGGGCACCACTTTCGATCTTAGTCTACGCTCTCCCTAGTCTAGAATAGAAACCGGTTGTTCTTCATATAAAATGTCAGCTTGTAACTCGATATCATCCAACGGAATGTGCCAATGAGTCCCTCGCATCTTTTATACTTCTTCAAAGATGAAATTGAAATAACCGAAATACCTAACCTGTTTTAGTTAATAAATAAAACTCCAACTCTTTTAATATTTAATAAAAGACTTTATTGAAATTGTCGTAAACATCCACACAAATAAAACAAATTTGGAATGATGCTGCGAAAATAAATATAATCAGAATGGGATGAGGAAAGGTAGATAGTAACGCTGTATTTGTTCTCGAGGAACCCACCATGGTGGTAAACCCCTTGTCCCTAGTCCTAGGAAAACACACGTACCTGTAATACCCCGTAATTTTATTGATATTTATTTAAGGGATTAATTGAATTAAATGAGAATTAATTGGAAATTAATCCGGGTATAAATACTAACGAGATGTGAGTTGTATTTGATTATGGTGTTAAAAAATTATTATTTCTGAGTATGTATGATAATACTTGAGTATTGATGATATCTAAACTGTCACGAGGTAGATATACGACAATTTGGAAAATTTAATTGGGATGCGCATGTCGGTCGCGTCAGGAACGCAATTAATTGAATTAAAAAGTGAATTTTTATTTTTATCAACCGAATGGTCATTTTGAGTGCACCAACGTGTCCGAAAGGGTCAAATAGTCTGAAAACACTAGTCGGGGGTTCAGTTTGGGTCCCGGGGCATTTTTAGGCCACACCGGCAACCCAAAAGGGTAGTTTGGTAATTTTAAAAATAGGGGAATTAAAACCCACGAATTTTAGAAGTTATTTTTATATTATAAAAGAACCCCATAAGCCATTATCAGCATTTTGGAAACTAGAGGGCTACGGGAGTTATAGGGAAAGCCTTAAGAAGTTCCAAAAGGATGCACTAGCCATCATCACCATCTTTGGAAGAAATTTGTAGAGAGAGGGAGGAGAACCAACCTTCAATCCTTCACATCAAATCAGAATATCTAAGGCAAGTGGTTTAATTACATTAATTTCAAGCGAATGTTTCTTCCATGCTTAGAATTAAATAATTGTCTTATATTGGAAGTTTGATGAAAACCCATGAAATTAGAGGTAGGATTCATAATATGATATAGGGATTGCATGTAGAATGTTATTGGATGAATGTTATATACAAAATATATCTTTTGATGATGTGAAAACGGATTTATAAGGAGAAATTGTAGTCATTAAATTCTGGGTTCATGATTATAGGGTTTGGGAATTTTGATGATTATATGTTAATTTAGGAAGCATTGACCCCATATATATACGTTAAAGAGTGATCTAGGAGGACTTAGAGTAGTTTAATAACGTTAAAATACTATTGGGATGATCTTAGGATGGGATTAGAGAAGAGAAAAATTAAGAAAAACGAAGTAGAGAATTTCCGAGCTGAAACTGCCATCTCGTTAGAAGACCTGCCCAGGTCGTTCGAACGAGCTTCTAACGAGATGACATTATCCCTTCTAACGAGTTGGTAGTTCATTCAAAGCCTTTCATTCCAACGAACTCGTTCGAATGACCTCGTTCGAACGAGACTTCTAACGAGTTGACAGAATGGCCTTTTTGGCCTGATTTCATTTCAAACGTTCCGTAGACTTATTTAATTGGAGTATTAACCTTCCCTTATTGATTAGTGGGTATAATTGGGAGAATTGGGGTACGTTGAGGAGTAGAACTTAGAACCTTATAATAAAATCGGATGTCAATTGTGGAGTAGAAAATGAGTACCTAATTATGACGTGAGAAAGGTTGATAACGTTAATATACAAATTGCGGACTTGTGATCGTATAACATTAAATGATGGTATAAGAACGAGAAGTATACCTTTATTAATAATATGAGATATCTAAGATGTGCGATGCTTAGTATATGTGGTTTTATCTGTATAACATACCTACCATACGTGCTATCATGGGAGGTTTGCGTTCGATTAGGGCCATCTAATCTTTGTGTGCCTACGGGGGGATTTAGATGGGTACCTCGAGGGCATAGGTCAGAGAAGGACTTATTGAGAAGTTAATAAGTCTACTGATCATGGGAGCGTAGTTATGTGCATGACCCATATGATGTGAACTATGTTCGCCTCCATTTTGTGTGAATGTTGTTATTTGAAAACGATTCCTGAGAGATTCGAAATGCGTGGTCCTTATATACGTGTTGTAACGAGATTGGATAGTAGAGTATGTGTGCACCACAACTTAGTCTCGGGGTGCTAGTAATGTATATTTATGATGAGGATAATATACTGTTAATTGAAATGAACTGTCATGTTTAATTGTGAGTATAGTTATAGCAACGTTCTGTAAAGATAAAATGGAAGATCGCTAGTAAATTAGTATTGCTAATAATTTGGGAAATAGAGAATTAATGTAAATATGTCTAGTTTATTAATGATGTTGGAATCAAAGCGTGAATCGTATATAAATGCTATAATTTATTTTGGACTATTTAGATATGAGAATCACTAGAATGGGTACGGGTGCATTAGGAGTGCACAAATAGTCGAGAGGTGAGTATTTCATATGAGAGCACGTCCTAACATGTATTTTGCATTCATTGTTTTAATGTTATTAAAACACTTGCTATATTTTAAATTGTTTTCCACAATCGGGCTCTGACCTGTTTGCTTTCAAATATATTTTTGTAAAAACCTTTTAGGTGCCCAGCCACAAGGACACTATGCATAGGAGTTCCATTCAGGTGACGGACTGTAGCTGCCGTGGAAGTTACAGGACTTTGATAGTAAACGCCTCCAATTTCGATCTTGACTCCATATTACCATCTTTCTCATCTGTTGGTCATGTCGCCCTACTTCCTTTTAGAGACACTTTATTTAATTCAGTTATTTCAAGAATTTGGGTTGTAATTAATTTAGTGATACAGACTTGGTACTTATTTATTTCAGCATTTGGATTGTGTGAGGAGTATTCCTCCAGACTCATTACTATTTTATGATTACTCTACTGTCTTTGTGTTGTGGTGCTTGAGTTAGCATTTCATAATTTACTTATTGCATGTTAATCGGATTTAATTAAAATTGATAACTCACTTTTTAAATATTAGGTGGCTAGTAATTAATAAAAATGTTTTCGACAGTGATGCTATGAACTGAACCAACTTGGCATTTTGTATTAATTTAATAAAGGAGTATCTACCTAGTATTTAATTAGTCGGGGTGTCACAATACCCAAGTCCACTATCACCAATTAAGAGTTACAGATTATAGTCCTCCAAGTCTACCACGAATTAAACTACACAAATACACACCCGTACAACCAGCCTAGTCTAAAACAATCCAACTTGACTGAAAATTAGTCAGCCCAATAACACCCCGGTAATAATGACAACAACACACGCACAACAACACACTCCAGCCTGAGATCCCGTGAAGTTGTGCAACACACAAATTTTAAACAATGAAGTTTGATTTAGTCAAATAAAAAAAATATTTATAAAAGTAGACCAAACACACAAGAGTTTAAGTATATTTTTATTAACACAAAAAAAATTACCAATTAGGGACTAACTGATAGGTAATATTTTAGATTCAAACACACACTAGCAAATTGGTTTTTTCACAAGCCAAACCACACAAGAAATTAATCTAATTTTAAACTAAAGTAAATACTGATTTTAATTAATTCAAAAATTAATTTCACATTAATATTAGGTGTTTTACACAATAAGTATAGCACACAACTGAGATAATAAAATCAAAAATCAGTTTTAGTTAAGTTAAAAACCTATCCAAAGATAGTCCATATCCAGTCCAACTAATCCAAGTGTGAGTGTCAAAATTAATGTGACACCCCGCTTATTAAAATAAGAGGTGGCCAGCTCGATACTCCAATAATGGCAGGAATCGTAGATGGTCCATTCTTAGCATTACATTAATACAATAAGTATACGAGATAACCACCCATTATTTTAGCAAAACGAATTGTCAAAATTTATATTATAAGTTAAAGATAGCATTTAAACAATCCAATTTTGAAAAGAAGGTGGATAAAATAACTGCAGGAAATAGATCGAACAGTACACATAAATCACAATAACCGAATAAGTTGCCGGTTAACAGACCCATACAACATGATTACACCAAGTATTAATGTATAACATCACATAATATAATACTATTACAAAACTTGGGCAACACGCCCATATGTGTCACCGAGAATAACTATACTTTAAAAAGAAAATGGAAGCGTTTATATCAATACATCCCGTAACATCCGCAAAATGTTACAGCTCCACAACACTGGAATAGGAACTTCAATACGGGCGTCCTTGCGATGGAGCACCTAAGAGAATATAAGATTCATACAAAATAAGAAATACGAAGGGGTCAGGGCCCGATTTAATATGATCACTGGATGAATAAAGAGTATGACAGTTATGGACAATTTAATCATCATGAATAATGACAAGAAATCTAACTACTCAATCTAAAAGTATGACCAAGAGTTAGTGTAATGATCATAATCCCAAATCAGTTATGCAAAAGAGTATGAATAGAGTAACATTATTAACTGAGATTCAATATCCTTATTCTTTTTCCACAATTTCCTTTCACCGTTCCATATCTCATTACGAAACGTATTCTAAGCAATTTAATTCATGGAGTGCTTTATCATAAATCAAATCCCACTTTAATAAGAATAGTTATATTACACAATATATAACAATTCTTAGACCATCCTTCCGAGTTTCCCCACTGGACGCGCCCCTAAATAGTTATCATCTTCCAGGGCCTATCGCACAAGACAATCTGGTCATCCTACAACGCAACGTCGAGAATTGGCCATATACCTTCGACAGTGAGTCATAACCACACCCGAAATTACCTCACTTCGAACAATAATCACACAATATATAATAACCGGTCCTATGGCCGAGGACTATATTCACCCTTCATTCACTAGCCTGGGGACTTCACCTCATGCGCGTACTTCCCTTATGATAGCATTTCGAGAGGTGTGTTTATGTAAATTATCATTTATAATTTATCCCCATTTTATTATATACATCACGTTATAACCGGAACCATAATCATTTAATGTTATCATTATAAACTTCAACGTTTAACGAATTCCCAAATTAGTCTCCAAGAAATACTGACTTTTCTATAAGCCACCAAGTCTAGTTACCTCAGTCGAGTCTCTAAAATCCCCCGATATATAATCTTACATCTCCTAATCTCCATCTAACTTGCTAAGGAAAAAAAATACCTTATCATCTACTTAGTAATCCCCGGAATAAGCCCCCTCTATTCCATTTCTAATATATGATAGTTACCTAACTAATATAAGACTCCGGGACACTAAGTTTACTTCATAAGAGAAGGTTCCTAGGTCCTAAGCCTAAAAGAAAAGGGTTAAAATTGAGTTAGAAAAATAACTCAAAACAGCAGGAATTACGAATCGATTCACCCTGGCCGAATCGATTCGGTCTTGAAAGCGAATCGATTCGGATAGGCCGAATCTATTCGGTCAACAGAACCCAATATTCTGAAAACTGCTGAATCGATTTGGATAGGCCGAATCGATTCGGTCCAACCAGACATGTAGCCTACTCCTTTAGCTAATCAATTCGCTAGGGACGAATCGATTCGCCTAGCCCAGAATTCCCAGTTTCGACTATGCTGTTTAATGCCCTACTTTTCCCAATATTCATTTCTCCTCCATAATTCTCCACAATAACCACCATTTATTCAACCAAAACCCTCCTACATGAGTATTAACTACTATACTAAACATAATAATCATCTAAACAACATTTAAGGGTTCAAACACGACAAATCGATAAAAATCCCTATATATTCATTTGGTTCAAATACACAACAATCACTACAATCTATTCACCCTAAACCATATATTAGTAAGTAAGAAACTTGCCTTAAGCTGAAATCTCGAATTTCTTTCCGGTAGAAGCAAGATCAATCCCTATTTCTTCTTTTCTTCTTCTTTCTCCCAAATTTCTCTTACTCTCTCTTTCTCTCTAGGTTTAGGAAGCAACACTTAAGAAATAAAAGGGGTTGCAAGACTTAATCGGGCCTTAAACATTAATTTCCATCTTTAAAAATGTTAGTACACCCTTAAAATGACTCGTAGCTACTTAATTAAGTTATAACCTGTTAAAAGTGCCCATAACCCAAAAATACAATATGGCACTTATTTCGACTATTTCGGGACTAATCGCGCCCTCTAAATTGGCATCCGGAATAATATAATTCATTTCCAATTTCAACTTCATTTAAACCATAATTGTCGTTTAAAGCACAACGACACCCTATCTCATAACAGAATTCCATTTACATTCACATAACAGTAAATAAGCACAACTTGATAAATATTATCTTTTAATTCACTTAAAACAATATTTATCCCATTTACCAATATTTTAGATAATTACCTCACATGGAAAATTAATATAAAATAAATTACTCAAAAGTAAGGGTTATTACAATTAAGTCCAGATTTGTCCGAGTTAAATAGAGTTAACTCACTGAGTTAACACAAAGTCGAAGATCGAGTTAACTGACTGAGTTACAAACGAGTTAAATTGATTTTGAGTTGAGCTAAGTACGAGTTAATGACTGTGTTAAAACGAGTCAAATTTTGAGTTTAATAACTCACTCACAACAGATCTAATCAAAGCACCCAAACACACAGGATCTAAAACACACGCACGCATAGGAATTTGGACATACACATACATATCTGGAAAAAACCAATAGCAAAAAGAGATAAAAAGAGCTATATAAATGAATATATATGTGTATATATGTATGTATGTATATATAAAAGAAGTAAAAAAAATTGTTACCTCAAAACAGTAAACCACCAGAGAAAAATAGAATGGGAAACGAACCACAGGCGAAAAACCTCAGTAGCGGGACCAAGCCGAAAAAATAAAGGGACGCCAGACTCACCATCGATAATCGAAAAGAACATCCACACCAGAAAAACATGCCACATCGAAAAACAAGGTTTAAACCCCTACTCAACTCTGCACACTAGATCGTGTAACACAAAAAAAAACTCAAATTACACTAAGATGGTGTTGTTGTTTAGGTAAAATCTCACACAAAGAGAACACAAAAGACAGAAGATGGAGATTCAGGTTTAACACAACACACTCATAGAAGCTGTAAATCGTAGAAAAATTGTAGAGAGAGAAAGTGGATAGAAAATATTGGCTGAGATAAAAAAACAACTCTAACCCTAAAACACCTCATCGCAAGACCTATATACCCGTCCCATAATGGCACTAGTATGTAAATCAATAACACACACCCAAAGGTCAAAAATGTAATACCACAATGGAATCTGCGGACAAAAACGGAAGACCATATTTTTGAGGATACCAGTGACAAAACATAAAGAGGATAAATGGAAAAAAGGTTAAAAGAAAAGACACGGCCAGACTTCCAAGACACGCAATACATGCCTCGAAAATACCATCCACAGTCTTTGAGTGCCATTAAACAAATGGCCTAATCAAGACCACACAAAAAAAATCGTAGCCTTCTTAATTTTTGGATAACAAGAATTAATAAGAAAAAATTATGTTTATATCCCACCCAAAAAACTTATATGATAAATAAAAGGAATATATATATATTGAAAAAGTAGATATCTAAAAAAATATTTACGAACATAAATAAAATTTTAGTTGATTGACAAACTACTTAAACACACAAAAAGTAAAATGAATAAATAAGCAAAGTCTCAAAATTAAAACAAACTAAAAATAATTTCAATCTCCCACTTTTGTCAATTTTGAGACAAACATGACTTTGAGACAAAATACATAACTCAACTAACAACATTTTGAGTCCGAACCAAATACATAACTCAACTAACAAAATTTTTTAGTCCTAACCAAATACATAACTGAACTAACGACAATTTGATTTCCTAAAGACTCAAGTAGATACAATAAAAAAGCCTGAGTATCAAATTCTACCTATGTTTGCCTCAACGGGACAATGGGAGGAAATTAAAATTAAATTACGTTGGAAATGCACACACACCAACAGACATTCGTAGAGTTTCAAATCTATGATTATACAAAGGTTTAGTAACTAAATCAGCAAGCTGGTCTTTAGTGTTAAAATACTCTACATATATTTCCTTTTTCTCAACGAGTTCCCTAATAAAATGTTCACACATTTTAATATATTTTGTACGTGAGTGAAAAATGGGATTTTTCGAAATGCTGATGGCACTTTGGTTATCACGTAAAATGAGTGCACTTGGTTCATTTATTCCATAATAGTTTAGCATTTTTTTGATCGACAAAAGCTGAGTACAACAGCTACCGACAACTATGTACTCGGCTTCGGCGGAGGAAAGAGGCACACAATTAGACTAAGTTGTGTTCTAAGTAAAAGCAACCACCAAAAGTGCTTTTACTATCATAGGCACACCCAACCCAATCAGCATCCGTATACCCAATTATTTTAGAATTTGTGTCAAAAGTATACATAATACCAAAACTTAGAGTACCACTAACACATTTCAGTATGCGCTTAACGGCAAGCAAGTGAGATTATTTCGCTTCACAATGATATCTAGCAAACACACATACACATACGCTATGCATTATCTCGAGTCTACTAGCAGTTAAATATAGAAGGCTACCAATCATACTATGATAAAGTGAAACTTCAACCTTCTTACCCAATAAATCTTTGATAATCTTAGTGATGGAACTCATAGGAGTCCTAGCAGTTTTTGCATTTGTTAGCCCAAAACGCTTAACTAATTCAGTTGCATATTTAGTTGGGGATATAAAAATGCAGTCTGATTTTTGAGAAACTTGTAAACCCAAGAAAAATTGCAACTCACCCATCATAGACTTTTGAAATTCAGATTTCATAATGTTAGAAAAAATTTTAGCTTCTTGAGGAGATGTAGACCCAAAAACAATGTCATCACGATATATTTGAGCAATAAGCAAACATTTTGTATTTCTTTCAACAAACATTGTTAGGTCTACTCCCCCTGGATTGAAGCCATGGGTTAAAAGAAAAGAAGTAAGATGCTCATACCCAACACGAGAGATTGTTTGAGACCATAAAGAGCTTTCTTTAATCTAAAAATATGATTTGGAAGTAAAGGATCAACAAAACATTTAGGTTGTTCAACATACACCTCTTCATTTAAAAACCCTTTCGAAAAAGCATATTTTACGTCCATTTGGTATAATTTAAATTTCAAATGACAAGAAACGACAAACAAAAGTCTAATAGACTCTGTTATATCAACATGGGAAAATGTCTCATCAACATCAATCCCATCAATTTGGGAGTACCCTTGAACTACTAGTCTAGATTTATTACGCAAAACATTACCAGTTTCATCACATTTATTTGTAAAAATCCACTTAGTTCCAATAACATTAGTATGAGTAGGATGAGGAACTAAAAACCATACATCAAGGATTTTAAATTAACCCAACTCTTCCTCAATAGTAAGAAGCCAAGATTCATCCACAAGGGCATCTTTTATATTCTTTGGTTCAACTAGAGAAACAAAAGAAGACATCAAAGCATTTAAAGTTTGATTCGAGTCTTAATTGGTTCTTTAACATCAACCAAAATGTTCTTTTTAGGATGAACCTAACCCAATTTGGAACATTAAGGTCTTCTGATGGAAGGGAGTCGAAGTCATTATCCGTTGATTGTTTTGATAAGTCATTCGAAGAAGTATTTTCAACGGGTAATGATTTTGGGCTATCTTATACAAAAGGGGAAACACAATCGTTTATGACAACATTAATGGATTCCATAATAGATTTAGTTTTCAAATTATAAACTCTATAAGCCCTACTATTTTGGGAGTATCCTAAAAAACAGCTTTCTCTCCTCTAGTGTCAAATTTGGACAATTGTTTCGGATCCTTACACACATAACATTCACTACCAAAAACTCTAAAATATTTCAGATTGGGTTGTCTACCATACCATAATTCATAGGGTGTTTGATATGAATTTTTTCTTAAATGAACCACCCTATTAATTATGTGACAAGCTGTTTGGGTAGCTTCAGCCCAAAAATCTTTTGGCAAGTTTTTAGCATGAATCAAAACACTAGTCATTTACTGAATGGTTCAATTTTTTCTTTCAATAATACCATTTTTTTGGGGTGTCTTAGGAGCACTAAACTCATGTTGATACCCATTCCCAATACAATAGTCAATGATACCCGTGTCTTAAATCACCCTCTAGGTTTTTCAGTCGATAAGTTTCGGGAATAACCTCCTTTGTAACTCTGTACGATCCATGCCAGTTAAAATGAAGCTTGTTTCAATTTTGCCAAACCTTCTTAAGGACCAAGTCACCCATAGCTATTGGTTTGTTCTTCACCCTCTTGTTATAAAACCTGGTATCTCTTTGTTGGTAAGTAAACTATCAGACTTTAGCATCCTCTCATCTCTCCTCAATTAGATCCAAATCAAGACTTCTTTCATCTTGGTTAGCTTTAGGATTGTAAGTTTGGACTATGTGATTGGGAGCCTAAGTTTAGTAGGGAAGACTACTTCAAACCCACAGGCTAGAATAAATGGTGTCTCGTTTGTAGGCATCCTCTCGGTCATTCTATAAGCCCATAGGACCCCATGTAATTCTTTCATCAACAAACCTTTCGCATCCTCTAGTTTCTTCTTCATTCCATCCAATATAATCCTATTCGTAACTTAAGTCTGGTTGTTGTCTTAGGGTCAGCCTGATGATGAATAGAATTATTTTATGCTCACTCTACCACAATATGCCTCCCAAGACTTATTCTTGGACTTCTTGCCATTGTCTGATATTAGTGTATGGTGTAGGTCATATATACATATGCTATTCCTCTAAATAAACTTTAATATTTTCACCTCAGTGATGGAAATCATTACCTCAACCTCCACCCACTTTGAGAAGTGATCGCTAGCCACGATCAAATACTGATATTTACAAGTTGCCTTTAGGAAAGGGCTTACTAAATTAATTATCAATGTTGCAAATGGCCACGGTGCAGTGATGGATAATCGTGGTTGGTAAGGATGGTAATAGACGTTTGAAAATCTCTGGCATTTATCACACTTCTTCTTATAATCAGTTGCATCTTTCACTAATGAACCCTCATGGCTAGGGATCTTCCTCCTATATAGATCAAGAATGACCCCTCGTGAACATCCAATAGAGCATACTTGACCTTTGAGGGGTGAGTACATCTGAGCAAAGGCAATAGGATTCCTCTTTCATAAAGTACAGCTCTAATGATAATAAACTTGGCTGCTTAGTATTTGAGCTTCCTTCTCTTACCCTTGAATTTTAGGAGCTCACTATCTCTAATTTACTTGACAAGTGGATCCACTCATGAATCACCCAAATTTAAGTTTAAGCGAACTTCAAGTCCATTGTCATCTTCCTCTATGGTCGACCTATGTAGGATCTTCACCGGCATCGTGTGCTTGATTTTTATTTTTGTTACTGATGTTAACCTCGACAAAGCATCATCTCGAGTATTGTCCAGCCGATTAATCCTTTTAAGCTTCACCTCTCTGAAGTTTTTCAAAACTTTATTAACCTTTGCCAAGTATTTGGCATCTTCTCATCTTTGGCCTCATCAATAAAATTTGGTTCATGACAAGTTGTGAGTCACTATGAACTATTATTTGGCCGATATTTAATATTCTATCTAGGGAGAGGACTACCAATAGGGCCTTATACTTCGAATCTTTATCGGATGCCTTGAAGCTAAATCTCAAAGAATACTCAATATTTATACCATCTAGAGCCGAGAGTATTAACTTGGCACCACTACCACTTTCAGAAGATGAATCATCAATGAACAGGCTCCATTTAAGACCCTTCTCTGAGAGAGGCCCTTCATCCAAGATTCCATTCCAGAACAAATAACATTTCCATGTAGTATCGTCCTTATTGGTCTTAGTCACTTCTGAACTTTATAAGGCTTTTTTTAACACAACTGTTGGTGCCACCACTTCTTCAATGCCATCATTATTGGCCTCGGCCCAACTAAATTCGATCATGAAATTTTCCAAGCCTTGTCCCTTAATTGTAATCCTAGATTAATAGAGGATGTCAAAATCACCTAACTCAATTGACCAG
This sequence comes from Sambucus nigra, assembly GCA_949130495.1. NCBI lineage: Eukaryota > Viridiplantae > Streptophyta > Magnoliopsida > Dipsacales > Adoxaceae > Sambucus > Sambucus nigra. Next base: position 221,843,888 of record OX422217.1, on the reverse strand, counting down.
ACCATCAACCTACTCGAATTCTCAGGTTTATGGATTACCTTCCATAAGGGAGTGTTGGTGAGCACCACCATTATATGAGCATTGAGGTATGGCTTCATCGTCCTGGAAGCATGTATCAATGCATATGCCAACTTCTCCACTTTAGGATATTTCAACTCATCCCCTTGCAAAGCTTTCCTATTGGAATAAACTATCTTCTAGACACCTTCATCATCATATATGATAGTTGCAGTGATCGTTGACTATGATACAAGCAAATACAAAAACATTTTTTTCTCCCTGAATAGGCTGAAATAACAACATTAGCCTCCCCAAGTAGGCTTTGAGTTGTTGAAAGTATTTTTCACATTCCTCATCCCATAAAAATTCTTTTCTAAAAATTTTGAAGAATGGTTAATGCTCATCTATAGCTTTGGAGATAAATCGATTGAGGGCCGCAACATGCCCTGTCACCCTCTACATTTATTTGACCATCTTTGGCATTTCCATGTCTATGAGAGCTATAATTTTGAGGGATTGGCCTCTAAACCCCTCAAGTTTACTATGGATCTGAGAAATTTGCCTACGTCGACATCGAAGACATATTTAATCGGGTTTAGCTTCATCTTGAACTTACCCATCGCATAAAATGTCCATTCAAGGCCTGCCATATAAGTTTTGACCTTGAGGCTCTTAGTCAACATGTCATCAATGTAAACCTCCATAGTCTTCCCAATTTGATCTTAGAAAATCTTGTTGACTAACCTCTGATAGGTTTCCCCTACATTTTTAGGGCCGAGTGGCAAGATCTTACAGTAGTATGCTCCTTTATCTGTGATAAAGGAAGTCTTCTCATCATCGTCCTTATTCATAAAGGATCTGGGAATGCCCTGACTATGCATCCATAAAGATCATCACCTCATGCCGTGTCATAGCATCGACCATATGATCTATACAAGTCAAAGGAAATATTTCTTTAGGAAAATCTTTGTTTAGATCAATGAAGTGCACACACATTCTCCACTTTCTGTTAGACTTTGGGATGATTACGATATTAGATAACCACTCTGGGTATTGTACTTACCAGATGAACTCAATTGTTTACATCTTTTTAACCTCTTCTTGAATGACTTAGTACTTCTCTCTTGCATAGGTTCTTCTCTGCTTCATAGGCTTCACCTTCTTATAAATATTCAGTCGGTGGCAGATGATCTTTAGGTCTATTCTCGACATGTACTCATGACTCTATGCAAAGACGCTCTTCCTCGTCCTCGATAATTTTTCTGGCTCTTCTTTCACTTCCTTCTTCAAGGATTATTTTTATTTGGACAGTTTTTTAGGTCTCTTCCTCATCGAGGAAGATGAATTCTGCCTCCTCTGCGGCTTTCCTTTCTTTAATTTTTTCTCGTCCCTTGGGTCCAGATTATTTATATTGTTGGAAGTGGGTAGTTTCTTATAAGACTCTTTCTGCTTGGCTGAACTGAAGTAGAACCCCCTAGATTCCAATTGATCCATTTGAACTTCCCCTACCCCATAAGGAGTCGAGAATTTTATCATTTGGTAGACTGTGGATAGGACTGCCTTAAATTCCTTGAGTACCACTCTTATAAGAATAATAATATAGACCAAAAAGACATTCTTGTCCATAATGAAGAATATTACTTTCCTGGTAAGACATCTCGACAAAGTGCCCACGTAGACGTCCATTTTAAATACCACTAGAGGATGGACTTTCTATCTTCTGAAGACGATCAGCGATTGATGGTATACGATATTTTTTTTTTGAGCTTAAAACCCTTAAAGTAGTTTCAAAACAGCACGTCGACTGAGCTGCCACCATTAACAAGTCTACGCGACATATCATACCCGTAGAACCTGGTGCTGATGACCAAAGGGTCGTCATAAGGGGACAGAATGCCCTTGAAATCCATGCTCGAAAATCCCACCACTAGGGTGTTTATGTACATTTTCTTTATCTTTCTTATCTTTGTCCCTCTCATAGTAGAGTTAACATCTAATATCTTTGGTTATGAGTTTGCCTCAAATATGTGTGTTTTTCAGTCAGTCAGTTTCGTGCCTCCCCTATCTAAACCACCGCATATCATATTTATATCGAAGGATATCATGTGCATCCGATATTTGACTTCTAGGATCTTAGGCGATAGATCTAGGTCATCCTCTTCAATGTTTGATTCATCATCTTTATTACTGGTTGGGGCCTGTCATCTCGCTTTTTTTTTAATTTCCCCATTGTGCTTCTTTCTAGAGTAGTCTTTTGAACTTGTTTAACACATACTTTCAGAGCTTTACATGCTTCAACATCTTTTATATCTCATCTTTTAGAGCAGAACATTTATCAGTTATGTGCCCATGATCTTTATGGAACTCACACCACTTGATTTTATCCCTCTTATAAGGAGGGGACTTAAGCTTCTCTAGCCATCGAAGCACGCTGTCGTCCTTTATCTTGTTGAGAATCATATATGGGATTACTATAAGGGGTATATTTGTAGAACTTATCCTCGACTAATCTTTTCTTCCTTTCCTTATCTTTCAGCTTACCACTACTAGCCTCATTCGTGTCCCCTCTATTGGTCGCCATGGCATCATCTGCATTCATAACTCTCCCGACCGAAGCCAGAAGTCGAGGATAAGTTTTCCTATTTAAGTTTTCATGTGAAAACTCCTTAAGGATCCTTAAGGAGTTTTCACATGAGTTTTCCTCTTTGTGGTCCACTAATGAAAGATGCCATTTATATGTTCTCTTTATAGTCCTATACCTCAAATTTCTCTTTGTTAAATCGACAGATATAATCCCGTACAATTTCATTATTTCCTTGCTCCACGTGCAGGATGTGGATTACCTTCTTTAGTGGCTTCATAAAGAAGCAAAAACTGTTAATAAACTTCTCAAATCGTTACATCAAGTTTTTAGTCGATTTCTAGGGCAAGGACGTGTACCACTTATGGGTTGCACATGTGAGGCTGCTATAAAAAGGCCTACACCTCCTCTCGTCTGTTGTGGTGTATACGTCAGCTGACGATTGATATATTTCTATGTGGTGTACTAGATTTTCACTTCCATCGCACTTTGGGGTTAAAGTGGGAGGTTTAAATTTGGTAGGAGTATGAAAGCTTATTATCTTGGTCACGAAAGCATACCCTTCTTTATAACCTCAATGATCTGGGTCTCAACTCTTCAACAGTGTATCAATATTATCATCCAACCTTTGGATGGAGATGTTCCATGGATTATCCTTTACCATAACATTGCCTGTGTCCGCTTCTTGACAAATTGGGTTTGGTATCTGCTCTCATCCAGCAGTTCATTGTCGGATGTTTACCTCCCTTTGCTCCCCGTTGTAATACCCCGTAATTCTGCATAGTTAGGAAAATACATTTTTATTATTTAAATAACGTGAGTAGAGTAATTTAATGTGGTAAAAATAAGTTTTATTTAAATTACGTGAGTAGAGTAATAATTTAATGTGACGTTTTAAATTAAATTACGTGAGTAGAGTAATTTAATGTGATGTAATGTTAATAAATATTAATATGACGATTAAAAATTTACTTAATGTGAGTAGTAAATTTTAAATGTTGATACGTACGGCCTAACGATTTATATGGACGTACCTGAGTTATCTCAACCGAGTGTCGCGCGTAGACAAAAATTGAAGATGAGATGAGAAACATATTTTAAGAGACTCAAAAGATAATTTAGAGTCCATAGATGATTCTGAAAGGGTCGAATTAGTCAAAACAGTGTACCCGGGGGTACTAGTTGAGTGTCGGGTCATTTTTGGGCTAAATCGGGAACATTCGAGGGAATTTTGGTCTCTTTACATTTATGGGTGAGGAGACCTACGAATTTTGGAACCCTAAGTCAGATTATAAGAGTTAGAAGCTAGGGTTATAAAGAAAGGAAATACACCATAGCCATTAGAGAGAAGAGAGAAACAATTTTCCTAAGGCAAAAGAAGGAAGGAGGGAGAATTCTAAGGAGATTTCACCACCAACTTGTCGAGAAGGAGGATTGAATGATAAAGATCATCAATCATCAACAACAACCACGAAATCAGACCCTACAAATCATAAGGCAAGTTGTTATTTGCAAAATAAATTGAGTTATAATACCCATATATAAGCTTTATGACGAATATAGTTTTTATGACATTTTTGGGAGTAAAACACTTGATTATGATCCATGATTGATAAGGATTTCATATAGAACGTTTTTAATCTCCAAATATTCTCATATCATAGAAGACTTGATGATTAAATCGAACTAAAAATATGGACTTATGAGGAAAAGATGGAAAGATTGTATTTTTAGGGTTCTTGAATAATAAGAAGATTTTTAGTTAATTTGGACAAAAATTTATAATGATATTGATGTTTTAAATCGTTAGTAATCATCCCAGAATATGTAGGAATGATTAGAAATTGTTAGTTATAAATATGGTGAATTATCATGGGAGATAGATAAACAAAAATGGTGAAACCCGCATGAAGAAGACGATCTGGGTTTGTCACGGCTTGATCGATCGATCGACCCTTGAATGTCGATCGATCGAGCAGTCAATCGATCGACCATATCCCATCGACCGATCATCCCTGGCTGTACTTTAGAAAATTTTGTGGATAAATTTCCTATTAATTACCGTCGCTTAATGGGAACCTTAGTGATGATATTTTACCTATGAGGAGACTTAATAAATACCAGTAGGTGTACCGTTAGATTCCTTCATAAATGATTGAGTGGGAAATTTGGAGAAATGGACCGACGGGAAGATAATCAATTGAGTCGTATGTCGGGAATGTGAGAATTTAGTTACGGAAAGAGTGAAATTAAATTCCGGAAAAATACCAGTAGGTTAAAGATAACTTAACTACTAAATCAAGGGAGGGGTAACTAGGACCCTTAGAGTTGCGTGAATACTCGAATAAATGCAATAGTGAAATGAATTGTAAATTAATGAGTACGGTGAACATAAGTAAAATATATTACGTACGGGTATGATTTGATAGGTCGGGTGTGTACCTACTAAATTATATGAAATTTTGGGTTAAGAGGATTTCACCTAAATTAATTATGTTAGGGTCGATGAGACATTCCGAACTAACATAAAGTTATTATACGTTTGGGGTCGATGTCAAATGCCGAACCAAACCGTAAACTGGTGTTGCAATGAAAGAGTCCCGAACCAGAATGTGTGTGTATATATATATATATATGTATAAATAGTTGGGGTCGATGGATCATTCCGAACCAACTCTCCCTTGGGCTCGATGAATCATTCCGAACCAAGAGTCCTTTATGTGTGTCAAAAGGATATGTTAGTGATAACTAATATTTAATACATGACTGTGTTCTAAAAATGTGTTCTATATATAAAATCTACTGACTTAGAATAGTAGATAGTGAGATGGATTGTAAATATCTTAGCAATAATTAAACAGCGTGATGTAATTATTACAAGAATAAGCATAACAAGAAGTGAATAAGTTATCTACGTTTATAAACATGAAATATGGATTATTAAAATACTGCGAGTAGGTCCTGGGGACTTAGTGAGGGGGTACATACAGGGGGTATCCTAATCTAGTTAACTGGGGTAGTACAACTAGGTGAACTAAGTACCCTCGTTTGACATGCACTATAGAAGAGAGGTGAGGAAGTTCAAAGGAGTGTGCGAAACCTTAATATGTGTAATCAATAACTCAATTGTGATAACTGCTTGCAAAATATTTTCAAATGTTTTGAGTACTAACTCTTTCTATGTAAATTTTTTAAAAACCTTTTAGGTGCCCAGCCACGGGGACACCCAGCATGATTTCCTTCCAGGGATTTGGGAGTTGCAGCACGTGTGGATGTTGCAGGGATTGTTTAGACGTTTCTTCTTTTTCAGTTCTAGTGCAGGATCTCAGATTTAGTATTCTTAGTTGGGACATGTTGTCCAATATTTACTTTTACAGTTATTTTGATTCTGGATTTTGAGTTGGTTTTCTTGGCCGTGGTTTTCGGCAATACTTTATCTGTATTCAGTTATTTATGAGAATTTTTTTATTATTACTTGAATTGTATCATTTTGTATGGGTTGTTTATTCTTCTTAAGGAAGATAAAATTTGGCACTAGCTTAATTTCACATAGGTGGTTAGTATCTTAAAAAGCTTTCGGCAGTGATGCTAAGAATGAACCATTTAAGAAACCTGTTTAAATTAAATTAAGGCTTGATCACCCAAGGTTTAATTAGGCGTGGTGTCACAGATGGTATCAGAGCATCAGGTTCTAGTATCCATAGGATCTGTATGGCTTACTGTGTTTCAACGTAAAATTTGGTTGTATTAGACCTCTACTATTATGACTGTTGATTCAATATCCGCTTTTGCGTTATCGTACATATGCTCTTAAAATTTTGTATAAACTGTGTACTTATAAAATTTGATCTTATTTCAGATGCCACTGAGGAGACAGCGAGCGGAGAGGGATGAAGCCAGAGATGAGGTGAGGGAGTCTCATCAGGAGCCACAGGTGCCGCTACCACCACCCCCACCCGAGTTAATTTCCACTACTCAGGTTGCAGTGATAGTGGCTCAGGCAGTCGAGATAGCGATGAGGGCCATGGCAACCCATTTTCCTCAGCCACAAGTACCTCCTCCCGTGGCACCGGCAGTTCTGGCCCCAGCAGGGCCATTTACTTGGCAGCGAGTCAGAGAGACATTTCAGAAAGGACATCCACCCGAGTTTCAGGGTAGTACCGATGTAGTGGAGGCATACAACTGGAAGAAAAATATCCAGCGCCACTTACGCATGCTAGAGTGCACCGAGGTACAGAAATAAATGCTAGCCGCTTTTCATCTGTCGGGAAAGTCCTTACAGTTGTGGGAGTCAGTTACCACCACCGAGGAAAGGGACACTATGGGAATTTCTGAGTTTTGGGTGCGGTTTGACTGCAAATATTTTCCTCCAGCAGTAGAGTCAGAGATGAGGAAGAAATTCAGCGAGGTAGTGCAAGGTGATCGCTCAGTTTCTGATTATGAGGAAGAATTTACCCGCTTGGATAACTTTGTGCCAAATGAGGTGACCGATGAGGAGAGGAAGAAGTCAAAATTTATGGATGGCTTGACCTAGAGAATCAGACAGCACTTGATCGGCAATCCGACGTTGGTAAGTTATACAGATGTCGTCAATGCCGCTCTACTACACTGTCAGGACCACCGCTTTCATGCGAGGGGAAACAAGAGAGGTGAGCCAAGCCAACCGGGCAAAGTAGGTGGAAGTAGTGACAGCAGCACACCACAACAGAAAACAGTGGGCCAGCTAGGGTAGGATTCCTGACAAGGGAACTCTACCAAGAAGTTTAAGCACAAGAGGCATCGATTTTACAGACAGGGCCAGCAGGGTCCCTAACAACTTGTTCCTCAGGGACGACAGGGCCAAGGGAACCAAAATGGAGGACATCAAGGCCAAGGACGATAGGCTAAATGTCAGGGCCAATAGGGGCAAGGTCAGAGGAAGTTTCAGGGTCAGTGTTTCACTTGTGGCCAGCAGGATTACAAGAGTAGAAATTGTCCACAGCAAGACAGGGCACAACAATAGGGAGCCCAATAGGGGCAGCATGCTCCGTTAGCCCCAGCAGCAGCACAAGCCCTGCAGCCAGGCCAGATGCAATACGGATGTGTGTTCAACGTCCGTGACATTCTATTTCAGCCAGCACCTCCAGCACCGCCGGCAGTCACGGGTATGTTTCCTATTCATGGAGTTGAGGGTAGTATTTTGTTTGACACGGGGGTGACGCATTCGTTTATTGCCACTAGATTTGCACGGGCAACCGATCTATTAGAGACAACTGACATTCATCTTATGTGTGTGGAGTCATCGATGGGTAGTGGGTCCTTTATACATTCGATTTGTAAGGGTGTGGAAATTATGGTCAGGAGATTGAGTCTAGCGGCATACCTCCTAGTGCTGGATATGGAGGGATATGACGTCATCCTAGGCATGGATTGGTTGACGCATTCTAAGGCAATGGTAGATTGTTATGAGAGGACTATCGTGTTTTCCATCCCGGGATAAGAGATGTTCCTTATGGCAATGCCACTCCCCGAGGGAGGATCGCGCACTCATCTATATTATATTAAGGAGGAGACCTCACATGGGGTTATCGTTTCTCTGGACTCAATCCAAGTTGTGAGGGATTTTGAGGATGTCTTCCAGGAGATACCAGGGTTACCACCCAACAGGGAGATAGAGTTTGTTATTGACCTAGTGCCGGGGACGAGACCGATTTCCAGAGCACCGTATCGCATGGATCCTTCGGAGATGCGAGAACTGAGAGAATAGATTCAGAAACTCTTAGGACAGGGATTCATTCGACGGAGTACATTGCCATGGTTTGCGCCAGTGTTATTTGTAAAGAAAAAGGATAGTTCACTTCGTCTGTGTGTAGATTAAAGGGAGCTGAACAAAGTGATGATACGTAATAAGTATCTGTTATCGAGGATTGACGACTTGTTTGACCAGTTGAGAGGGGCTGCATACTTCTCAAAGATCGATTTGAGGGGGAACTGAACCTCTCGGAGCCAAAATCCACACTTCTCAAAAATTGACCCGAGTAAGGTATCGGCGGTGAAGGAGTGGGGATAGCCCACGACACTGACCGAAATTCGTAGTTTCTTGGGGTTAGCCGGTTATTATCGTCGCTTCATCAAGGGGTTCTCAAAAATTGCCAGACCTTTGATAAACTTGACTCGAAAGGGAGTGCCCTTCGTATGGAGTGACTATTATTAGTTAGCATTTGATGAGATAAAGTACAAGTTGACATCATCACCTGTTCTTGCCTTACCTAGGAGCGGAATGGAGTACCGAGTCTATATTGACGCATCCTTACAGGGACTTGGGGGTGTGTTACAGGAGGAAGAAAAAGCTATAGATTATGCATCTTTAAAGCTTAAGCCACATGAGAAGAATTACCCCACCCATGGCCTCGAGTTGGCAGCGGTTGTTTTTGCATTGAGGATATTGAGACACTATCTTCTGGGCGAGCAGTTCACTCTATTCACGGATCATAAGTCACTTCAGTATCTTTTCACTCAGAAGGATCTGAATATGAGGCAAATGAGGTAGCTTGAATTCGTGAAAGACTACCAGTTTGATATATAGTATCATCCTGGTAAGGCTAACGTGGTGGCATATGCGTTAAGCAGAAGACCTACCGGAGAGTTGGCAGAAATTTGGAAGGCGAAGTGGAGTGAACTTCGACACGAGGATGAGATAGCTAGAGCTTGCATGGCAGTTTAGCTATCATTCCCGAGAGTGTTATGTGGGTAGTGAGGGCACAGGCTTAGGGACCATTTTGTTAGGATAGAGTACGACAGCTACTGGCCAAGGGGGCAGAGTCCTACTCCATCAGCTCAGAGGGCGGTCTACGATTTAATGGTTGGCTGATAGTACCCGAAGATGATTATTTGAGGCATGCCGTAATGACAGAGTCGCACGGGTCAAAGTTTTCAGTTCATCCAGGTGGGGACAAAATGTACCAGGATATGCGACGATTATATTGGTGGTCAGGTATGAAACGAGACATTACTGAATTTGTCTCAAGGTGTGTTACATGTTAGCTTGTAAAAGTTGACCATCAGAGACCTTCAGGGATGCTACAACAACTGGAGATTCCCGTGTGGAAGTGGGAGAGTATCTCGATGGATTTTATTACTGGGTTATCAACATTACAGAAAGGTCACGATTCCATAGGGGTGATAGTGAATCGACTGACTAAGGTAGCTCATTTCTTACCGGTTCGTACGGATTATGATACGATGCGGTACGCGCAGTTATTCATTTCAGAGATCGTTAAGCTGTACGGAGTTCCTATTAAAATTATGTCTGACTGAGAAAAAATATTTGTGTCACATTTCTGGCAGAGCTTTCAGGAGGCCATGGGCACCGACTTACGGTTGAGTACGACATATCACCCACAGACGGACGGTCAGACTGAAAGGGTAAACCAGATGTTGGAGGATATGTTGAGAATGCGTGTCCTAGATTTTGGGGGAGGTTGGGAGCCATACCTTCCTTTGGTGGAGTTTACATATAATAACTCTTACCAATTCACTATCGGTATGGATCCATTCGACGCACTTTATGGGAGGCCTTATCGTTCGCCTGCCTGTTGGTTAGAGGTGGGGGATAACAAGCTATTGGGGCCAAAGCTGATATAAGAGACTTCCTCCAAAATAGAGTTAATTCGAGGACATATTCGAATAGCTCAGGATAGGTAGAAGAGTTATGTTGACGCCGGTAGGAGACACGTGGAACTAGATGTGGGTGACCAGGTGTTAATTCGAGTATCTCCTATGAAAGGGATTATGAGGTTCGGCAAGAAAGGGAAGTTAGCAACAAGATATGTGGGACCGTTTCCTATCATTGAGAGGGTGGGACCGGTAGCTTACAGATTGGGACTCCCTGAGCATCTTCAGCGAATAAACGATGTATTCCATGTAGCGTTGCTGAAGAAATACAAGAGGAGTGAGAGAGCCTTATGGCACATTCCACTGGAGGAAATTGATTTACATCCAGATGTCTCGTATGAATAAAGACCCGTGGCTATTCGGGATTATAGTGAGCGCAAACTATGATCCAAGGTGGTACCCTTAGTGTGAGTACAGTGGGTACATCACAATATGGATGAGTCTACTTGGGAACGGGAGGAGGATATTCGAGAACAATATCCCGAATTAGTCACCGCAGGTATTTTTCTAAATTTCGAGGACGAAATTCCTTTTGTAAGAGGAGATGTATGTAATACCCCGTAATTCTGCATAGTTAGGAAAATACATTTTTATTATTTAAATTACGTGAGTAGAGTAATTTAATGTGATAAAAATACGTTTTATTTAAATTACGTGAGTAGAGTAATTTAATGTGACACGTTTTAAATTAAATTACGTGAGTAGAGTAATTTAATGTGATGTAATGTTAATAAAGATTAATATGACGATTAAAAATTTACTTAATGTGGGTAGTAAATTTTAAATGTTGATATGTACGGCCTAATGATTTATATGGACGTACCCGAGTTAACTCAACCGAGTGTCGCGCGTAGATAAAAATTGAAGATGAGATGAGAAACATATTTTAAGAGACTCGAAAGATAATTTGGAGTCCACAGATGATTCCGAAAGGGTCGAATTAGTCAAAATAGTGTACCTGGAGGTACTAGTTGAGTGCTGGGTCATTTTTGGGCTAAATTGGGACCATTCGAGGGCATTTTGGTCTCTTTACATTTATGGGTGAGGAGACCTACGAATTTTGGAACCCTAAGTCAGATTATAAGAGGTAGAGGCTAGGGTTAGAAAGAAAGGAAATACACCATAGCCATTAGAGAGAAGAGATAAACAATTTTCCTAAGGCAAAAGAAGGAAGGAGGGAGAATTCTAGGAAGATTTCACCACCAACTTGTCGGGAAGGAGGATTGAATGATAAAGATCATCAATCATCAACAACAACCATTAAATCAGACCCTACAAATCATAAGGCAAGTGGTTATTTGCAAAATAAATTGAGTTATAATACCCATATATAAGCTTTATGAAGAACATAGTTTTATGATTTTTTGGGGAGTAAAACACTTGATTATGATCCATGATTGATAGGGATTTCATATAGAACGTTTTTAATCTCCAAATATTCTGATATCATAGAAGACTTGATGATTAAATCGAACTAAAAATCTGGACTTATGAGGAAAAGAAGGAAAGATTGTATTTTTAGGGTTCTTGAATAATAAGAAGATTTTTAGTTAATTTGGACAAAATTTATAATGATATTGATGTTTTAAATCGTTATTAATCATCCCAAAATATGTAGGAATGATTAGAAATTGTTAGTTATAAATATGGTGAATTATCATGGGAGATAGATAAACAAAAATGGTGAAACCCGCATGAAGAAGACGATCTGGGTCTGTCACGGCTTGATCGATCGATTGACCCTTGAATGTGGATCGATCGACCATATCCCATCGATCGATCGACCCTGGCTGTACTTTAGAAAATTTTGTGGATAAATTTCCTATTAATTACCGTCGATTAATGGGAACCTTAGTGATGATATTTTACCTATGAGGAGACTTAATAAATACCAGTAGGTGTACCGTTAGATTTCTTCATAAATGATTGAGTGGGAAATTTGGAGAAATGGACCGACGGGAAGATAATCAATTGAGTCGTATGTCGGGAATGTGAGAATTTAGTTACGGAAAGGGTGAAATTAAATTCCAGAAAAATACCAGTAGGTTAAAGATAACTTAACTACTGAATCAAGGGAGGGGTAACTAGGACCCTTAGAGTTGCGTGAATACTCGAATAAATGCAATAGTGAAATAAATTGTAAATTAATGAGTACGGTGAACATAAATAAAACATATTACGTACGGGCATGATTTGATAGGTCGGGTGTGTACCTACTAAATTATACGAAATTTTGGGTTAAGAGGATTTTACCTAAATTAATTATGTTAGGGTCGATGAGACATTCCGAACTAACATAAAGTTATTATATGTTTGGGGTCGATGTAAAATGCCAAACGAAACCTTAAACTGGTGTCGCGATGAAAGAGTCCCGAAACAGAATATGTGTGTGTGTGTGTGTATATATATATATATATATATATAAATAGTTGATGTCGATGGATCATTCCGAACCAACTCTCACTTCGGGATGATGAATCATTCCGAACCAAGAGTCCTTTATGTGTGTCAAAAGGATATGTTAGTGATAACTAATATTTAATACATGATTGCGTGATAAAAATGTGTTCCATATATATAATCTACTGACTTAGAATAGTAGATAGTGAGATGGATTGTAAATATCTTGGTAATAATTAAATAACGTGATGTAATTATTACAAGAATAAGCATAACAAGAAGTGAAAAGTTATCTACGTTTATAGAACATGAAATATGGATTATTAAAATACTGCGAGTAGATCCTGTGGACTTAGTGAGGGGGTACATACAGGGGGTATCCTAATCTAGTTAATTTGGGTAGTACAACAAGGTGAACTAAGTACCCTCGTTAGTCATGCACTATAGAAGAGAGTTGAGGAAGTTCAAGGGAGTGTGCGAAACCTTAATATGTGTAATCAATGACTCAATTGTGATAACTGCTTGCAAAATATTTTCAAATGTTTTGAGTACTAAGTCCTGCTATGTAATTTTTTAAAAACCTTCTAGGTGCCCAGCAATAGGGTCACCCAGCATGATTTCATTCCAGGGATTTGGGAGCTGCAACATGTGTGGATATTGCAGGGATTGTTTAGACGTTTCCTCTTTTTCTGTTCTAGTGCAGGATCTCAGATTTTGTATTCTTAGTTGGGACATGTTGTCCAATATTTACTTTTACAGTTATTATGATTCTAGATTTTCAGTTGGTTTTCTTGACCGTGGTTTTCGGCAAGACTTTATCTGTATTCAGTTATTTATGCGAATTGTTTTATTATTACAGGAATTGTATCATTTTGTATGGGTTGTTTATTCTTCTTAAGGAAGATAAAATTTGGCACTAGCTTAATTTCACATAGGTGGTTAGTAACTTAAAAAGCTTTCGACAGTGATGCTAAGAATGAACCATTTAAGAAACCTGTTTAAATTAAATTAAGGCTTGATCAACCAAGGTTTAATTAGGCGGGGTGTCACACCCGTTTTAGCCTTGTTATGGCCTACCATCACTACGTCTACCATTCCCCCTAGAAGCATTATTACTGTGAGAATGGGAGAGCCGGTCACATAAGTATCCTACTGGATCGATACGATCGATTGTTGATCCTATAAAAGGCTGAAGTTCATGGTCGGCCCTTTGGTGTTGGCTTGACACTCATTCCCTTATACGTTGGAGCCGAGCGAATTATGTCACTTGAAAGCTCATAGGACTCCCAATAATATTCCTGATCACTGTCTTGGCCATCTGGGTAATCCTGTACTTATTTTCACAGGCGAATATGCCTAGGATCAGTAACATCCATCTGCTAGTGGTGGCACTGAGTCTCCTTTTGATGGACCGGGGTGGTCCCCCTATCGCCGAATCCACTATCTCCCTAGCAGTCGGGTGATAATCAAGGTTGGGTCACCTGGTTCTCTACCCAACACATTTTGGCTAAATGTCATGAAATATTCTTACATGTTTTGTTGGCTAGCCACTACATATCACAGTGCCGCCACCACATCAACCATTTTTAACTGAGGTGGTAGTTAGATGGAACTTGGGCTAACAACAGGAGGCAAATTCGATGCAATAGCTCTAGTGAGGAGAAGAAACAAAACTATATGAACTGTAAGTAGGAGGGAAGCTTAGAAATAACACCCTCTCTTTCAATGGTGGTATAGGCCCAACAATGGTGGAGATGGAGAACCACCAGAGGCAGAAGTGAGCGTCTAAGCTATAAATGAAAAGGAAAAATATCAATCAAATTCCCACAGATGGTGCCAAAATGATGATGCTACGAAATCACCACATAAATATGTGTGTACATTTTAAGCCCTGGCTAATTTAACAATTGTGGTATAGGTGCTAAAAAGTAAATGCAATAGAATGAAATGAGAGTAAGACAGATAACATAAGATGTATAATGGTTCGTCCTTAGCTTACTCCACTGTGCAAGGTGATGTTGTTTTTTTATTATTATAAGGCACTGAAGGTTATTGATACATACACTCAAGCTTTCTCCCTTTAGATTATAATTCTGTAGAGTTTAGGCTAGGGTTTCAATATCTTGATCCTTTTAAATGAAGAAGACGAAGGTATATATAAGTTTGGGTGCACATTGCACCTCCCAAGCATGTTATTGTGTGAATAAGGAAAGTAACCCAATGAGATCCCAACACATGTCTAATATATGCACAATCCATGATGACTCGATATTCCCGCATATCGTCTAGAGATCTGTTATAATTTCATAGCCCACGTGGACTAATGATGCTGGAGTCACGTGTCTCATATGAACTATAGATGTCGACCTTGATGGTCTCGGACGAGTCGAGACTAATAGAGGTAGTATTCCAAGTGGGTGAATATAAGTGCTGACTTTGTGTGCTGTCTCGGCCTACCAAGATGGTATGAGGCCGAGACGAGACTTACGAATGGGTTAGAGAGTGATCTTTGCTGAGTGACCATGAGTGCTAAGGATGAGGTCTCGGAGGCTAAGACTGTTGACGGTGGCCTACGATGTATCGACCCTTAAACATACCTATCTAATGAAGGTAGAGTAGGGTCTGCCAAGCCATGCTAGAGCTATCCAAAGACGGGACCAAACTTATGTGTATCAGTAAATGATTAGAATGTGAAGAATACTTAAAATTAAATATCATTAAAAATATAATTTAATACTTAAATGAACAAAAAGGCTAAGAGGCAAAATTCCAATAGTGAAACCATTGATAGGAAACTTAAAAAGCACCTTTAACCATTGATAGAGTATCTAAAAGGACATTTCTTTATTAAAGAAAATGAAAAGTCAAGAAGTTGAAAAGAAATGTTTAAAAATCCAATTTATTTTTAAACTAATCCACCCAAAAATGATATATTTGGAGCTTCATGTTTAAATTATAAATAATTATTTGAGAACTTTCTAAATTCATACTATGTGAATAATCAAAACTTTAAGTTTTGATGTAAAGTATATTTTTTTTGGATCTTCGGGTCCACATATTTTATATCCCATTGAAAAATAACATTTTGTGAACTTTTGGTCACAATATTAAATAAGGATCTTCACATCACAAAGAAATGATAATTGGGAGACTCTTAGCCCATACCCTTTTAACTTGATAATCAAAACTTCGGGTTTAATTGTGATATATTCTTTTAATACTTTATGTCCAAATAATTTAAGAACTTCGGGTCCCAAAATATTAATTGAAAAATCCTCGATTTCCATATTTGAATAATGGTTGGGGAACTTAAGATCCTAATTGTAAGTAATTAGGGAAACTTCATATCACAATATTCAATGTTTTGGGACTTTAAAGGCCCTCCCAAATTATATCCAAACTTCAGGTTTTATAAGGGGTAAAATTGTTTAGAACTCTAGGTCCAAAATATAAATAATCAGTGTGGAACATTTAATATCTCTGCCCATATTATATAAATAATCAAAAAAATATGTTTAATTAAAAATTATTGGACCTTTCGGTCCAAATTATAAATAATTATTATGGGACATTTAATATCCTTTACCTAATTATAGAAATAATAAAAACTTATTGGTTTGATTTTAGGGAATATCTCATTATGTCCAAAAACATGGACAATAAATGATAACTTTTAGTTCTAATATAAAATTATTGGGGAACATTTATTCCCAAATGAAAAAATTTACATGGTAACTTCAAATTCTAAATTATAATAACTATTTTGGAACTTCATGTCCCAAAATGTAAATAGCCATTGGAAACATCAAGGCCCAAAAAATAGCAATTAAGAGTTTGAAACCCTAAATTTTGATTAGTAATTGGGAACTTCAGCCCCAAAATTTGAATAAGAATTGGAAACTTCATGGCCCAAATTTCAAAGGTAATGGTAACTTCAGGTCTCAAATTTGAATGATGATTAGGAACTTTGATTCCTAATAAAAAAAAAAGTAGGAAACTTATGCTTCTATAATTCAAAGAGTAGTTGGGGACTCAAGGTCCCAATTTTAAATGATTTGAGAACTTCTGGACCCAAAATAAAATTACTGAAGAATACTATTTCAACAATTGATCTAACTATGACAGATATTTAAAATCATTACAATCGGTTCTTGCACAGAATCAATGTCTACTTGGAGAAATTATGAGATCCCCCGTATATACAATAACATTTATGTAATACATAATAAAAGCGTATTTTATTGGACGTGATAAATAATCTTATATGTGCCTAAAAATAAAATATATTAATTGTTAAAGGTTGTCTCTTTTCAAACCTCAAGGTTTATAGAATACTACCGAAGGCATATTACAAACTAATTGCAAATATTAACAAAGAACTTACATATTTGATACCTTAATATTTTCTAGTGAAAGAAGTCCTTATGTCAACGAAATAGTCCATGAAAATATTCAACCTCGTCTCATTAACTTCGCTACAGATCTTCACGTCTTCCCACTAGGGTTGCACATGGTATGGGTTGGGTCGGTTCCACTACAAAACAAGAACCACAACTAAGGTTGGTCAGTTCCATTGTTTTGGAACCAGAACCAAATTCACACCCTATCAGAACCGAACTGAACTGAACCATCGATCCTCTATTTTTTTTAGGTCGGTTCACGATTCTTATTAATGGTTCAAGCCCGCAGTTCTTGTTCATGAGTTTGCATTACATTTGTAACTAATAATATTTCACTCGAATCATTTTCTAAAAAAATAAAAATGAAAACTTAAAACTTGGCAAATATTAAATTTCCATGGTCATTAACTCTTAACCAAATCATTAATTACTAACCTGATCTAATTTTATCAATTAACCTATTTCACTAAAATAATTTATTTAAAAACTATCACACACACAGACATATTTTGGCAAAAACCAATTATCCAATTTCACTAAAATATCAACTAAAAATAAAAATAGAAGAATTTTTCAAGTAGCAATATTGTAGACACCACATTTTAGGACCCCATAAGTCTCTCCTTAGGTCCCTAGAACCTCCCCATTTCACTACAGACCCTATGTCATACTCCAAGTACCGATCTAGCGGCCACTGGGCTCTCCCAAGCCTCGTTTGACTCCGGTCAACTCTATCATCGGGGGAAAATCTCAATGGATATTTTAATCACTCTGAATACCTTTTCCAATGGTATTCCAGGTACGTAAATCGGCATAACGATTACACCAAATGGACCATTTTACCAATGAAAAGTGATTTAGAGGCCACCGGGCTCTCTTGGGCCCCGTGACCATAATCAACTTCATTTCCAGAGTGAAAGATCTTTGAATATTTTAAAGGAACTAAAACCCCTTTCCAACGGCCTACCCTTGGCGTGAAACGGCATAACCATTTAGACGAACGATTCGTTTCCCCCAAAAAATTGATTTGAAGGCCACCAGGCACTCTAGGGCTCCATTTGACCAAGTTCAACTCTTCAGATCGAGTGGTATTGAATGAATATTTTAAGGGAACTGAATACCCTTTCCAACGGTCCTCCTTATGGGCGAATCAGCCTTACGGTACAGACAAACGACATGTTTTACTCCGAGAGGTAACAAAGCACTTCCAGGCCCCGGTTGACCAAAATCAGCTTTCCAAACCAAGAGAAGCTCATTGAAATATTTAAGTACCTCACTCAAAATTTTCAATTGTTCTCCCCATACACGATTTTGACTTACCATCGAGACGAACGATTCATTTTTGTCTGATGATCCCCAGTCCAAAGGACTAACAAGCGCTTCCGAGCCATGTTTGACCCAAAGTCAACTCCTAGACCCGGGAGAGGCCCAAAGGACAGTTAAAGTTCTCTGAATTATCTTTCTAAATGTATGCCCCATGTGAAATTGGGATCAATAGGTTGCGTTCTACGATCATTTTTTCGAAAAAATTTGCATGGGACTATCGATTTGTAGGTTCATTACCCTGCCTATCGGCAGTGTGTCAAGGTTTACCTATTGATTGGAAAGTCTTGGTCCATGTCGATCATTACCCCCTCACCCTATAAATATAGGTCATGATCGTACTCCCAAAGAACACCTTAGATCCATCAGCATCAGTGATCTCAGCAACATTCTCTCACAATCAACAAAGTTTCCTTATGTGAAATTCCATCCCATCTTACATTCCCATCCTTTTCATACCTAATTTGGAAAATATCATTCTTTCTCATCCAATATTCATCTCAACATTCAAGGGAGTTCATCCGAGATTGAGATCAAGCTTCAATTCTTCCAAGAAGGTCCAACATCCTTCTCTCTCTCTCTTTAAAGGTATTATTTTCCCATTAATTACATAAATTCATAATCTAGTTTACTTTAGTTCATACACATTAACATCCCACCTTTTTAATAGTTATATTGCACATACTTTATTTTCTATAAAAAAAATATACAAAAAGAGGGTTACACCTATAAATTCCAATAATTTTATCCATCACACTTTTCCAAAATTAACACTTCTTTTTCCACACACACACATATAATAAAATCCTGTTCTAGTCTATGGGATAAATCCCACCCCTATGCCGCATGAGAACTACGTGGACTTCGATGCCTTTATAGGCTACGTAGGTCTCTTGGGCTAAAATCCAAGACTCGAATCCAATTTTCCAAATTACTAATTTTCTAAACATTCCAAATTTCCAATTTTTCCATCTTCGCATATTCATCCTTTTCATCTATAAATTATTTTAATGCGTATTAAGTTTGTGATTCTTATTAGATTTTCATCCAATATATATTATCATTTCATTATAACGATCAATATCGTGATAAACGCATAAATCATATTTGTTAATATTATTTTGGGAACATTCCTATGGATGACCTCACTCTATCTCTTCCATGGTATGAGTTGGACGATTCTGATCTCAATTTACATATATACATGCACACACACTTCGCGGATAAATAAAAGAAAATAACAACACAAGCCCATAAGAGACCGAAAGGGCGGGATGGGTGCCTAATAACTTCCCATTCCGTAACTTTGTCCACGAACGTTAACACTATTAGTTTCGTAAGAATCCGTTTGTCTTTGATGTCTCTCTCTTGAGGCGACGACATATTCTTTTGCCTATTTTGTGCAAAATAGGTTGGCGTCTCCATCTCTTTACATTCACCCCACACAGATGACGACTGAAGCGTTTCTAGATCAGAGAGGGTGATAGACCATCATTCCCCCTTTCCCCCACCTTCTTGGGAGGAGATAGGATATGGGATGATATCGGGATGACCACAATGGCGACTCCGTTGGGGATATTTTTCATAAGAGGGCCAGACTTTGTTTGCATGGCTATTTTTTTTTCTGTTTGTGTGCATATACACCTACATATATGTTCCCGTTTTTATTCTCTATTATTTCTTATGCATATATACCTCATGCTTATATCACTACTCACTCTCCCACTTGTAGATATTTATCATGTACACTTCACACTACGTGTACCTAGGATCACTTATATCCACGTGTTGCACACACCACTTAGAATATCCATGCTTAGGTGTCACCAACACACACCTCCACTTATCACACTTATATATATCCATGCTCACTCACGCTTGTCACACACCACTTGTAGTTAACCCATGCTTAGGTTCACTACTACAAACTCGCTTATAGATAGTCACACATCACTCACTCTCACATATCCATGCTTAGTATAATCTCCATTCTCCATGTTAGAGTTACTTTTTATACTTGTACATTCTCCCCGGCTTAGTATAATGTTCATCATGCCAAATAAACACACTCTTTCCCTAATGTACTAATCAAGAATCATGCATTTTGTACACTACATCACTAAAGAGCATGGTTACTGACCAAATTTCTCCCCCTAACTGGGGGGTCACTTCATGATGGGAGCTGGTCATATAGGTCGCAGTTAGCCTAAGCGATATGACTCTCACCTTCCATTAGCCATGTACCATCAACATGTATCGAATGGTTCCCCCACATTGTACCACTTTATCGAAGTCATGACGGGAGGTATATCGCAGGGAACTCGTTCATGTACATTTACTACATCGAATTCGCTCTCACTCGTATTATGCCCACTAGGTATACAGTGAGGCAAATCACATACACTCAGGTATATCAAATGGTTTGTCCACACGTACCGATTGCCCTAAAAAAAAAGACGTATATCGTGGAAGTCTTGCCAAAGGGGGGAACCCATCCAACTAACCCAACAATTGTATGCCCTCATATAGGTGTCAAACCTAGGGCACTCATATTTAGTGTGTCGATTTCTACCCGAAACTCTACCGAAATGACGGGTCGGCATGTCGCCCAAATTTTCATGCGATTTCATCTTTTTTTAAAATGGGACCCTGTTTATGAGCCCGACAACATGTCCAACCATGTTTTTACATAATTTTTAAACCCAATTTTCCTAGCCTCGGGTACCCGTTTGGCATTTATTTTGTATTTAGGTAAACCTAATATAAGTGAGAACATATTAAATATAATAATAATAATGTTGAAACCCTTTTTCTCATTTTTCCTCTTTCTCTACCAAAAGTGTCAAAAACATTTTTCCCTTTTATAAAAAGACAAAAAAGCATTTTTTCCTTCCTTATAACCAAAAATATTTTCCCTCCCTTTTACCCAAAAAAATTTTTCCCTCCTCTTTTCCAAAAATGTCAAAAACATTTTCCTTCCTTTTCAAAAATAAAGATTTCCCTCTTCTGTTTCAAATATAAATTCGAATTTTTTCTCCTTCTCAGGTCGATCGCATACCCGACCCTTGGCCTGGCTCCCTATTGACTTCGGTCTTTCATCGAACCACCTCGAGGATCCGTTAGTTCCCTCGTTACTTCCCTCGAGTTCAGAATTCACTTCCATCCATTTTCCATGGAGAACAAAGACTAAGTACCGAATGTGCAGTCAAATTCGATGGCAGTTTTAGCCCAACTCATTGCGAATATTATTAACCTTTAGACCGAGGCTCATGAGATGAGCTATGGGCCCACCCTTACCCGAGCCTATTTGGGTCCTCGAGGAATATCAGCACGCTCCACTTGCTCCTCTTGTTAATGGGTTGCCGCCAACCCAAGTCCCTATGCCTAATTTTGCCTATCTAGGGGCTAACCTACCCATAACTATTGATCCGAAGGAGGAAAAATTGAACAACATTAAGGAGGACCTCAAGATGTTGAACAAGAAGTTTGACCAAGTCAAAATCTCTGGGAACTACACGAATTATACCCATATGATGTCGAAAACGTTCAAGATGCCCAACATCGAGAAGTTCATGGGTAGTGGACCCCCAATAGTTCATCTTCGAAGTTACCACCGAGCCATGACTCTCCTAGGTACCTCCAATAAAATAATGGATGTAAGAGCCGCAATAACAGAATAAATGAAACTTCTCAAATAAATCAATTTTAATTGTGTGCCAAGAAAACCAGTTTTAATTCAATCCTAACACATGCACCTATGTGATATGAAATTATAATGTAATAAGCATGCAAAGGAAACCAAATTTCAGGAATAATCTACGCAGGGCAAAATCTTTAATATTTATAAAACTTTAAGATAATTTACAAGACCTTTAACTTACAGATCACATGATAATCACCCATAAGTATAACGCAGGGTGCCTTCAACAAATCTTCAAAGTATCGGTCTAGAAATCAACAGTGGTTTACATGCAACAACATGATAAACACCCAAAACTGTACATTTTATACCCCGCATAGACATACTTTAGTTTATAATTCTCGGCAATATCGGTCTTATGTGCTTAAATGTTTATCTTGTAGGTCAAATATCAGTTTGCGGTGTCAAAAGTTATATATTGAGGCAAAATCGCATTGAATGGAGCTAAATACCTTATCCCGTAACCCTAACCTACCCTAAACCTACCCCAAGCCCGTGTGTGTTTAGTTTGTGTCTTTTTATATTTTTTTTAGATTTTTAGTTTGAGTTATTTTATTTTTAGGTTAATTTTTTATTTATTTTGGATTTTCGGGTTTTATTTATTATTTTTATATTTTATTACTACATTTTTATTAGTTATTAGTTTTATTTTTATTAGGATTAGATTTTTTTATTTTACGTTTATTTAGAATTTTATTTTTTAGTTTACTAGATTTCTATTTTTGATTTTGATTTTATTTCTTTTTTTAGTTTTATTTTTAATTTGAGTCTTTATTTTATTATTTGAAGTAGGATTTTTCTTTTTTAGATTTTCAATTTTTTTAGTTTTAGTTTTTTTAGTGTTATTTTTATTTAAGTCCAAATTATACACACACACACATAAACCCATTGACACCCACCTATCATACACTAAATTACACACTAACACCTGACTTTCCTACACCCAAATATATCCTATTCCCACACCATAACCTATACACCCTCACACACCCAATAATCCCCTGCTCCATCTTCTACCTCCCACCTCTTTCTCTCTCCACAAACTCATCTCAACCCTACCAACCTCCATAACCAACATCTCCCTCTCCACACTCTTCCAATCAAACCACCTGCCGACCTTACCGCCATCTCGGACCAAAGACTTCTGACCCAAGACCCGAAATCGGGTAAACTCGCTTCTCTTTCCCTTACCCCGATATATCCTCCCCAAGACCTACTCCGATGAAATCTTACCCCGACGCATCCCCCTTCAACGACCATAAAAACTGACGCCCCAAAACCTCAAACCGGTGATCCCACAGTTGGTACCCCTAAATCGAAACTCACACCAACCCAAACCCGCAAAGCACTCCGACGCGACATCGACCCACTGACGAACCCCCCACCGACCCAACCATCCGAAACCCGGAGCCCTATGCCCTGAACCAAACCCGTCGGGCTCAAACCGATCCAACCCCATCTCGAATACCCGAAACCAAAACCCACTGCCATGGCATTCTTCCAAACTCCATATCCACAAAACCCATTTCACATTTTTAACCAACAGAAAAACCCATTTCATTTCTTTGCCTTCCACGATTTCATCTCAGCAACAAAGACCAAAATTAAAACAAAGCCACATGTGTTAAAACCAACTTATCCCCTTTTACCCAAAATACCTCCAACAACCTATTTTAACCAAACTTCCCATTATACCCTCTAAACCAAATATGATTTTATCCTCACCACCATACTTCCCACATGACCTCACCTCTTACCTATGCACTTGTGTACATAATTCCCTAGATACCCTCACCCAAATACCTTCCATATCCCATACACTATTGTCCTCCCATTTTTATCCCCATGCTCCATGCCTACTATTTAAAGGATAGAAGACCCCATTTAAAGGAAGCCTTAGGGATAGGAATTTCTAGAGAGAGAACTAGATAGAGACACCATTTTTATTTTTTTAGTAGCTTAGTTTTTTTTTTAGATTAGAGAAAAAATTCAATAAATTGAGTGTTGTAATTAATTGAGATGAATGAAGAATTGAAGAGTTAATGCAATTGAAGGCAATTTTGGTTTGATTAATCCTCTTTAAATTTCATTTTATGATCTTATTTGATTTAATTTTTATTGGATGATGATTATGGAGGGCTAATCATCCCATTCAAGGGGTGAATTGAAACCCTCATAAATCCAATTTGGTTTAATTGTCAATTATAATTTTGTTAGTTTCCTTTGATTAGTAAATTTAATTCCTAATTATTTTCACATTGAGAAGTGAAAAATCATCATTGAGAAAGGATTGACAATTTTATTATCATTTGATTAAAACTAGAGATAGGCTTATCACTTGATTTAAATGTTAGTATAATTTTCGTCTACTCTTATTTTTACTTTGTCTAATTAAAATTAGTTTGGTGAATCGATCCTAGCGGGTGATTCATTTAATTGATTTTAATTCATTTAGAGTAGTGCTTGTGGGGATTAAACTTACTTTTTTAAAAGAATATTCAATTAATTCATTAGTGTAATGAGAATTAGCTTTTAAATTAAATGAATATTTTGGAAATTGATGAAATTAAAATTGTAAAAGTTAGACAAATTTGTGTGAATTGAGGGTGGATTTTTCGTCCCTTGAATATTTTCTCTCATTTAGTTTCACCCCACTCACTTTTATCACACACTTGTTTATATTTTTCACATTTTACTTTTTGTTTGATTACCCCCTTTTATTTAGTTTAGTTTAAAACCTCACCCTATTGTTTTAATATTGAAAAAGCTAAAAAAATTAGAGAAAGTGAAAAAGTACAAAAAGAAAAGAAAAAATGAATTACAATTGAGTTGGTTTATAGCTTACCCACTTGATGTGGATTGATACCCTTACTTACCTCTACACTTGAGATTGTTATATTTGTAGGTATTTGAGGTTTTGATTAGAGGAGATTTTCAAGCAACGACGAAAAATACATCGAAAAGTTATTTCTATTAAATGGCGTCGTTGCCATTCTTTTGAGCGCGAAGCACTCGGAACGGATTTCAAGTTGTTGTTCATTTATTTTTTGTACTTTATAATTTTTTGTACCATTTTTATATCTTTAGAATGTTTGTATTAGTATTTTTATCATTGCTTGTTTTGCGGTGCATAGAAACACCTTTATTTTATTTTTCATTTTAAAAATTATAATAATCGAAGCAAGCGTGATAAGGAAACCGGACAAGGTAGAGAGAGGGAATCCAAGACGAGGATTTAGAAGCCTCTCTACCTTGGGTTGGTAGGATTCCCGGGGATGACTGAGAAAGGCATAATCTCCCCCCGGTTGACTAAAATTTTTTGGCACCCCATGACGTAAAAATCGTAGGAGGTATATTTTTCAAACCCTTGCGCCTCTCCTGTTAGCGAGTCAATTCTTTTGTGTGCTTTGTGTGCTCTTACTTGATTTTATTCTCGCATTTATTTTCGAATGGTGTGATGAATTAATTGACTAAGACCTATACCCGGTCACTCACGAGAAGGGATTTCATCACCTGACTCACTCGCTTACCATTGTGTGCTACCCTAGCCATCACTAAATTTAAAATCAATCAACTAGGTAGCCCGCTAGGAGAAAATTTTGCAAAGGCGACCACTAAGATAATTTTCGTGATTTTTTATCGCCCGCGGACTTAATTAAAATTTGACTATCCCTTTCACTAAATTTAAAGATAAAAATTGGCTATGTGCTAGTTAGTAATTCTCCTTAACTTGTGTGTGTGTCCAATTCATTTTTCGGTAGTCGATTTTAGTTGGTTCATCCAAAGTCAAGAGTTCATTTTTTCCACCTTTTCTTCCAAAGATCCAAAAATATTTTCTTTCTCTCATTTTTAGAAAAATCCAAAAATATTTTCTTTTGAAAAAATTTCAGAAAAAAAAATTCATAAAAAAAATATATTTCTCTCCTCATGGCCAAAGAACGTCCCTTACGGACTAATTTGGTCATTTTCCATTGACACGCGACACGTGCGAGAGTGATCTCGAACCGTCTCTTTATGATATTTTTTATGGTTTCACCTCTCTCACGAGTCCCGTTGATACTCTTGACCCGTTAATGCACGCACATCATTTTCCATCACCTTCGGTGTCAAGTGTCGACTTGTCGCCAATATTGTCGTGCAACCATTGTTCTTATTCCGATCACATGTCCCATGAGTGCCCATACTCTTCGTATCCATCGAAACCCACCATGGAACATTTGTATCCATATGACACTGTTTCCGATCCCACCTCGGCCTATTATCCCAATATAACTAATCCTGAGTTGTGTGAGTACCCGAGTTATTCGTGGAGGCCTGATCACCCTTTCACGCAATACGAATCCCAACCCAATGTTGTGGATCCTCAAACGTTTCAACAGTTGTCATGGCAACCTTGTGCACCCGTTCACGATCAGTTCCCTCACTATGCACCCACTGAATATCAGCCCTTTGTCCACCACGAAAGCGATCCTTTCGTGTATGATGAACTTGGCCCCACTCCACACACTTCAATTGAGTATTCTCCGTATAGTCCTATCCATAGCGAGTTGTGTCCACCTCAACCACCACCATCCGCATCCGCTCTCAAAAACCTCTTGCAAAAGTTCATACTCGAGCAAAAGCAAGCCACTCAAATTCAAACTCAAGCTCTCCAAAGGCTTGAACAACGATTAAATGAAATTGAGTGTGCGAGAGAGTCGGATTTCATCCCAAGTTAACCCATTATTGCACCCGAGTGTGATGATGATGTGTCCTCCTGTGACATGGATTTTGAGTGTGACCAACCCTACCACCCCGAGAATCTCGAAGTTGAGACCATCCCATGGTCTGGGTCCCAAGTCGACAATTGTGTTGACTTACCTTTGGATAGTGTGCATGATCAAATTCCACCATGTCCACATGAACCCCACTTTGAGGTTCTCACTAACTTTCCTGTCATATCCAAAAAATTTCCATAGCTTTTGCCTTATGCCCCAATTACCTATGTCTATGACATGACCATATCTTTTAGGTTCACTCCGGCTACGAGTGCTCACCATTGTACCGAGATAGCGTCAGAGATGGTTCCCACATCTCTTGATATGGATCCTACCCCGTCATATTTGGCTCCCCTTGAGCTGAATATTGATGCATCTATCTTGGATCTTAATGCCTCGTTAGACCCTTTCACCACATCGGATGGAGACATAGTGGTGGATAAGTTGATCACTCACTCGTTTATTTCCACACTTCCTCCTACGAGTTTCCTTGTGGATCACACCGCGCCTCATGAGGAGTGTGTGTATCCCACTCTTGAGTTGGATCATCTTCCTCCACCGTTTATCCCACCCGACCCACCCATTGTCCCTTTCACCCCACCACCTAGTTTGGATCTTGATTTTACACATTTCAAGTTTCCATCTACATTTTTAGATTCTCACCTAAAACCATCCTCCACCTTCCACGAGAGTTATGGTGATACTCTCCACTTCCGTGACACCGAGCTTGTTCCTCCATGAACACCGCTTCCTTGTGGTGTTGATTTTTCTTCTCAACAGCTCCCTGGCGTGTCACGGCGCGAACATTATCATCACCAATTCATAGAACAGTCGTGTGATTTCTCTGATCCCCAACCCATTCCACTTACTAAACCATTTTTCCTTCCTCACCAACTTGAGAACCATGCTTATAGGGTCCTAGTTGCCCCCACCTTTAAGCTCGACAAGGCCCGTGGCCGATACCTCACCTTTACCCTGATCCCCACCCACCCATAGTCCATCGATGCTTTGCATCGTGTGATGCAGTTTGCCATACAGGTGCATTGACAATTTTAGCCCTCATCCAACAAGACTGACGCTTTAGTCTTGTTTGGGGGTGAGTCTCATCACCCATTTTTCTGCCGCCCCGCGCTTTCATAGATCTCATCTTTATGGTGAGATTCCATCGGTCTGGATGAAGAGATTAAACTTAGCGCTACCAGGAGGTAGCCCGCATTTCTTGTACTAGTCTCATCCTGTTTGGGGGTGGTGTTTCACATCACCCTATGCTTTACATGCTTTATAGACTTGTACACATTTTTTCTCTTATCATTTATTCAGATTTATTCTTGGCTACATCTATCCACATCATTAGTGGTTCATTCTGGTAATCTCTTTCCTACCTTATGCTCTCAATTTAAAAAATCATTTTACTTAAACATCGAGGACGATGTTCCTTTTTGTTTGGGGGTGGGGAATTTTATCAAAATCGTACCTCTTTTGGAAAATTTTAATTTTTGAACCTGATTTTTAAAATTTTCGTGCAGTTTCTTTCGTCTCACTCATTGACGTGAATTTTCTATCATCCATTTTTTTAAGTCTAGGAATCAAGCTAGAGAATAATTTTTCGAAATAGCTTATGTAATATGTATTAAGGAATTTTTCACCATAAATTTCTAGACTCAACAAAATTTGCGCACTTATCACGTCACTACGGTTTAGAGTTGAAGAGTGCTATAATTCTCAAGAAAATCTTAAGGAGCACTAGTAGAGACTTTAGCTTGAGAGATTTATGCCTTTCACCTTTTTAGAGTGTTTTATGAAATCTCCGAGTCACAAGTTGATTCAACTTCGTTTGGGTCCGCACTTTAAATTGTTGCATGATCTCATTATCCTCCATTAAAATTTGGCATGATGACTAAGAATGACATATTTTTTGAGTTGTAAGAAACACGTGTCTTGAAATTTGTCCCGATCACCAAATTTTAATCCATAAACTTACCACTTTTTCATTAACTCACCCATTACCTTCCCATTTATTCCCCTCATCATCCATACACATTCCCCACTCCATTCATATATCATCCATCATCATTTTTGCGTAAAAGTGTGTTGATTCCAAATGTAAAATGTCTTCAGTGTTGAGAGTATAAAAAAAAGAGAGAAAGGAAAAGAAAAGAAAAGAAAAGAAAAGAGAAGAAAAGAAAAGAAAAAGAGTTTGTAGTTAGTAGTTGGGTTTGAAATAAAGACATTCGTTCTTCATGTATAGTACACTCTTCTCGCTCATCCATCATATATTCATCATCTATCCATCATATCACTATCCTACCTACTCATCCCATCCATCCTACCTATCATATCCTTCTCATTCCATTTTTTCCTAAGTGTTCGGACAAATGAAAGTCGACGTGGTGAATAACTCGACGTTCTCACTATAGTGATTAGCATTCATTTCATGAGATCATTTACTTTCTAAAATTTTTGTTCTTTCTTATATGTGTGTGAGACGTTTGAACTTTCTTACATTTACTCACCTCCTCACACACAAGAGAGATACACCTACCTTAATCTCGAGAATTCGATTGAGAGAGTTATATCCACTGTGATTTGAAGCTGAAGCGTTGATTCTGAAAAGGCAATCTAGGAATTACTCTTGTGATACTCGACCCGTTTTGACTGATTCACACTACACACATTGAGTTCTAGGAAGGATGTGCCTTGAGTATTTACTTAACTAAACTTTTTATGCACTTCTAGCTTGTATTTCTCAAAATATTTCTCATGTGATGGATTGTGCGATCATTCTATGTCTAATAAGAGATTGATTGCCTTTAAATAAATATTTACAAATAAGAATTTTGTGGGTATATTCCCTGCAAACCCTCACGATACATAACTCGTCCTGTAGGGCACCCTATAGGTTTAAAGGCTTGTTGCACATGCTAAGTGCAATCGCAAGTTCCCGCGAAAGCGGTACACATTTGGTTACTTATCTTTCTCTCTATCTTATTGCTCGAGGACTAGCAACGCTCTGTTTAGGGGTGGTGTGATAAGCACCAAAAACTGTACATTTTATACCCCGAATAGACGTACTTTAGTTGCTAATTCTCGGCAATATGGGTCTTAGGTGATTAAATGTTTATCTTGTAGGTTAAACGTCCGTTTGCAATGTCAAAAGTTATATATCTAGGCAAAAGCTTGTTGAATGGTGCTAAATACCTTATCCCGTATCCCTAACTTACCATAAACCTACCCCAAGCCTGTGTGTGTTTAGTTTGTGTCTTTTTATATTTTTTTTAGATTTTTAGTTTGAGTCGATTTATTTTTAGGTTTATTTTTTATTTATTTAGGATTTTTAGGTTTTATTTATTATTTTTATATTTTATTAGTATATTTTTATTTTATCTTTATTTTTATTAGTTATTAGTTTTATTTTTATTAGGATTAGATTTTTTTTATTTTACATTTATTTAGGATTTTAGTTTTTAGTTTAATAGATTTCTATTTTTTATTTCTATTTTATTTCTTTTTTTTAGATTTATTTTTAATTTGAATCTTTATTTTATTATTCGAAGTAGGATTTTTTTTGTTAGATTATTAGTTTTAGTTTTTTTAGTGTTATTTTTATTTAGGTCCAAATTAAACACACACACACACACACATAAACCCACTCACACCCACCTATCATACACTAAACTACACACTAACACCTCACTTTCCTACACCCAACTATATCCTATACTCACACCATAACGCATACACCCTCACACACCCAATAATCCACTACTCCATCCTCTACCTCCCACCTCTTTCTCTCTCCACAAACCCATCTCAACCCTACCAACCTCCATAACTAATACCTCCCTCTCCACTCTTTTCCAATCAAACCACCTGCAGACCATACCCCCATCTCGGACCAAACACCTTTGACCCAAGACCCGCAATTGGGTAAACTTGCTTCTCTTGCCCTTACCCTTACCCCTATCTAGCCTACCCGAGACCCGCTTCGGCCAAATCTTACCTCGGTGCATTCCCCTTCGCCAGCCAAAAAAACTGATGCTTCAAAACCTGAAGCCGGTGATCCCATAGCCAATACCCCAAACCCGAAACTCACACCAACCCAAGCCCGCAAACCACTCCGGCGCGACATCGAACCATTGACGAACCACCGCCGACTCAACCGTCCGAAACCCCTAGCCCTCTTCCTTGAACGAAACCCGTCGGGCTCAAACCGATTCAACCCCATCTCGAATACCCGAAACCAAAACCCACTACCATGGCATTCATCCAAACTCCATATCCACAAAACCCATTTCCCATTTTTTACCAACAGCAAAACCCATTTCATTTCTTAGCCTTCCATGATTTCATCTGAGCAACAAAGACCAAAATTAAAACAAAGCCACATGTGTTAAAACCAACTTATCCCTTTTTACCCAAAATACCCCCAACTAACTATTTTAACCAAACTTCCCATTATACCCTCTAAACCAAATCTAATTTTATCCTCACCGCCACACTTCTAACATGACCTCACCTCTTACCCATACACATGTGTGCGTAATTTCCTAGATACCGTCACCCAAATACCTTCCATATGCCATACACCATTGTCCTCCCATTTTTACCCCCATCCTCCATGCCTACTATTTAAAAAATGGAAGACCCCATTTAAAGGAAGCTTTAGGAATATGAATTTTCTAGAGAGAGAATTAGATAGAGAAACACCATTTTTATTTTTAGTAGCTTCGTTTTCTTTAGATTAGAGAAAAAATTCAATAAATTGAGTGTTGTAATTAATTGAGATGAATGAAGAATTGAAGAGTTAATGCAATTGAAGGCAATTTTGGTTTTATTACTCCTATCTAATTTTCATTTTATGCTCTTATTTGATTTTAATTTTTATTGGATGATGATTATGGAGGGCTAATCATCCCATTCAAGGGGTGAATTGAAACCCTCATGAATCCAATTTGGTTTAATTGTCAATTATAATTTTATTAGTTTCCTTTGATTAGTAAATTTAATTCCTAATTATTTTCACATTGAGAAATGGAAAATCATCCTTGAGAAAGGATTGAAAATTTTATTATCATTTGATTCAAACTTGAGATAGGCTTATCACTAGATTTAAATGTTAGTATAATTTTCATCTACTCTTATTTTTACTTTGTCTAATTAAAATTAGTTTGGTGAATCGATCCTAGAGGGTGATTCATTTAATAGATTTTAATTCATTTAGAGTAGTGCTTGTGGGGATTAAACTTACTTTTCTAAAAGAATATTCAATTAATTCATTAGTGTAATGAGAATTAGCTTTTGAATTAAATGAATATTTTGGAAATTGATGAAATTAAAATTGTGCAAGTTAGACAAATTTGTGTGAATTGAGGGTGGATTTTCCGTCCCTTGAATATTTTCTCTCATTTAGTTGCACCCCACTCACTTTTATCACACACTTGTTTATATTTTTCACATTTTACTTTTTGTTTGATTACCCCCTTTTATTTAGTTTAGTTTAAAACCTCACCCTATTGTTTTAATATTGAAAAAGCTAAAAAAATTAGAGAAAGTGAAAAACCACAAAAAGAAAAGAAAAAATGAATTACAATTGAGTTGGTTTATAGCTTACCCCCTTGATGTGGATTGATACCCTTACTTAACTCTACACTTGATATTGTTATATTGATAGGTATTTGAGGTTTTGATTAGAGGAGCTTTTCAAGCAACGAAGAAAAATACACCGAAAAGTTCTTTCTATCACAACACCAGAAGGACACGCAACCCTGACACACAGTTTTCAGCAAAGAATCAGCACGCAAAAGATCCTCAATGACATGCCGTCATAAACCTGGTAGTGACTCACCCCACAGTAGCATGCAACAATCTATTGTATAGATCTCCCCACAAAGGATGAACAAATGCAAAGTGTAATACCCCGTAATTTTATCGATATTTATTTAAGGCGGATTAATCAAATTAAATGTGAATTAATTGAAAATTAATCCAGATATAAATACTAACGAGATGTGAGTTGGTATTTGATTATGATGTGTATATATGGCAATATATAAATATTGAAAATATTAAAATTGTCGCGAGACTAAAATACGACAATTTGGGAAATTTAGTTGGGACGCGCGTGTTAGTCGCATCGAAAATGTAATTATTTGAAATAAAAAGTGAATTTTATTTTTATCAACCGAATGGCCATTTTGAGTGCGCCAACAAGTCCATAAGGGTCGAAATAGTCAGAAAACACTAGCCGGGGGTTTAGTTTGGGTCCCGGGACATTTTTGGGCCATACCGGAACTTAAAAGGGCATTTTGGTAATTTTGGGAATTAAAACCTACGAATTTTGGGAGTTAATTATATATTATTTAGGATCCCAATAATCCCATTATCTACATAATGAGAGTAAGAGGGCTGCGGGAGTTATAGGAGAGTTTGAAGAAGTCCCAAAAAGAAACCTCCAACCACCATCTTCAACCTTGGGAGAAAATCTGCAGAGAAAGGAGAGAATCGACCTTCTTCCACCAACATCAGATTCTGAAGAATAATCTAAGGCAAGTGATTTAGTACTTTTAATGCATTGAATATGTATTCCATGCTTAGTGTAGGAATTATCTTATATTGATCTTTTTGAAGAAAACCCATGAAATTTGTTGGAGAAACTTTGAATTTGGGTTAGGATTTGCATGTAGTATGACAATGGACTGATTTAATACTTGAATAGTTATATATGATGATTTAAAAACGGATTTATGATGAGTAATTAGGCATAAGAAAATTTGGAGTTCATGTTCATAGGGTTTGGGGAAATATTTGAAGATTTATATTAATTCCATGATAATTTGTAAGATTTGACCCTTTAAATATGATAAGAAATGATCTAGGGTGATTAGGAATGGTTTATATACGTTAAAACATAATTTGGATGGTCTTAGGGTGGATTTAGAGGAGAGAAGAATTGACAAAAATGGAATTGGGATTTTCTGGGCTGAAACTGCCATCTCGTTAGAAGACCTGCCCAGGTCGTTCGAACGACCTCGTTCGAACGAACTTCTAACGAGATGACAATATGACTTCTAAAGAGTTGGTATTTTGTTTGAAGCCCTTCGTTCGAACGACCTCGTTCGAACGAGACTTCTAACGAGTTGGCAGAATGGCCTTTTTGGCCTGATTTGATTTCTAGTATCCCGTAGACTTATCTAAATGGTGAAATAACCTTTCCTTATTAACTAGTAGGTATAGTTGGGAGAATGGGGAACATTTAGGAGTAAAACATAGAATAGTGTCTTAAACCGGATGTCATTTGTGGATTGGGAAGCGAGTAGCTAATCACGAAGTGAGATTAATTGATAATTTAAATACATATAACCCGAGGACATGTGATTTGTATAACACTAAGTGTTGGTATAAGAACGAGAAGTATACCACTAATAAAATATTGTAATATCTAAGTTATGAGAATGATTAGAATATGTAGTTATCTGTATATGACATACCTACCGTACTTGCTATCATGGGAGGTTGGCGATCATTTAGGGCCATCTAATCTTTGTGTGCCTACGGGGGGGGGGGGGGGGGGGGATTTAGATTGGTACCTCGAGGACATTGGTCAGAGAAGGACTTATTGAGAAGTTAATAAGTCTGCTGATCATTGGAGCGTAGGTATGTGCGTGACCCATGTGATGTGAACTATGTTCGTCTCCATTGTTTGTGAATGTGGTTAATGAAGCATTTCCTGAGAGATTCGGAATACGTGGTCCTCATGTACGTGATGTACCGGGATTTGATAGGAGAGTATGTGAGCACCGCAGCTTAGCCTCGGGGTGCTAGTATTATATATTTATGGTGAGAACAATATTCTGTTGATTGAAATGAATTTTCGTGAATAATTGTGAGTATAAGTAATAGCAACAGTTGGTAAAGTGAAAAAGTACTGTTTATAATAAATTGTAGTGCTAAAGTGGGGAAACTGTGTAATAAGGTACAATAATCTATGAAATAGATGATGTTAGGATTTGAGTTGGATATCATATAGAAATGTTAGATTCAACATTGGAGTAGTTAGATATGGGAGCAACTAGAAATGGGTACGGGTACGATAGGAGTGCACAATTAGTTGAGAGGTGAGGAACTCATGTGAGTGCACACACTATCATGCACTTTAAATTCACTGTTTAATGATATTAAACACTTGCATATTTTTAAATTATTTTCACATTCGGGCTCTGACCCGTTTGGTTTCAATCTATTTTTGTAAAAACCTTTTTAGGTGCCCAGCCACAAGGACACCATGCATATGAGTTCTATTCAGGTGACGTGTTGTAGCTGCTGTGGAAGTTATAGGACCTTGACAGTAGACGCCTCCATCTTCGATCATGACTCCATTATCAGTTTTTATCATTTGTTGGGCATGTCGCCCATTCCTTTTAGAGACAACTTACTTTTTCAGTTATTTCAGACTTTGGGTTGTAATTAATTTTAGTGATGCAGACTTTATATTTATTTATTTCGGAATTCGATTTTTTGTTAGGAGTTTTCCTCCAGACTCATTATTATTGGATGGTTATTCTTTTGTGACTATATTGTTGGTTATGTTAACTTTTCAGAATTCATTTATTGCATGTTAATCGGATTTAATTAAAATAGACAACTCACTTTTTAAATACTAGGTGGTTAGTAATATTCAAATGTTTTCGACAGTGATGCTATGAACTGAACCAACTTGGCATTTTGTATCAATTTAATAAAGGATTAGCTACCCGGTATTTAATTAGTCGGGGTGTCACAGGTGGTATCAGAGCATCAGGTTCTAGTGTCCTTAGGATCTGTACGGCTTGTTATGTTTCCGCTGAGCTTTCTTTGATATAGAGCCCTATATTTTAGGACTGTTGTATTCTTTTGTGTATGTATTGCACTTCAACTATTTTGAGATAATAACTGCAAACTTATAAGACTTTACTCTCATTTCTGATGCCTCCACGACGTGCGCAATGAGTTCCTAGGGATGCACAGCCAGAACCACAACCTTCACTAGTTCAGGGAACTATGAATGCCGCAGAGGTTGCAGCTATTGTAGCCCAAGCGGTAAATGCCGCCCTAGCCGTTGTACAGTAGGCACCACCCCAGGCGCCGGTAGTTTCTCCAGTTCAGGGTCATGCATTCCCGTCTACGTGGGAACGCGTCCGTGATGCTTTTCAGAAAGCACACCCTCCGGAGTTTGCAGGTAGCTCCGATGTTGTGGTATCCAGTCAGTAGAGGAAGGATATTCAGAGGCACTTAAGGATGTACGAGTGGACGGATGTTCAGAAGCAGATACTGGCTACTTTCAAGCTAGTAGGATCTGCATTGCAGTGTTGGGAGTCCATTACCACCGCAGAGGAGAGGGACACCCTCACTATACAGGAGTTCTGGGTGCGGTTCAACAGCAAATATTTTCCGTCAGCTGTTCACACGGAGATGAGGAGGAAATTGATGCACCTCAAGCAGGAGGGAAATACTGTGGCCGAGTATGAGGCCGAATCCAATAATCTCTTGAACATTTTTCCCGATGAGATACCGACTGAGGAGAAGAAGATTCAGAAGTTCACGGATGGATTGACTTGGAGGATCCGTCAACACTTGTTAGGGAATCTCTCGTTGGCCACTTATTCTGATGTGGTTAACGCTGCATTACTTCACTGCAGGATCATCTCTTCCACATGTCTGAGAGAAAGATATCAGAGGAGTCCAGCTAATAGGGCAGGACCGGGGGAAATGGTGCCAGCAGGTCACAATCTGCTCAGGGACAACACAAAAAGGGTGACCAGGGTTCCCAACAGGGGGATTCTAAGAGATTCAGATCTGGGGGTTTCAGAAGTGGACAGGGAGGTTTCAGACATGGCCATCAGGGTCCGAACGTCCATCAGGGCCAGCAGGGTCAGAATGGTCAACAACAGCATTTTCAGTAGGGCCAGAAAGGCCAAGGTAGGAATGGTAATGGCCATCAGGGATGGGGGCGGCAGGGACAGCGAGGGGGAAACTTCCCGGGGAAGTGTTTTTATTGTGGCAAGACTGGCCACAAACGCCAGGATTGTCCTGACAGGGGCAGGGCCCCACAGCAGCAGCAGCAGGGTGCCCGACACGAGCCACAGAGGCCTATGTTTCTCGCCACCCTCCCAGCACCACCACAGATGGAAGTATTACCACCCATTCCAGCCGTCCCAATTGAGCAGGGACAACTTCAGTATGGGAGAGTGTATCAGCTCCAGCATGCCGCAGCCCCACAGGATCCACCAGCCATTGAGGGTATGTTCTCTATTCAGGGGACTATGGGACGTATTTTATTTGATACGGGGGCCACACATTATTTTATTACCATGAGATTTGCACGCACTATTGGGTTATTAGACACCACCGAGAGCACGGTTGCTTGTGTAGATTCACCATTAAGTAGGGGTTCCGTGATTTCTCTCATTTGTAGAGGTGTGGGTATAGAGATCGGGAGGTTTACTTTACTCGGTGATATGTTAGTACTATAGATGACTGAGTACGATGCGATTATTAGTAAGGATTGGCTAGTTGCGTACCGAGCCATGATTGACTGTTTTAGTAGGAGTATTATCTTTGTCATTCTCGGAAAGGAGATGTTTTTAGTGGCGATGCCTCGCCCCGAGGGAGGATCGTCCACTCACTTGTACTATATAGAGGAGGAGACCTCTAAGGAAGTGGTGATACCACTTGATGCAATTCGAGTTGTTAGGGAGTTTGCCGATGTATTTTAGGATATACCTGGACTACCTCCGAGTAGAGAGATAGATTTTGTGATCAACTTGACGCTGAGCACTCGGCCTATTGCCCGCGCACCTTACCGTATGGCTCCAGCGGAGATGAGAGAGTTACGGGATCAGATTGAGCAGTTGTTGGGTCAGGGGTTTATCCGAAGGAGTACTTCGCTGTGGGGTGCCCCTGTGTTGTTCATAAAGAAGATGGATGGATCATTGAGGTTATGTGTAGATTACCGAGAGTTGAATAAGGTCACGATACAGAATAAGTATCTGTTGCCCCGAATCGATGACTTATTCGACCAGCTGAGAGGAGCTTCTTTCTTCTCAAAGATTGATTTGCGATCAGGATACCATCAGTTGCGTATCAGGGAATAGTACGTCTCGAAGACTGCTTTCTTAATGAGATATGGTTCCTACGAGTTTCGGGTTATGCCTTTTGGCTTGACCAACGCTCTAGCCGTGTTTATGGACTTGATGAATAGGGTGTTCAGATATTTCCTAGACCAGTTCGTCATTGTCTTTATTGATGACATTCTGGTTTACTCCCAGACAGAAGAGGAGCACGCTGAGCATTTGAGATAGGTTTTGCAGACGCTACGTCAGAACGAGCTGTATGCAAAGTATGAGAAGTGTGGGTTTTGGCTGAAAGAGGTATAGTTTTTGGGGCATATCATTTCAGACCGGGGGATATCGATAGATCCGGGGAAGGTATCCACGGTGAGGGAGTGGGGAAAGGCCACGACACCAACTGAAATCCGTAGTTTCTTGGGCCTAGCAGGATACTACAGGAGGTTCATTCGGGGTTTCTCAAAGATAGCTGGTCCTTTGACACATTTAACTCGCAAGGGTGTGCCATTCATCTGGAGTGATGACTGAGTTGAAGGACAAGTTGACCTCAGCACCTGTGTTAACGTTGCCCAGACCAGGAGTTGAGTATTTAGTTTACACCGATGCATCCTTACAAGGACTCAGAGGTGTGTTGCAACAGGAGAGTCAGGCCATAGCTTATGCTTTCCGTAAGCTTAAGCCTCACGAGAAGAATTACCCCACCCATGACTTGGAGTTAGTGGCAGTTGTATTTGCCCTTCGGACTTGGAGACATTACCTCATGGGGGAGAAGTTTCGGTTGTTCACGGACCACAAGTCTCTACAGTACCTCTTTACGCAGAAAGAGTTGAATATGCGTCAATGACGGTGGCTTGAGTTTGTGAAGGGTTATCAGTTTGATATCCAATATCATCCGGGAAAGGCTAAGTGGTAGCAGACGCGTTGAACCGAAGGCCAGTAAATGAGGTGGACGAGGTGTGGAAAGCAAAGTGGAAGGATTTGGTACACCATGATGTAGTGGCCCGATCGTTCATGTGTGTGATGACTGTTACACTACAAATTGCCATGAGAGTGGTAAAGGCCCAGGCAAATAACTCGTTCTGTCAGGAGCAGATAGTTCGATTACTAGCAGAGGGAGCCGAGTCCTATACCATTAGCTCAGACGGGGGATTACGCTTCAATGGGAGACTAGTCGTTCGGGAAGGGGAAGACTTACGACACGAGGTGATGGAAGAATCGCACGGCTCACGATTCGCGGTACACCCTGGTGGGGACAAAATGTACCAAGACATGAGACGTCAGTATTGGTGGAGCGGGATCAAGAGAGATATTGCCGTGTTTATTTCTAAATGCGGCACTTGTCAGCTAGTAAAAGTGGATCATCAGAGACCGGCAGGACTTCTACAGCCACTAGAGGTTCCGATGTGGATATGGAAAAACATATCCATGGACTTTATTACGGGGTTACCTACGTTACAGAGGGGTCACGACTCTATTTGGGTAATTGTGGACCGTTTGACCAAAGTTGCTCATTTTCTACCCGTGAGGACAGACTACACTACGAGACAGTATGCCCAGATTTTCATTTCAGAAATAGTGAGACTTCACGGCGTGCCTCTAAATATCGTGTCTGACCAAGACAAAATATTTGTTTCACGGTTTTAGGAGAGTTTTCAGGAGGCCATGGGCACTAAATTGCGGTTGAGTATGGCTTATCACCCGCAGATCGATGGGCAGACCGAGCATACAAATCAGATGTTGGAGGACATGTTTCGTATGTGCATCATAGACTTTGGGGGTGGATGGGAGCAGTACCTTCCATTGGTGGAGTTTTCTTATAATAACTCCTACCAGTTCGCCATTGGCATGGCTCCATTTGAGGCGTTGTACGGTAGACCTTGTAGTTCCCCAGCATGTTGGTTAGAAGTGGGGGATAACAAACTCCTTGGGCCGGAAGTGGTTCAGGACACTTCGGCAAGGATATAATTGATACGGAGTCGCATTCGGGTAGCTCAGGACCGGTAGAAGTGCTATGCTCATGCCAAGAGGTTCTTCAGAGAATTTAAAGTGGGGTACCAGGTTTTACTCAGAGTATCTCCTATGAAGGGGATTATGCATTTTCAGAAAAAGGGGAAATTGGCACCGAGGTATGTGGGGCCATTTCCTATCATCGAGCGGATTGGGCCAGTTGCGTATAGACTTGGGTTACTGGAGCACTTGCATAGGATTCATGATGTGTTCCATATTTCCTCTCTAAGGAAATATCTTAGAGATGATTTGGCCCATACTCACATTGCTTTGGAGGACATCGATCTCCAGCCCGATAGTCCCTACGAGGAGGGGTCAATTGCTATTTTGGACCGAAGCGAGCGGAAACTGAGGTCGAAGATAGTACCGTTAGTACGTGTTCAGTGGCGGCATCATAATTCTGAGGAGTCCACATGGGAGCGCGATGATGAGATGCGCGAACGTTATCCAGAGTTTTTTTTACCAGGTACTTTTTAGTTCCGAATTTCAGGACGAAATTTTGTTATTAGGGGGGGGGGGGGGGGAGTATGTAATACCCCGTAATTTTATTGATATTTATTTAAAGGGGATTAATTAAATTAAATGTGAATTAATTGAAAATTAATCTGGATATAAATACTAACGAGATGTGAGTTGGTATTTGATTATGATGTGTATATATGGCAATATATAAATATTGAAAATATTAAAATTGTCGCGAGACTGAAATACGACAATTTGGGAAATTTAGTTGGGACGCGCGTGTCAGTCGCGTCGGAAATGTAATTATTTGAATTAAAAAGAGAATTTCATTTTTATCAACCGAATGGCCATTTTGAGTGCGCCAACGAGTCCGAAAGGGTCAAAATAGTCACAAAATACTAGCCGGGGGTTTAGTTTGGGTCCCGTGACATTTTTGGGCCATACCGGCAACTTAAAAGGGCATTTTGGTAATTTTGAAATTTTGGGGATTAAAACCTACAAATTTTGGGAGTTAATTATTTATTATTTAGGAACCCACTAATCCCATTATCTACATTAGGAGAGTAAGAGGGCTACGGGAGTTATAGGAGAGTTTGAAGAAGTCCCAAAAAGAAACCTCCAACCACCATCTTCAACCTTGGGAGAAAATTTGTAGAGAAACGAGAGAATCGACCTTCTTCCACCAACATCATATTCTGAAGAACAATCTAAGGTAAGTGATTTAGTATTTTTAATGCATTGAATATGTCTTCCATGCTTAGTGTAGAAATTATCTTATATTGATCTTTTGAAGAAAACCCATGAAATTTGTTATAGAAACTTTGAATTTGGGTTAGGATTTGCATGTAGTATGACAATGGACTTATCTAGTACTTGAATAGTTATATATGATGATTTAAAAACGGATTTATGATGAGTAATTAGGCATAAGAAAATTTGGAGTTCATGTTCATAGGGTTTGGGGAAATATTTGAAGATTCATATTAATTCCATAATAATTTGTAAGATTTGACCCTTTAAATATGATAAGGAATGATCTAGGGTGATTAGGAATGGTTTATATACGTTAAAACATAATTTGGATGGTCTTAGGGTGGATTTATAGGATAGAAGAATTGAGAAAAATAGAATTGGGATTTTCTGGGCTGAAACTGCCATCTTTTTAGAAGACCTGCCCAGGTCGTTCGAACGACCTCGTTCGAACGAACTTCTAACGAGTTGGTATTCCATTCGAAGCCCTTCGTTAGAACGAACTTGTTCGAACAACCACGTTCGAACGAGACTTCTAACGAGTTGACAGAATGGCCTTTTTGGCCTGATTTGATTTCTAGTATCCCGTAGACTTATCTAAATGGTGAGATAACCTTTCCTTATTAACTAGTGGGTGTAGTTAGGAGATTGGGGTACATTGAGGAGTAAAACTTAGAATAGTGTCTTAAACCGGATGTCATTTGTGGATTGGGAAGAGAGTAACTAATCACGAAGTGAGATTAATTGATAATTTAAATGCATATAAACCGGGGACATGTGATTTGTATAACACCAATTGTTGGTATAAGAACGAGAAGCATACCACTAATAAAATATTGTAATATCTAAGTTGTGAGAATTCTTAGCATATGTAGTTATCTGTGTATGACATACCTACCGTACTTGCTATCATGGGAGGTTAGCGGTCGTTTAGGGCCATCTAATCTTTGTGTACCTACGGGGGGGATTTATATTGGTACCTCGAGGACATAGGTCAGAGAAGGACTTATTGAGAAGTTAATAAGTCTACTGATCATGGGAGCATAGGTATGTGAGTGACCCATGTGATGTGAACTATGTTCGCCTCCATTGTTTGTGAATGTTGTTAATGAAGCATTTCCTGAGAGATTCGGAATACGTGGTCCTCATGTACGTGATGTACCGGGATTTGATAGGAGAGTATGTGAGCACCGCAGCTTAGCCTCGGGGTGCTAGTATCATATATTTATGGTGAGAACAATATACTGTTGATTGAAATGAATTGTCGTGAATAATTGTGAGTATAAGTAATAGCAACGGTTGGTAAAGTGAAAATGTACTGTTTATAATAAATTGTAGTGCTAAAGTGGGGAAACTGTGTAATAAGGTACAATACTCTATGAAATAGATGATGTTAGGATTTGAGTTGGATATCATATAGAAATGTTAGATTCAACATTGGAGTAGTTAGATATGGGAGCAACTAGAAATGGGTACGGGTACGATAGGAGTGCACAATTAGTTGAGAGGTGAGGAACTCATGTGAGTGCACACACTATCATGCACTTTAAATTCACTGTTTAATGATATTAAACACTTGCATATGTTTAAATTATTTTCACATTCGGGCTCTGATCCGTTTGCTTTCAAATCTATCTTTGTAAAAACCTTTTTAGGTGCCCAGCCACAAGGACACCATGCATAGGAGTTCTATTCAGGTGACGTGCTGTAGCTGCTGTGGAAGTTACAGGACCTTGACAGTAGACGCCTCCATCTTCGATCTTGACTCCATTATCAATTTTTATCATTTGTTGGGCATGTCGCCCATTACTTTTAGAGACATCTTACTTATTCAGTTATTTCAGACTTTGGGTTGTAATTAATTTTAGTGATGCAGACTTTGTATTTATTTATTTCGGAATTCGGTTTGTTGTGAGGAGTTTTCCTCCAGACTCATAATTATTGGATGGTTATTCTTTTGTGACTATATTGTTGGTTATGTTAACTTTTCATAATTCATTTATTGCATGTTAATCGGATTAAATTAAAATGGACAACTCACTTTTTAAATACTAGGTGGTTAGTAATATTCAAATGTTTTCGACAGTGATGCTATGAACTGAATCAACTTGGGATTTAGTATTAATTTAATAAAGGAGTAGCTACCCGGTATTTGATTAGTCGGGGTGTCACACAAAGCTCACAGAAAAAATAAGTCTTGAGTTCCATAAAACAACCCACAGAAAAGCAATGGGATTTGTGAATTGTAAAACAAAGTTTGGACCCTCAAAAGTGATGGAAAACAAACCAAAAACACTCAAAATGTATTCTGATTGAATTAGTGTTTTCTCCACATGAAATACATAAGTCTGACACCCGATTTATAAAAACATTTAAGGCAGTGACATGTCAAACTTAAACATCTCATTTGAATGAGACACGACATCGTTTGAGAGATAACTGATCTCGTTCGAATGAGATACGTTGTCGTTCGAGCGGCATCGTACACGTGTCACTTGCTGATTCAGTTTTTAAAAAAGTTGGAAACCTCAAACCTAAGACTCTTTACGAGATCAGCAGAGATTATCCAAAATATTTATGAGAAAATGTTTTTGAAAAACTAAAAATCATTTAAAATCTTTTCAAAAATCATTTTTCATAAATTGAAACATATTTTAATTTTTATAAAAAATATCCCAACACTTTTATGCAAATTGTAAATGGAATACCAAGTTAGTCTATTTTGGGAATGATTGATGAAGTCGACTTGAAATTCGGATTGTCGTTATAGATGTACGCTTTCCAATGCTTCGACGGACTATGTCCTTATAAAACTCCCCCTATGTCTATGCCGG
This sequence comes from Sambucus nigra, assembly GCA_949130495.1. Classification (NCBI taxonomy): domain Eukaryota; kingdom Viridiplantae; phylum Streptophyta; class Magnoliopsida; order Dipsacales; family Adoxaceae; genus Sambucus; species Sambucus nigra. The sequence goes on along the minus strand of OX422217.1, from coordinate 221,799,919 downwards.
TACAAAATAAAAAATATCTGAATTATCAATCAAAATATGACCTATACAAATCTACGCTCCCATGAATAAAAAAGAAAAGATAAACTGAACAAGTCCTCAAACTTTTCAAACATGTCTATAACAATCAACTTTTCAAATTTCCAAGATTTTCTCATTAGGGTGTGCAACATTATCATCTTCAATTTTTCCTACACACATGAGACAAAGAAAAAATCTCGTGACGTATCGAGTTTGAAATGATATAAGCATAAAACAAGTAAGCATAATCAAATCTCCCTCATACTTAAACTCCCCCATAATATCATAATTCTTTCCCCCCTTTTCATTTGTCCGAAATAGACAAGGAAAAGAATAAATCAAGTAACGCAAAATGGGATGTCACAAAAAACGACACAAACTATTTTTTATTTTTCATATTTTTTATACAAAAAAAAAGGATGTTACAAAAATAACACCATGAATTGACCCTAAGATAACCAAATCGTGGGTGTGGAATGAATGGGTGTGAACAAATTCGATATAAAAATCAACTCAATCATATCGTTTGTGCAAGAGGCATAAGTGTACCCCTAACAAATGAACATAAAAAATAATCCTTTGAAGTAAAATTGTTGAATTTAGATGACATCGTCTTAAATTAAAATCAACAAATCAAAGTCAACATGATTTTCACACCAATAACGTCCAAAACGATTTCATGATTTTCCAAGATTTTGAAGGACGTGCAAAGCCATTTTAATTCTCCAACCAAACTCCCTCATATATATTTTCTTTTTGAGGTGATCTAAATTATCAAACATTGGAGAATTGGTGAATAAACCTAAAGGCTCCTTTTTGGAATAAATTTCTTTTTATTACCTTTAATTTTTTTGGGCTCTTTTAAACCTCTTTGGACCCCGGATAGTTAAAATACCTCGACTTTTTAGGTCCAATTTAAACGGAGGCTTAATCGTAAAGGATAATTGTGTACCTTTCGTAGCCCTTCCCCATTTATAAAATTCACATAAACTTAAGACAAATGGTAAAAGCATGCACACCTTTTATTATCTTGTTTTATCGCATTTGGTTCATTTTAATGGACATAATTGAGATGAAAACACGTAACAAACATGTGATTTGACAAGAACAAACGCCAAAAAAATCCGTGCATGTGTGCAATAAAGGACAAAGTGAGTCAAACATGTAGGTAACAACACTATAACAGCTCAAAGACTCCAAACTTTGTAAAGCACATGAATGACCCAATGTATTGTCTCAAAACACTATAAAATAGTCATATGGATATGGGGTGAAGTTGTGACATGGTCATCCTCGATGTGAATTCATAAAAGGTCTAAACAAACTACAAAAAATCTTTTTTGTATTTTTTGAAAATTTTCAAAAACAAAATTTTATTACAAAAAGTACACACGTCATAACACTAGCAAGGATATATCATGAAGTATAACTAGAGTATGACAAAAGAAACTCACACAATCATTTATATGATATAGCAATAGAAGAATCATGTACGAGTTTCAAAATCTCAAAATTTTCTTTGATCAAACTACACAAATCCATTAAGATTAAAACAAACCACCCAAGATGTAAGAGCCGCTACAGCGGAATAAATGCAACTTCTCAAATAAATAAATTTTAATTGTGTGCCAACCAAACCAATTTTAATGAAACCCAAGTTTTAATTCAGTCCTAAGACATGAATGTAAGTGATATGAAATCATAACGTAATAAGCATGCAAAGGAAACAAAATTTCAGGAAAAATCCCCTCAAGGAAAAACCTTTTATATTTCTAGAACTTTCAAATAATTTACAAGACCTTTGACTTACAGACCACTTGATAATCGCCCACAAGTGTAATGCATGGTGCCTTAAGTAAATATTTAAAGTATCGATCGAGAAATAAGCAGTGATTTACACGCAACAACACCACAAGGACACGCATCCCTGACATGCATTATTCAACAAAATACAAACATACAGAAGGTCCTTAATGAAATGCATTCATAAACCTTGTAGCAAGTCACTCCATAATAGCATGCAGCTGTTGGTTGTAGACATCTCCCCACTAAGGCTGAACAAAATCAAATCTCCCAGCAAAACTAAATTTTGGGTTCCATAAAATAACTCACACAAAAGCACTATGATTTGTGGCTTGTAAAACAAAGTTTTGAACCGTCAAAAGTGATGGAGAATAAACTAAAAACACTAAAAACGTATTCTGATTGAAACAGTGCTTTCTCCACACGAAATACAGAAGTTTGACACCCTATTTATAAAAACATTTAAGGCGGTGACGTGTCAAACTTAAACAACTCGTTCGAACAAGACACCATGTCGTTTGAGCGATAACTGATCTCGTTTGAATGAGATACGATGTCATTTGAATGACATCGTAGAGGTGTCACTTGCCTCTTCAGTCTTTTAAAAAACTTGGAAACCTCAAACCTAAGACTGTTTACAATATCAACATAGTTTATCCAATATATTTATGAGAAAATAATTTTAAAAAATTAAAAATCATTTTTCAATAATTCAAACATATTTTAATTTTTATAAAAAATATCCCAACACTTTTATGCAAATTGTAAATGGAACTTAAACACATTTACCAAGTTAGTCCTTGTTGGGCATGATTGTTGAAGTCGACTTGAAATTCAGATTGTCATTGTAGATGTACGCTTTCCAATGCTTCGACAAACTTGTAGAGGTATACGACATACTTAATGTGACGGACTATGTCCTTACAATGGCCCAAATGTTCCAACAGACTTTTAAGAACAACTCTCTTCGTTGGTTCTCATCTCTCGAGGAATACCGAATTCACAGTTGGGAGGATATTGCCCATGAATTCGAGTCAAATTACAAGTATAATGAAGAGTTGAAGGTTATCCACCGTGATTTAGAACTGCTAAAATGGAACCCGAGGGACTTAGTCAGTAACTTCATAGCAAGGTGGAGAGAAAAAGCAACCACTATGACCAACCAACCTTCTAAAGAGGAGCAAGTCAGTATCATGAAGAAAAATTTCTTACCCCATGTTCGAGCAACAATGGGAGGAAATTACTACCATCATTTCGAGCCCTCCGAGAGGTCGGGAATAGAGATCGAGGAAAGTCTTGCCAAGAAAAAAGTTAAACCGAAAAAAGTGTCCAGACAGTTCACTCCCAAAAAGTGTGAAAATCCGACCAATACTGCAGTTTCAACCATCAAAAACATCTTTCAACCTGCCACTTCATGGGCACCAGAAAGTCGCCCTAACCCAGTGAAAAAAGAATACTCCGAGCTTCATGCCCCCCTCTTCAAAGTTTACCAAGACCTTTTAAGCTAAAATCTTATCAAGCCATTGGACTCTCGTCCATTACCAAACCCACTTCCCAAAAATTTCAAACAAGATACCCATTGTGATTTTAGCCAAACTGTCGGCTATACCGCTGATCAGTATTTCCACCTCTGAAATGTTATCTTTGGTATGATTGACCGGGATATCATTGCCCCACCAGCCAATCCTAAACCAAATAGTACCCATAGTCCACTCCCTAATCATACAGATGCCATCTTCCTAGAAGAAGACCCTGAATTTGATCTTTATACCCAGAATGTACCCAGTAAATCACCCAGCATACCAATATATTATCCTAAACCCTTCCAAGTTTACCCCTATTTAATCCTATATCCTACTTGTTTCATCAATCAGGCTCTGTCACTTCTTACTAGAGCATGCATTGTTATTCATACTCTTTCTTGAGGGAAAGATATGGATTTATTTGCAATATTGAACCAACTCCCTGAGTACATTCTGAAATTGCCCTCCAAGATGACTATTGACTGCTAGAGATTTAATAAGATTTTATTGGAAGCTCAAAAATGGGATCGAGAGTCAAATAATTGGGTAGTAATGACCGAAGAAGTCAATTTATATGATGTTGTCCAGATCATAGAAGAATTATTTTGACAGACTGGTGAAATTTACAGTATGACCGAACTACTTGATACTTTGAAACTACAAGGGCGTCTGGTTCCTTCACTTCTAAATCTCCCCGTCGAATGGGAGGATCTATACAAACATGTTGTTGAGGTTGCAGAGTGTATTGACTTTTTAAGGAAAGATGATGTCATTACCACCAGATGGAGGCCGAATTCAATAGTTCAGATAAAGAGCAAAGCCCAAAAAAGATTAGTCCGATAGTAAGCATATTTGGAATGATATCGTTTGAGTTTCTAGGAGAAATCAACAAGGTGGATGAATAACCCGGCATATATGAGAAAATGGGGTTTATGTTTTACCCTCTTTTATGAACCATATGACTAGATCAGGGAGGAACTACCAAGTTCCAAATTCACAATCATCAGCGATCGATAAAGGAAAAGGTGTTGAAAATCATCCTATGCCGAAAATGACCCTCAAGGAGAGAAAGATCCTCTATCAATAGAAAAATACCCAAGATAACATCACTCTGTGGGGACTTTTTATGTCTTCCTAGCTTCACTGGAATGCCTTAATCAAACTACTTATCGGACCCATAGTCCCTCTTTCCACCATGCTAGAAGAAGTAGTGAATCTGGTCGGATCTCTAACCTCTATTAGAATGCTCTATTTCTTTGAAGAAGAAATCCTTAAGATTAGACCAAACCACAACTATACTCTCAATATCTCTGTCGAAGTCTTGGGAAAGACCGTCCCACTTTCGCTTGTCCATAATGGATAAACTCTTAATATTTACCCATTGAGAACTCTCAATTGCTTGGGATTAAAAGTGAGACACCTTGCTCCAAACTCTTCCACGGTGCGCGCTTATAATAATACTCACCGAGAACTGATGTGATCCATAAATATTATAATGTAGGTTATCCCAATAAATCCAATTATTGAATTCCATTTCATCGATATCCCGACTTGTTTGAACTTGTTCCTTGGACGACTATGGCTCTATAGAATACAGGGTGTGTCTTTTTCCCTCTATTATAAACTAAAATTCTTCTCCAATGGGCAGGTCGTAACCATCTTGGGAAACGATGATAACACTGAGAATGCAAGCACTAGTAGTCTAGTACTAGAGATACAACATGGGGAAAATGATATGCTTCTGTCAGGCTTCTGAGTCGAACCACTTCTACTCCCCGTAGGGGATGATTTCAAACATAGGATTGTCTGGAGTATAATCCTCATTGCAACATCAATGTGATCCAGATGTTCAAAAACATGCACTTCATGCCCGTATTGGGGCTAAGAAGACCACAAAAGGGAATACTTGAAGCCATAGTATTGAAGAAATGTTTTCCTCCTTGTGGCTTAGGTTATCAACCCTCAGTAGAAGAACTCAGAATGCTCCTTTATCCTCGATTGAAGAGAAGGCCAGAAAGCACCAAAATTATCTCAAGAGATTCCTTGAATCGAACATTCATCAGAGAGGGTGAAGATTTCCCTTTTTGTGCCTTTCCCAAATCGTGGTATGATCATGTAGACAAGAAGATGAAACCAAGAATGGAGATATTTTTCCAAGAAATCTACTCATTGGTCGAAAGTTCCCAGCATCATGTGCAACAACTCATCGATAAGACCATAATTACTAACTAAGGTTCCGAGGGAGTGACTCCGAGGATTCATTCAATTTACACAAACTGGGGCTGACACTCTTCATGATCCACTCAAGCGAAACGTCATTGGATCCATCCTACCTGATGAAAGTTGTTGATACACCTCTACTCCATTGGAATGTTGTACCCGTTCCACCTTCTTAAATTTAACCCAACTCTAATGCTTATCCCATTTGCCTTTATTTTGTTATTCCTCCTTATTCTGATGTAGTCGAGACCTACTTCGATGAGGTTCTCAACGCTATTTTCCTACTAATGAAATAAATAAAATTTTTGACTATCTTGTTGTGCCATATATTAATTGTCTTGATTTTAATCAAAATCTTGATGATGATGATTTTGCAAATGAATAATTCTTAACTGATCTAAATATGGTTAATAACAAACAGCATAACTTCATTCAAGTAAACCAAGATGAAATCGTTGTTATTAATCTCGGTTCTAGTAGCCAACTGTTCGAGATTAGGATAGGGTCTACCCTTAATGAGCATAAGCACGTGCAACTCAAAGAATTATTAAAGGAATTTTTGGATGTCTTCGCATTGTCTTATGACGACATGGTCGACAATGATCAAAAGATTACTCAACACGAGATTATAACTCTCCCAGATTGCAAACTGGTCAAATAGAAACTGCGAAAGCTTCACACCGAATGGTCACTCAAGGTTAAGGAAGAAGTGGTCAAATAATTGAACATGGGTTTCGTTTGTGTAATCGAATATCCCACATAACTAGCCAAAATTGTACCCGTGCACCAATTCGGAGGAAAGGTTTGCATGAGCGTTGACTATCGAGATTTGAATAAGGCCTCTCTAAAGGATGATTATCCGCTATCCAATATCGACATGATTATGGATGACATAACCAGTCACGCTCTTAAATAATTTGTTGATGTTTTTTTTTGGGTATAGCAAGATCAAGATGCACCCGATTCATCAGGATAAAACCTCATTCATCACCTCTTGGGTAAACTTTTACTACACTTTCATGCCATTTGGTCTAAAAATACAGGGGCTACCTACCAAAGGGCTTCCACGCCCATCTTGTAGGATTTGATACACAAATAAGACGAGATGTATGTGGATGACATGATTATAAAGTCTAAAACTAAGGAAGATCATGTTACCGCTCTCCGAAAGATCTTAGAGTAGCCACAAAATATCATATGCGACTTAATCCACATAAATGTGTCTTTGGCGTTACCAAAGGAAAACTTTTGGGATTAATGGTTAGTGATAAAGGGATAGAAGTAGATCTTGCTAACCTGAAATCCATACTCATGATGCCACCACCCCGAACGGAGAAGAAAATTTAGGGATTCCATAAAAAATTGTAGTATATCAGCTGATTTACCAGTCAGTTGACTTCAATCTGTGAACCCATCTTCAAACTCTAACGAAAGGATTCCACCAAGGTTTGGAAAGAAATTTTCCAAGAAGACTTTTATCGAATCAAGCAATATCTAACACAATCTCCTATACTCATGTCGCCGCAACCTGGTCTTCCTTTACTCCTATACCTGACCGTAACAGATACCTCATCTGGGGATTTGCTAGCCCAATACTTTGAAGAATCTTGCAAAGAGAGGGCCATCCACTATGCCAAGAACAAGTTGGTAGGATAAGAAGTTGGATACACTACTTTGGAGAAAGCATGTGTCACCCTTGTTTGGGTCACCCAAAAATAAAGGTATAACATGCTCACCTTTCCCATCAGACTCTTATCCCAAATACATCCCATCGAATACCTACTCAAGAAACTTGCCATGTGTAGCCGAATGGCATGATGGTTGCTAATGTTAGCCGCGTTTGATATTGTGTATGTCACGCAGAAATCCATGAAATGAAGAAGCATCTCTGACTACCTCGTAGACTACCCGATGGAAGAAACCAATGTTTGGATTTCTGAGTTCCTAGATGATAATATCCTTTGTACTTTCTAATAAGACCCCCGGTGGAAAATGTTCTTTGACAATGCTGCCAATAAGAAATGGTATGGCATTTGGAGACTCCTAATTATCCCTGATGACTCTCACACTCCCATTTCCATCAACTAGATTTTCACTGCACTAACAACATGATCAAATACGAGGCATGTACCATAGGCCTTAAAGTCACTCACAAGAAAGGAATTCGATACCTATATGTCTGCGAAGATTTAGCCCTCATCATCGCTCAAGTACTCAGTAGATGGGAAGTCAAGGACGAGAAACTCTTACGCTTCCATGCCCACCTAGAAGAATTGGCCTCCGAATTCTATGATATCACCTTCCACTACATGCCCTGAGCAAAGAACAACCTAGTCAATGCCCTTGTTACCTTAGCCTCCATGGTTAACAGGCCCGAAGGAAAAACAATGGCCTCCTTCCTAGTCTAAAATCAAGCTAAACCTACCCAAAACTACCACATTGAACTCATCATAGAAGAAGATCCTTATATATCCAATTGTTGGCACTACGATATTTGGCTCCTTATCGAGCACGGTAAGTATCCTCAATATTCTAACAAGAAAGACCAAGCAACCCTACCCAAACTGGCTTCGCAGTACATTGTCTATGATAAAACATTATTCAAGAGAAACTTTAATGGAACCCATTTACATTGCATCGCAGGGGATGAAATTGAAGAGATGATGTAAAAAATCCAGTGTGGGGAATGTGGACCCCACATGAATGTCCATATGCTCACAAAGAAAATCATCCGACCGGGTTACTACTGGACTACCGTGGTTCAGGATTGCTCCACCTATTTTCTTAAATGCCTTAAATGCCAATAGTTTTCCAATCTCAAGCACTTACCTCCACATGAATTGTACAATATAACTTCTCCTTGGTTGTTATCCAAATCGAGCATCGACATCATGGGGAAAGTTACACCCAAAGCCACCAATATATATGAATTCATCTTGGTTTCTATCGATTACTTGAACAAATTCATCGAAGCCAAATCATACGCAGTACAGAATGACAAAAAGGTGGCCAAGTTCATCCAAAAAAATATCATCTCTCGATATGGGGCCTCGCATGAGTTGGTGTCAGACAACAAGTGGAATTTCGAAGCAGAGGTGATAAAAGTGGTAGACGAGTATGGGATTCAAAGACACAAATATTCTCCCTACCGACCAAAAACCAACGGAGTAGTTGAAGATGCTAATAAAAATCTTAAAGCCACTATCAGTAAGATGACTAAAATCTGTCGAGCTTAGGCCGACCAGATCCCTTACACCCTCTGAGGCTACCGTACTTTAGTTCGAACATCTACTGGGTCTACCCTTTACTCTCTGGTGTACGACATGTAAGCAATCCTAACCATGGAGCTAGAAATTCCTTCACTACACATCATGATTGAAACCAAAGTCAGTAAGGAAGACTAGCATCAAATCCGTCTTTACGAGTTGTCACTATACGACGAAAGGAAATTGAAGGTTCTATATCTCATACAAGGATACCATCTCCGGATAGTGCGATCGTTCAACAAGAGAGTCAAGGACCGTGAGAAGGGGATTTAGCGCTTAAAGAAATTATTGAGTCCATCTAGGACCCTAGAGGGAAATTCAAGCCCAATTGGAGCGGTCCCTACACTGTAAAAAAGATCCTATCTGGCAGCGCTGCTATGCTCACTGACCTCAATGGGGAAGATATGTCCCATTCAGTCAACATGGACCATCTTAAGAAATTCTAACCTCAATCTCGGCGCACTACGACTCTTCTCATCTACCTTCTATTCTAAAAAATAAAAAAAATTCTTCTTTTCCCTTGACTCAGAACTAGGTGGGGCCTGATCCTCTAAAAATATTTTTTCTTTTAAAAATGAAACTCAGAAATTTTTAAAAACCCTTGAGGTACATAGGCAGCTCATACGCTTTACAGGAGCACGACCCACATCTTGTAGATGAAATGTTATATTTTTCTTATTCCCAGGAATGACTATTCATTTTATCACTTACATGAACAAAAGGATTATGTATGCCTTAGCGGTTGGTATAGATAATTCAAATGCAAAAATTCATTAAGAGGCATAACAATATAATTAGTTTTTTTCTTTATTTCATTAATTTCGTTATGATTACATCGCCACAGGGAGTCAAACAACTTCCCTAGTAAACCAAACCTTACTTTCCTAAAACCAAATACGCCTTGAAATAATCTTCCCTAATTATACCCACACAAAACAACTATATTCATAACCAAATACCATGAGAAAAGCTTCAAAAATAAAACTCCCCACGGATCCTACCCACAGTTTCCAGAAGAACTAGCCCTATCATCATCTACATCTTAAGGTCCCCAAACTTCCCCTGCTTGGATGGAATACCTAAGGCGCTCCATGAAACGATAAACCCGGAGCAACGTAGGTAAAATAATAACACCTCCCTTAATAGTGTCATATATGGAGAACCACCTTTACCCGATCTCCATAGCTAGCATCTTGGCAACTACCCTCCTCCACAACCACTTCATCAAATCCCTAAAAACATTCCAGACACAGCCAATAGATTGAGAAGGATGGGTCGACGGTAGATGACTCTCCCACAAGGAGCCCAGTTGCATGCGTAGTCACTGTGTAAAATCCTCCATAGGAAAGAATTCTAGTGTCCGAGGTGGCAGAATCTTCTCCCAACTAAACCAGTGTAAGATCCTCCAGAGAAAGTAGAAAAAAATATGTCGAAGACCAACCAATCGAACATACTACTATTCCCCCATTTCTGGAATGGGGTGTAGCTCCCCCACCAAGGCACTGACCAATATAAACCTCGAGCCCTGTGCTCCATAAATAAGTTCTCCCAGCTCTCGATATCCAAGACCACGTTGATAAACTAGCGAGTGAAGAAGTTAGGCACAACTACCAAAGGGTATTCAAGAGGTACCACCATACGAAATCTCTCCGATAGCCATATGAATAGTATAATAAGGTTATCCCTAAGGAAGTCAGAACGACCCTCTTACGAAGCATCTAGACCATTCAGAGTCTTTGCGAGTATGACCGTTGTAGGATTGCGATGGTATGACATCCACGCAGTGATGGCATTAAGTTGAAGGTCCATCATTAGGTACCCGATCACCTATAGTATCTTCAAAGTTAAGTCCATAGCAATAGATCCAACATCAATACTGTCTCTTCAATACAACATATTCAACACAATCCAATGAAGGTGGTAGACTCCACTTTACAACCAAACTTTCTATCTCCTCATCCATATACTAACCAAGCCTCCGAGGCCTTTCTCTAATAAAAAGTTCCAAGAAAACTCACTTTTCCCTACTTCTTTCCAAAATAAATCCCTTCAAAGGAAAGCTTTTTTCAACCAAGCCTCCGATGCCATCTTCTACTCAAAATATTCAAATATTTCTAATAAAATACACATTATCCTACTTGTCTTAAAATAAAAACTCAACAGCAAATTAAAGTGCATGCAGAGGAAGACACTAAATCAAGATAATCAAAATATTCATCTCTTTTTTGCCCTTTTGAGTCTCTTTTCAAGTGTAAATGTAGCCACATCAAGTAATATGATCGAACACCAAGCTTCCATAGTCAACAATGAACCTGCAAGAAGATCTCGAAGGGAAAGAACCAGAATTGGATGTTACCTCATATGCCCCATAACCCTCCCTCCTAGGTACTAGGAGTAATTGAACTCGTACGCCAACAGATAACACAACTCCACATTGCCCTCGGTCACCACCGTGTGTCGGATGGCCATCCCCCAAGGATATAAGGTCATCTGTAAGATCCCCAATGGAAAATCAATATCTGAAAAAAATCATCGAAGGAAAATAGTGTTAATGAGAAAGAAGAATTTAACTGATCACTCATCTGACCATTCAAGACCTGACACACCACCATGACACTGTCGTTTGTCACCCTTTTCACCTTGCCGACCGGCACCTCCCTAAAATGTTTTGCAAGAAATCTCGAAAAATTCCTAAAAAAATTCCTAAAATTGCCAAATGAATTTTGAACCTTTTTCACCAAGAAAAACATTTTTTATACCACTTACTTCCCCAGCGAAATACTTACTTCCCCAGCGAAACATTTGCTTCCCTAGCGGAATTCTCAAATCAATTGAATATCTCCCCAGCAATGTCTCCAAGGGACACCACAGAAATCAGAAAATTCCCCAAAAAGGAAACATCCAATCCTCGAATTAATTCCTCTTCCCGAGTGAAACCAAAAACTAAATATCAAATTCTTCCCTAGTGGAACCACAAGATAATTTTCGCAGTAGAGTCTTCAAATTTCCCCAAGAAAACTACAACTTAAAGCCCTTAGAGTTGGCTTCGACCCGCAGAATTGGTCATCCCTACCTTAAGCCCTCAGAATTGGCTTCGACCCGCAGAATTTTTCGCTACAACTTAAGGTCCTCGGAATTAACCATAGCCCTCAGAATTAGTCACTTCTACTTAAGCCCTCATAATTGGATTCGACCTTCAGAATTGGTCACCCATACTTAAGCCCTCAGAATTGTCTCGACCCGCAGAATTGGTCACCTAAACTTAAGCCCTCAGAGTTTTCTTCGGCCCTCAAAATTTGTCATTACAATTTAACACCCTCAGAATTGATTTTGACCTGTAAAATTGGTCACCCTTACTTAAGACCTTAAAATTGGCTTCGGCCCGAAGAATTGGTCATCCATACTTAAGCCTTCAGAATTCGTTTCGACCCTCAGAATTGGTCACTTACACTTAATCACTCATAATTGTCTTCGACCTGCAGAATTGGTCACCTATACTTAAGTCCTCAAAATTGGCTTTGACCTATGGAATCAATCGCTTCTACCCTAGGTCCTCAGAATTGACCTCTGCCATCAGAATTGGTTGCTCCCTACCCTAGGTCCTTGGAATTGACCTCAGACCATAGAATCGTCTATCCCCGTCATTTCCTTAGTTCCCCATAATCGGCCTTGACCCTCTGAATCGATCATCCTCACACCTTAGGTCTGCCAAATCAACCTATTTTCTAAACATTTTATGGTGTCTATTCGATGGCTTTCACTTTTTTCGAGCTCACCCATCGAGGGGCTCTATAGACACCACATTATAGGATGCCTAATTCTTTCCTTATGTCCCTATCACCTCACCATTTAACTGCATACCCAAGGTCATACTTCGAGTAGCGATCTAAAGGCCACCGGGTGATCCCGGGCCCCATTTGACTCCGGTAAAATCTATGATCAGAGAAAAATATCAATGGATCTTTGAAGGGATCTGAATCCCCTTTCCAACTATCTACCTCTTACATGAATCGGCATAACGGTTCAGACAAACGAACCATTTTACCATCGAAGATCCATCCAGACGCTACTAAGCTCTCGCGGGCCTCAATTTGACCCTAATCAACTTTATCGCTAGAGTGAAAGCTCTTTGAATCTTATAAAGTCACTCAAAACCCTTTCCAATAGTTTGCCCCATGCATAAAATGGCATAACTGTTCGGACAAACGATCCGTTTTCCACCGAAAAATTGATTTGAAGGCCATCGGGTGCTCCCAGGCTCCATTTGACCAAAGTCAACTCTTTAACTTGAACGAGACTGAAGGAACCTTCAAAGGGCACTGAATACCATTTCCAATGGTCTGCCCCATTCATGAATCAGTCTTATGTAACCGAACGAATGACTCATTTTACTCTGAGAGGTAACCGGGCGCAAATCAGCCTTATGTTCTACGACCATTTTTTGGGAAAAATTTGCACGATACTATCAACTGGAAGGTTCATTTCCTGTCCTATCGAAAGTTTAGCAAGGGTTACCTGTCGATTGGAATGGCTAGGTCCATGCCGATCGGCACCCCCTTACCCTATAAATACAAGGCATGACCTCACTCCCAAAGCACACCTCAGATCCATCAGCATCAATGATCTCAGAAACATTCTCTCGCAATCAGCGAATTTTTCTTATGTAAAATTCCATCCCATCTTACATTCCCAATTTGGAAAAATATCGTTATCTCTCATCCAACATTCATCTCGTCATTCAACGGAGTTCATCCAAGATTAAGATCAAACTTCAATTTTTTATAGAAGGTCCAAAACCCTTCTCTCTCTCTTTAAAATTCTTATTTTCACATTAATTACATAAATTCATAATCTAGTTTACTTTAGTTCATACACATTAACATCCGTCGTTTTTAGTAGTTATATTGCACATACTTTATTTTCTATAAAAAAAATCAACAAAAAGAGGGTTACACCTATAAATTCCAACAATTTTATCCATCACTCTTTTCCAAAATTTACACATCTTTTTCCACACACACATATAATAAAATCCCGCTCTAATATATGGGATAAACCCCACCCCTATGTTGCATTCTAACTAGGAGGACTTTGATGCCTTTATAGGATACGTAGGCGTCCTAGACTAAAACCCTAGACTCGAGTCCAATTTTCCAAATTTGTAATTTTCTAAACTTTCCAATTTTACCATCTTCACATATTCATACTTTTCATCTATACATTATTTTAATTCGTATTGTGTTTGTGATTGTGATTAGTGTTTCATCTAATATATTTTATCGTTTCATTATGATGATCAATATCGTGATAAATGCATAAATAATATTTTTTAATATTATTTTGAGAACATTCCTATGGATGACCTCACTTGATCTCTTCCATGGTATGATTTGGGCGATTTTGATTTCGATTTACATATATACACGAACACACAATTCATGAAGAAGTAAAGGAAAACAATAACAGAATCCCATGAGAGACCGAAAGGGCGGGATGGGTGCCTAACACCTTCCCATTCCGTAACTTAGCCCCCGAACCTTTGAACTATTGGTTTCATAAGCATCAGTTTGTCTTTAATGCCCCTCTTTCGAGGCGACCACATATTCTTTTTCCTGTTTTGTGAAAAAAGGGCTAGCGACTCCATCTTTTTACATTCACCCCACATCGATGATGACCAAAGAGTTCCTAGATCTGAGAGGACGCGAGACCATCATACGTCCTCGCCCCCTACCCCTTAGGAGGAGAGAGGATATGGGAGGATATCGGGATGGACACAAATATAAATACCAAAAATAAACTATAATGTATTCAAGAAACACTTCGGGATGGTTCTCATGTCCGTTCTCCATCTCGGTTCTTCGATTTAGTTCCATGGGTTTGGATTTCAATTTGCTTCAGGAATAAAATGGAGAACTGAAGTGAATAGTTTAGTTCTCAATTTTTTGAAACTAGATTCAACCCATGGTGAAAAAAATTCGAACAGACCCAACCCATGAAGGATGATTTGATTGGGACCACATTGTAACTATAAAGTAAAAAAAAATGAGACCCAAATTCAACACCTTCAGTTTGTATCACGTATTTGGATAGGTCCGATGATGAGACAACTAATAAATTTCGTTGACCTATTCTTAATAGGAAAAATTCAATAATTTGTTTAGTATTCGGTGAGGTTACAGTGGGTTTGGATATCTTGATGACAACGTGTTATAAAATAAAGGGGACACAGAGAAAATTTAGAGGGAGTGAGTCTTTCATTTAATTGATATGTAAATACTCAAAGGGTATGACCCATATTTATTGTACAAAATAAGGTAATCCAATATAACCCTTAATAACTGTCGAATATCAGCGGACATTCACTTATTACACATTTTATAACATTAGTGTTTTGTTTAAAATATGGGCTACACAAAATAAATAAATAAGCTATGGTTAACTTAAATTTTGCTAATCATTTACATCTAAAATCGGTACTGAACATGTATAATGAAAAAGAGAATTGAAAAATGTGAACTTGATAATATTCTATTATTTAGTTAGGAAACCATTAAACATTATTTAACCTATACTAAATTTATGCGGAAAACAAAAAGAAAAAACATATAGAGATACCCTAAACTAAAGAATCTAGTGTGGATTATCGAAAAAGAAGATGGACGGAAAGGTGGAAAAAGGTGATGTACTTAATAGCAGAGACAGAATGTGGTCTAATTATCGTATGCAGGTGGGAAATTAGTAGGTGGTAATGAGGGTATTGGTTAAAAGACATGCTAGAGGCTAGAATTTAAGTGATTGAAAATTGTCGATCTCGATCAAAGGCCTACCATAAATACCAATTAATGTACAATACAAGTTATGTTTACACTCCACAACCAAATGATGCAACAAACAAACAAACAGAGGCCGAATTTTTAATATTTCTTTGGAAGTAATCAGCCACGTGATGTTAATGGGAGTAGGTAATGTGAGAGGTTGTCTTATCGGGATGGCGTTGAAGGCTCTTCTTCCCCCGTAAAATGTTGACCGACGAGTATCACTATTTATTTCTAATTTAGTTTATTATATCTTACTAAAAATATATATTCTCTTGAGCATATTATTTTCATTATATTATGCAATAATCTTTATTACTATTCGATGTGTTAATATATATTTCATGGAATTAAACACTATGGATACCCAAACCTCAAATGAGTTAATAAAGAACTCATCCTTAATTGAATTTGATGTTCAAAATAATTTGAACAGATGGAAAATTTCTAAAGCCCAACCAAATTTTTTTCACAATACCAACTTGTATAATTTCAAAGAAAAATATCTCTTAAACTATGGAATAGATAATAAGCCCAGATGAGCAAGATAAATCTTCGAGCGTTTCAAACAAGAAGATTTTAAAGATTATATAAAAGATAAGAATTGTAATTTTATTCATATAGGATCAATACAAATTTCTTTTAAGCCTTTAACTCTTTCAGGCGTGAATGCTTGTCTTCAATGTATACTACTTGATGGTAGATATAATAATTTTAGACAATCTTTAATAGGAGAAGTTACAACTAGTTTATGTAATGAACTAGTTCATTTTGATGTTTTTTCCAATCTTACTTTCTCTTTATCGAATTTGCATATGGAAGGCTCTAAGCCTTAGAGTCCAAATGAAAGATTATCATTACAAGATCTGAAACTATTGGGATTATTTATAGAAATTACTATAATGTCACGAATAATATGACACCCAATATTAAACAATTTAGTCCTTTTGGAAAAACTGCATTAATTGACACACATTTAATAAATTCTAATGTTCAGACACCTAGAACTATAACTTGGGAAGAAATAAACTTTCCTGGAACTTGGGCAATTAAAAATTCATTCCTCCTCAACCTCATAAAAATAAGAATATTGGAGATACTATTGATGATAAAGATGGTGACATTTTCATAAATAATAGAAAATATATTAGGAGTCTATCCTCTAGAAATTATAGAACTCCTTATGTGATTTTTCCACCTTCAACTTCACAAAACTCTATTTGTGAAGAAAGTACTTCTCAAAATAATTTATTTTATGATGATATAAACCTCCAAGGTATTTGTACTAATGATATTCAATTACCTCATGGAATATATGAGAAAAATATATCAAAGCACAGAGATTCTCCTTTGCTGTCTGAAATGAAAGAAATTTTTTACTGTCTTTTACAATGAAAAAAGCATAAATCAATAAATAATTTACCATATAGGTTACACTAAATTATATACTTTGTATTTTTCTAAATATAGCAATACTCAATTAATCAACTATACAAATGAATTTTGTAAATGGATTGAAGATAATAAACAAATTACTTCATTTGTTGTTTGCTTTTAAATGATTTTCAAAGATAGACATATCTTTGTTCTAGAAATGAAAGATAATAAACAATTTGCATACAATATTCCTACCCATTTTCCTAAATATAGGAAACCTAAAGATAATCATGACTCTAGAGGAAAATATTCTTATAAAACAAAGAAGAAATATAAAGGTTCAAAAATAGAAAATAATTCCAAACCAACAAAACATTATTTTAGAAGAAAGCACCCATCCTGATCTAATAGATCTGATACAAAATGCTATAAATGTGCAAAATTCAAAATGCTAAATTGTTACTTAATTTAGCCCCTCTAACTCTAAATAAAGTTCCTCTAATAATGAGGACTATTTTTATAAATCTTTGAGCAACTCTAATATTTCCAATAAAGGAAATAGTCAGTGTGATCACTTACGAGATGAGTATAATAATTTACAAGCCATTTTTAAAATTAATCGTTTAAGCATAAATGTGCTTACTAGTAAACAAGAATCTATGATAGATATTATTAACTAAATTGACTATACTAATATTAATCTTAAGTTAATTGAAACTTGCTACTACACTCTAAGAAAGAGAATCAGGAAAAATCCCAAATTCCTATCCAAAATTACAGTTTTAAAGAAGTTCCTAACATATTGGAGAATAAGCAAGAATCTTCCAAACCAAATAATGTAATAGATTTAAAACATGAAGTCAATAATATTAAAATTGAGTTAAGAAAATTAAAATATCAACAACAAAATATGAAAATAAAAATCAGTGATCTTAAAAATGAAGCACAATTTTCTAAACCTAAAACTTCAAATAATGAAATCAACTAGATACAAAATAAAAAATGGTATATATGTATTGGTCTTGTGATTGATAATGAATATACTCTAAATAACATTGACTCTTTAGTTGGCAGTGGTGCCGATATGAACTCCATTCAAGAAGAATTGATTCCTACTCAAGATTGTGAAAAAAACACTCAAACGTTATTTAATGATAGTGATTATGATATGCATATTCAATATAAGCTTACTGAAGTTTATATTTGGCATATGTTTATATAGTACCTTATTGCTTATTAATGATTTATCCCAACAATTCATATTAGGTACTCCTTTTCTTATCCTTGCTTGTGCCCATGGATAAAAATGATTCTAGTGGTATTTACTCCACGATCAAAGATAAAAAAATTGCTTTTGAATTTATAACAAAGCTGAAAATATAGAACATTAATTATTTAAAAAATAATATCTCTTTTAAATAAAATCACTTATGTTTTCTACAAGTGGAAATATCCTTTTTATCTATAAAGCAGAAATTGGAACAACCTATTGTTGTCCAAAAAATTAATACCTTAAAAAACTACTTAATGACTAAAGTTTGCACTGATATTCCAAATGCTTTTTAGAATAGGAAGAAACATATTGTTCCCCTTCCTTCTGAAACAGATTTTATGAAAATTTGAACCCATTAAATAAAGACTTAATCAAATGAAGACTGTATTTATGGAATTATGTAAAAAAGAAATACATGGTCTTTTTGAGAAAAAAAATAAAAATTAAAAGTAATTCTCCATGGAGTTGTATAACTTTTTACATTAATAGATATGCTGAAAAACAACTAGGTGTTCCTAGGCCTGTTATTAATCACAAACCTGTAAATAATTTTTTACAGTAGATAAAATATTCGATCCCTAATATAAAGGTTTTACATGACAGACTTAATTATGTTGTCACATTTTCTAAAATTAATTTAAAATCTGGATATTGAAACATCCAAATTTCTCCACAAGACGTATGCAAAAATGATTTTGTGATTCCCCTTGGACACTATCAATGGAACCATATGCCTTTTAAGATTAAAAATACCCCTTCTAAATTCCAATATGTCATATATGCAATATTTAATCCTTATCCAGAATTTTCTATTTTGTATATTGATAATATTCCCATTTTTCACAATCAATTGATCACATATAAAACTTTTAAGAATTTTATTATATGTAGTAAAAACTAATGGATTAATTCTTTCGGTACTGAAAATAAAACTCTTTCAAACTCAGGTTAGGTTTCTTGGTCATAACATTGGTGAAGAAAAAATTCTTGTATTGATAAAAGTATTAAATTTGCTTCTAAATTTCCAGATGAGTTATAAGAAAAAAAACTCAACTCCAAAAATTTCTTGAAAGTCTTAATTATATTGGAGAGTGTAACAAAGATCTTGCATAAGATTATGCAATCTTATATACTAGGTTTAAAAACAATCCTCCCCCTGGACCGATGAACATACTAAATATCCAACCTATTAAAAAATTATTGAAACAAATGGCTCAAATATCGGTTGTGGAGCTATTTTTTTTTAAAATAGGTATTTTAAAATAAATTAACTGTTTAAATTAAAAGGATAAATTACTTTGTTTCACTTCACATAATTGGAAAGATGCCCCAAAAAATTATACTACGATAAAAAAATGAAATTATTTCTATCATTAGAAATATTTTGAAATTTTAAAATGATTTAGTAAATTAAATTTTTTTTACTACGAATTGATTGTAGTGCAGCAACACAGGTTTGAAAAAATATGTTAAAAATATTATTTCTAAGCAAATCTTGGCTAGATGGCAGGCAAATTTATGTGCCTTAATTATGATATATAACATGTTGAAGGTGAAAATAATTCAGTTTCTGACTTTTTAACTATAGAATTTTTGCAGAATCAATGAGTAGCCCTTCTTGAGTGCATGGTAAATATCGTTGATAATTCCACCAAAGACCTAATAAAGAAATATTAATTAATGAAGATCAATATATTCGTCTACAGGACTATGCAGAGTTCATTTGCCTAAGTGCAAAGGAACATGGAAAAATTAAGTTCTCGTTCTCCTAGGAAAAATAAAATTGCTAAGGAAGTTTTACAATATATAGCACCTGAATTCACTCCTAATACAATGACATCTGAATTAGTGGTCATCTTCAATGAAGAGGATAAAAAGATTATGGCTAATCCATGAAAAATTAAGCCCCTTTACTTTGACACACATAATTATGTTGTCAAATAAGCTAAATATCATATGGTCTATGAGCCTATCCTCATTGAGACTTAATTCATTATTATTAACTATACAAACAAAAATAATAAAAATTCAAATTCTCCCTTTTCTTATAGCAAGGCTATTTTGAAAAGATTTTTTTTTTTGTTAGAGAATGGGCTATTCACCCATTAAAATCTAGAAAATTAATTTCTCAAATCGGTTCTTATAATTATTAGGACTATGTTCAATCTTGGTCTAAACATTTTTACTATCAGAACTTTGACCACAAATATGCTTAGTTTTTTCAAATTATGTCCTCAGTCTCTCAGGGATGAGAGTTAAGGATGGGTGTTTCAATAATGCAATAAATTTGGTCTCAATATAAATTTATTTCTTGAAATAATTTCCAATTAAAACCTTTTTCTACCTTGGTCATAATTTCATCCCAGCCTCAAGGGAAAAAATCTTGTTCCCTTAAGGTTATCCACCCTCTTATTTTTTACTGAATCAGCATCCCTTGGATTTATAAATGGGATATGCCGTGAAGAGTGAACCAATTAAGGGTTACTCTTCCTGAAAGAACTTTTTATTACCGATGGTGGATTGGTAATAATAACATTGAAACCATCTCTTCAATTAAGAAGAGTTTGAAAAAATATATGTCCCAATAGGATGAATCTTCTCCTCTAGTGGAGAAAATGTCTCCATGTGTAAATCCAATTCAGGATTTAAAACATATGCTTAAAAAGTAGTTCTCACGACTATCAGAATGACAATTACTTCATAAAGTAATGAAGCATATGAAAATCCAATTTATTGCATCTTTCACCACTACTGATTGCAATACCCCTTATTTACGAGTAATTATTTTTACATTAATTTCCATGTGTGTTAATTATATAAAATAAAAGGAAGTTGAAGTAAATATTACTTCAAATGATTTAAGAGATAAAATTTACTGAGTTTTGCATATTTACCGTTAAGTGAATGTAAATGGTGCAACATTATGTTTTGTTGTCGTTGTGCTTTAAGCGAAGATTATGATTTATATTTTCCAATCAGGTTATTATTAAAGAATTAATATGACATTGGAACTTGAAATAATGTACGATATCCCGGATGCTAATTTAGAGGGCACGGTTAGTCCTAAAATGGTTGAGATAGTCAAAATAAGTGCTAAGTGTGTTTTGGGGGTTCCGGGGTACTTTTGACCAATTATAACTTAATTAAGATGTTACGAGCCATTTTAAGTGTGCAGTAGCAATTAATGTTGAACTTAATGTATATTTGATTTTTTGGCTATTTTAGTATTGCAAGAGCATTTCAAGCTCATTTGTGTTTCTAAACCTAGAAAGAGTTAAAGAGAGCTTGGGAATGAGGAGAAAGAAGAGAGAGTTTTGTGATTTGGTCTTGGAATCGTTGCAACAAGGAATAATCCGAGGCTACAATCTTGAGGCAAGTTTCTAACTTGCAAAATGTATGATTGAGTGTGAATAATTTGTATATATAGTTGTTTTCTTGAGATTGAACCATTTATGAATTTTGATGATTTTGATGTTTAAACCTTTAGGTATTTGATTTAGACATGATTAGAGTTGGATATATTAGTTGGTTATAGTGTAGGAATGATTTTGTGAAGTTATTCATGGATGATGTTGGGTTAGATGGAAGAAAATAGGATTTGGTGATTTAGGGTTTATATCACCCCGTAGCCATAACTGGGCAATCTGACCTAGGCGAATCGATCCTCCCTCCTCAACGAATCAATTCGCTAAAAATGGTGGCTACATGTCTAAGGAACCGAATCGATTCCGGTTAAGGTCAAATCGATTCGGGCTTAGACAGAAGGTTGGTTTTCTCATCCGAATCGATTCTCTTTTAGAGAGAATCGATTCGCTTTCAGGGGTGAATCGATTCGCTTTCAGGGGCGAATCAATTCGGTCCCTAGGCGAATCGATTCGGAATCTTGTTGTTTTATAAGAATTTTCCAACTTGGTTTCTAGTTTTTTCTTTTAGATTCGAGGCTTAGGAACCTTCTCATAAGAAGTGATAAAGAATATTTGAGTCTTATATAAGGGGAACTAATGCCCTAGGTTAGTAAGGGGGTATTTGGGCTTATCTCGGGGAATATATAGTGGAAATTAATGTATTATCTTATCTAATAAGCGAGTCTAGGACTAGGGAAGAGTTGGGTAGTATTGTTGTGGACTTTCGAAGGTTAGTATAAGGGTAATTATACTTTGTAGCTCATATCGTTATGCACATATTATTCGGTAAATAAGAAATGTACATTTTAAATTAACATATCTTGTGATTGTGGCATGAATATACATACGTCTCTAAATGTTATCATAAGGGAAGTTACGTGAATGAGGTAAATCCCTTGGCTAGTGAATGCAGGGAGAATATACTCCTCGGCCATAGGACTGATGGTAGTATTGTATGATTATTTTATTCAAAGTGATGTAATTCTGGGTATGGTTATGACTCACGGTCGAAGGTATATGGGCGCTTCCCACTCGACATGATTTAGGGTGGGCAGGTGGTCTTGTTATAGGCCCTAGAAGATGATATCAATTTAGGGGCGCATCCAATGGGGTGACTCCCGGAAGGATGGTCTTAAAACCGTTATATTATGAATGTAATTGTTCTCACTAATATGTCATTTTATATGAGTTAATGAATCCATAAATAAACTTTATGGTGTATGAACCCGATGATAAATGGACTTGTGAAGTTATATTTTATGAATTGGCAAATTAAGCATGTTAAATGAAATTAGGCTATTTCTCTTAATTAAATGGGTAGTTTAACTTGTGATGATTTAGTATGGTTCTAGGATGTGCATTTAGATGTGAGGTGAGGATGATTCTTATATTGCAGAGCGAACTTAACCTGCTTATGACGTTAGTATTCATAATTGTCATGCATTTTATTCACACGTATATCATATCAAACCGGGCCTTGACCCGTTTACATTTCTTTTTCTTGCGTGGTTCTTATTTATGCTCAGGTTCTCTGTCGCAAGGGCGCCCGCTATGATCTTTCCTTCCTAGTGTCAAGGAGCTACAGCATGTTGCGGATGCTGTATATAATTTGTAGTAGACGCATCAATATTTTGTACATTCTAGTTATGATCCGTCTGTATGTTTGGGTGTGTTTCCCTAGTCATTTTTTATATCTACTGTAATACCTGGTGTAACCGTTTGTATTAGTCTGTTAAACGACATCTTATTCGGTTATGTTTTGCAGAATTGTTATTAAATTATTATATGCCTTTATTTATATCCACCTTCTGCTACAAATTGGATTGTCTCAATTGTTATTATCAAACTTGCAAAATTATGACATCCGTTTTCAAAAATATTTGGTGGTAGTCTCGTACTATTATTATACGACAGTGATGATAATAATGGACCATTCATGATTCCTATTTTTATTGGAGTAACGGGCTGGCCACCTCTTATTTGAATAAGCGGGGTGTCACAGATGGTATCAGAGCATAAGGTTCTAGAGTCCTTAGGATCTATGCGGACTTATCACGTTCTACCGTAGCATTCTTTGATATAGAGACCTATTATTAGGACTATTTTATATGTGCGTGTTTACAATTTTCTGCAAGGATAAATTATTTTACCTTTATCCTAATTCAGTTACTTTTTATCTCAGATGCCACTTAGATGAGGTCGCCTGGCAAGGGTAAATCGAGTTGCAGAGGACATAGAGCCCCCACAACCGCAGGGAACGATGAATGCGACGGAGGTGGCAAATATTGTTGCCTAGGTAGTCAATGCTGCAATGACCACTATGGCGCAACAACTTCCACAAGCCCGACAACCGATCGCTCCGGTGGATCAAACCCATACAGGACCCTCCGGATGGGAAAGAGTTAGAGAATTCTTCCTGAAAGGTCAACCTCCAGAATTTCAAGGTGGTGCTGACGTGATTATGGCAAATCAATGTAAGAAAGATATTCAATGCCATCTTTGCATGGTGGAATATAACGGGGAGCGAAAGTAGATTCTCTCCACTTTTAAACTCGTAGGAGAAACCCTACAATGGTGGGAGTCGATGACAACTCCGGAACAAAGGCATACCATGACTATCTTGGATTCTAGGTTCTGTTTAATCGAAAGTGTTTTCCTCCAGAAATCTAGAAGGAGATGAGGATGAAGCTACATGATGCTGTTCAAGGGGAGAGATCAGTGGCAGAATATAAAGAGGAATTTACTCGTTTAGTAAACTTTGTGCCAGATTAAGTAATTCCAGAAGAAATGAGGATTTCAAATTTTTTCGGGGGTTTAAATTGGAGAATAAGGCAACACCTGTTGGGGAAACCAACCTTTCAAACAATTGGCGATGTAATGAATGCAACTTTACTCCATTTTCAGGATCGTTGCCTTCGCTTGAAGGGGAGTACGAAGATTGCAGATCTGGTCAGGCTAGTAAACAAGGAGGAAATGGTGCCGGTGGAGCACTACTACCACCACAACATTCTGGGAATAAGAAGAAAGGGAGAGACCTCCAGCAAGGGGACTGAGCTAAGAAACAATGATTTGGAGGTTATAACTTTGGCGGAGGTGGTTTTTGGCACGGTCAGGGTGCTTAGTGTGTGTTTGAATCTCAAATCTTACCTATCAGTTAGTCACTGATTGGTAAATTTTTTTGTGTTAATAAAAATAGACTTAAACTTTTGTGTGTTTGGTTTACTTTTATAAACAATTTTTTTTCTTTGACTAAATCAAACTTCATTATTTAAAATCTATGTGTTACACCACTTCACTGGATCTCAGGCTAGAGTGTGTTATTATGCATGGGTTGTTGTCACTATTACTGGGGTGTTATTAGGTTGACTGATTTTTAGTCAAGTTTGGTTATTATAGACTAGGCTGGTTGTACGGGTGTGTATTTGCTTAGTTTAATTCGTGGTAGACTTGGATGACTATAATCTATAATTCTTAATTGGTAATAGTGGACTTGAATTCTTGTGTTGTCCAGGGACTAGGGGCACGGGGTTTACCACCACAGTGGGTTCCTCGAGAACAAATACTGTGTTACTATCTACCTTTTCTCATCCCATTCTGATTATATTTATTTGAGCAGCATCATTCCAAATTTGTTTTATTTGTGTGGGTGTTTACAACCATTTTAATAAAGTCTTTTATTAAATATTAAAATATTTGGAGTTTTATTTATTAATTAAAACATGTTAGGTGTTTAGGTTATTTCAAGTGGTATCAGAGCTTCAGGAGTCACTTTTTAAAAGTTTTATTCCACAAAGATCGTGAGCTCTTTTGTTTTCAATCAATAAATTTTTTATATGGGTGACCATAATGGGTTTTCCGTATGTCCTCCCGTGTTTGATGGTGACAACTTTTCTTATTGGAAAGTAAGAATGGTAGCACACCTCCAACATTTGGGAGATGAGTTATGGGAAACAATTGAAAATGGTTTTTCTGCACCTACTAAACCTAGTGATGATGATGCTGAAATATTTGTTAAAGAACCTTTTTCTAAATGGACCAACGAAGAAAACCTTAGTTCACAGTATAACAACAAAGAAAAAATGCCATTTTTCAAGCGATGGGTGCAACTGAATTTTTAAGAATTTCATCATGCACTACATCTAAAGAGGCTTGGGACATTTGAATGACAACCCATGAAGGAGACTCTAGAGTTAAAAAGGGTTAAGTCCCAAATGTTAGTTGGGCTTTATGATTCTCTCTACATGAAAGATAATGAGAAGTTTGATGATTTTTATTTAAAATTATAAGATGTCATAAATCGGTCACATGCTAATGGTGTTATTTATGCTGATCCTTAAATTTGTGATAAAATTCATAGATCTCTCCCTAAGAGTTTTGATTTCATTTCTCACACTATTGTTGAAAATTTGGATAGTTACACACTTCATCTCTTGTGTAGTAAACTTAAGACTTTTGAATATCAAAATACTTTAAGGGATGAGCAAAGAGGTAAAGCACTTGCACACACTGAAAATCAAAATGTGCTTAATTTTAGAACTAGTAGTGAAACTAGTTTGGCTTTTGTATCCTCTCTGTGCAATTTAACCGAATCTGAAATTCTTTGGAATATTTGGATAATGAACTTGCACTCTTATCTAAACACTATAAGAAATTTGTGAAGTATAGGAATAAATATGCTTCAAAACAAGGTCAGCCTAGTTATTCCGATAGACCCCACGAAAAATATTTTAAGAATAAATGTTTTAAAAAATCTGGACCTAAGAAGGATTTGAGCCACATTCAATGCCGTAAGTGCAATGAATATGGTCATTATGCCTACAGGTGT
Organism: Sambucus nigra; assembly: GCA_949130495.1. Lineage (NCBI taxonomy): Eukaryota > Viridiplantae > Streptophyta > Magnoliopsida > Dipsacales > Adoxaceae > Sambucus > Sambucus nigra. The sequence continues at coordinate 221,773,395 of OX422217.1, read as the reverse complement.
TTTTCTAAATCTAAATAAGAACCTTCAAATAGGGCACATTTGTCTAAAACTTGGGATGATATTTCCAATAGTGATGATGAAGAAACTTTTGTTAACCTCATGGAATTTACTTCTACTTGTACTGTGATATCGGAAGACATATTAGATAGCATATCTAGTTTGTCAGATATTTATGATTAGACTTTGTGAATTTATCTCCCACATTTCCTGCTCAAAATCACCCAACTGCCACGTCATCTCTTTTTGATATTGGGAATATTTATGCTGATTTGGATGAATCTGATTTGTTAGAGGTTGTTGAAAATGTTGAAAAAGATGTGTGTGATAATGCTAAAAATGACACAATTGATGACAGCACACACTTAAGTGAAGAGAATGCTAGGTTATTAGCAAAAATTAAAGCTTTAAATATTCAAATCAGAATTAGGTCTGAAAAATCCTCTTTTCACATTGAAGAATTGGAAAATGATATTGTATTACTTGAAAAGAGGACTGCTATGCCAACTAATTTGAATCACTCTCTTGAGACTAAAAATAAGGAATTTTGTTTTTAAATAGGATGAGTCTCAAATTGAACTTGAGGGTGTTTTGAATAAATATGATGAATGTATAAAGGAACAAGAGATCACCTCCAAAAAGTTAAATAGTTATTGGAATTATGGTTTTACTGTCAAAACTATTAATAAAAACATGCGCCATGATCCCACAAATTCTTATTCTGATTTTTTTCCTACAAAAGGACTTGGTTTAGAAGGGTAATAATTTGATGTCACTAATTTCGTAAATTCAAAAGAATAATTTCCCAAGTCTAATGAAATTAGGATGTCTTGCAAACATGTGAAAAATGAAGGGTGTTCAACATTTTCTAAGCCTGTCTTTAAATGTATTTTTGGTCATAGAACGGGACATTTGGAAAAATTCCATTTTAAGAAGTTAGGACAGAATGGTCCTAATTTGGGCATTTTTAGGCAAACTCAAAATGGAAAGAAGTTTCAAACTAACAAGCCTACTTTTCATTGAGGATATTTCTATAAATTTGGGCATATAGAACACTTTTGTTTTAAAAATAAAAACATTGACAACTCTATACTAGCCCCCAAACATGTTGTTCTGACTAGACCTGTCTATAGGAAATATTTTCGTTGTGATTTTTGTCATAAAAATGGTCACTTGATTGATTTCTGCTATAAAAAATTGCAAGCTCAAAACAGTCCAGCTCGTTTTAACGGTAAAATTTAATTTGTTAGGAAGCCTAATCTGTCCAACAAGCAATCTTATCATACAAAAACTGCTTTTAAGAAATCTAAGGCTGATTAGGTTAAACAAATTTGAATCAAAGGACTCATTGAGATGCAATGTTGTTTTATCGGCACTAAATATTTGTAATAAAAATTCTAAATGGTATTTAGATTCTGGTTGCTCTAGGCATATGACGGGGGACGTATCCAAGTTTACCACCTTAAAATCTTTTGTTGGCGGTGTTATAACTTTTGGTGATGGAAAGATGTCCCACATCATAGGCAAAGGGTCGATTGAGGCAGATGGGCTCCCTAATTTGGAGGATGTTTTACTCGTTGATGGTTTAAAAGTAAATCTATTGAGTATTAGTCAGTTTTGTGACAACGATCATGTTGTTAATTTCACTAAATCTGATTATAAAATTTTAGACCCCAATGGAAAACTCATTTTGTGTGGTACTAGGAATCTAGACAATTGCTATGCTGTTAAACATGAACATGATTCTCAAAATTATTTATCTTCCATAGTGAGTGATTTAGACCTATGGCATGAATGTTTAGGCCATCTAAATTATGATAGTTTGTCTAAATTAACTAGCCAAAATCTGGTTCGTGGTGAACCCAAAATAACTAAAGTTAAACACTCTATTTGTGGTCCGTGACGTCACACTGGTAAAATTCATAAGTAACCTCATAAGAAAGTAATTGAAATTTTTACCTATCACCCTTTGGAATTGTTACATATGGATTTAATGGGTCCTTCTAGGACAATTAGTTTATGTGGTAATTCCTATAATCTCGTGATTGTTGATGACTTTTCTAGATTTACTTGGGTTGGGTTAATGAAAGAAAAATCAAACACTTTTAATCATTTTTTGAAAATTCTTCTAAAAATCGAAAATGAGAAAGATACTTAAGTCACTCGTATTCTTAGCGATAGGGGTGGGGGAACCCTTCTCTAACCCATGGAACGTTGACCATCTAAAGAGATACTATAAGGGAAATATTGTTTTACTTATCTGTTTGTATGATGGTTCTTTATTTGTATTATACGATAGTTCTTTATTTGTATGATGATGGATCTTTGTATGAAAACTCGGGTACTAATGAAAAGATACAAGTGTTGTCTCATATCTTCTTGATATTATTAATTATTACATGGTTTAAACTAGATCTATTAATGAATTGGTTCAAATACACCTCTGTGATACGGGAATATATAATAAGACGAGACTCCTCACACACTCTCAATAATAGTGAGAAGGGGAAATAGTGTAACAACATCGCTTATGTGGTAGAACACACTTGAACATCATTATGTGGTGAATTAAAGGTGAAAAATCTCTCATTCAGATGAGAATGTGTACAAAGACAAATGTCCTCCATACATTCCTAATAACGACAAAATGGAACTCATAAGACTACATCATTAATTTGGTGACAGTAAATTAATAATAATTTCATTATGGGTATTTACACATAACTTTGTGGTGGAATTAGAGTCAAAACTCTCGATGATATGGGAGTGTATGAAGCGACAAGTCTCGTCCAAACACTCTCAATAATGACGAAAGAATACTCGGAGGTTAACATCATTGATTTTGTGACTCAGCCTTAAAAATCATTTCATTATGATTATTTAAACATCACCTTGTACTTAGGTAAAGGTAAAAACTCACGACGATTCGAGAATGTATGAAGGGAAAAGTCTCATCCATACACTTTTAATGATGATGAGAGAAGACCAAAGTATGAGACATTACTTAGTCATGAAATGAAGTTAAATATCGTCCTGTGGATTGGTTAAGCATCATATTAAAAGATGACCGACATAAAGATTCAGACACTACACTTGGAAGATTGTGTAAATGAACTTAAATTGCATAAAACAAATCAAACATGAAGTATTATAAGATTTGATAAAGGCACAGATGAGTATGAATGTTCAGAGAGACTAGAGCAGAATTCATAATATCATTACAAGTGGAAGGGGAATATGAGGCCACATGCGATCGCCCAACAGAATAGGCAAGTTACAAAAATTAAGGTATCAAGCCACGGGTGGCCACCCTGAACAGTATTCTCGACCTCAGTCTGGATATCGTTGGTTATAGCTGTCTGATCACCACTATCCAAAACCTTGATTATCATCTCTATTTGGGCCTTATCCTTTGCATGAACAACATCAACCATTTCAGTTATCGTGTGCACTATTGTCTCTGTGGCGGCCTCAAATTCAACGTCATCCAAGGCAGTTGCAACTAGAGGGTCCGTGATGTCGAAAGATTCAAACTCCTTTTGCAATGGCCCTTAAACCTGAGGAAATTTAAGGACAACCCAACGATAAGACATTTTTGATCCCCTCTTCAGGTATTGGCAACCATAACCATTACACTTTCCATAAGACTTGAAGTTATCAATGATATCCTTCATAACCTCTTATTTGGACTTATCGATGGCAGTAGTAACATCGACCTCGTATTTTGTTAACTTCTCATTCAAAGATTTGGCATGTACATTTTTTAGAGCCTCAAGAGCAAGTGAATGTTGCTTCTCCATGGCTTGAATGGCCTTTTAATGGTCAATAATTTCCTTCGTAGGTCCTTATTCAGGTGTTTATCTATCGAAAGGGACTTCTCGACTTGTTGTATCTAAGGAAACTTCTCATTAACCCATTCATTGACCTTCACAAAGGTCAATAAAGATTGAAAAGAGTAATAAAAGATAATTTAGTATAATACGGGACAAAATTTAAGTAGATAAATCAATAAATAAGTGAGAAGATCAGAACACTACCTGAGTGGCCTTATGGAAGCCAAAATCACAGAGACGAGAGGCATCCATGACCTCTAGAAAATTCATGTCGATCTCAGGTATAATGAATGTCACACCAGCCTTGGCCCTTTTTTGGGTCACCTATGAGAGACTTATTATTGATGGTCATCAGGACCAAACGAGTCGACAAAGCCACATCTGTGGATTTCAAAATTTCTTAAGCTAACTTTTGGACGGTTGGGTTGGGATTGCCCTCAGACTTCTTCAGTGGAGGAGGGGGAATGGACCCATTACCAGTCGGCTCCTTTCTTTTTTTGAGAGCCCTCGGCTTGACTGGGGCAGCCAGTGGTGGATTTCGTTGTAGTGGTCATTATTGTGGCTTCTTGCCCATTTTATTGAAAACATTGAGAAGGATGGGAGAAGATATATTCCAGATCTTATCTGGAGTGTTGAGTGGACGATTTGCATCAAACATACGAGGTTAATGAAAAGTAAAAAATATCCAAAGATAACACAATAGATGAAAACAATTTCACTTACACATCTCTGATAAAGGGTCAACCCTCAGACCCGTCATTCTTAAATACTTGGGAGTCATCAGTATTTCAAATTTCACAAGCCCATCATCATCCCCCATGGACCAAAGTTTGTTAATTTTGTCTCTATCGTCTATATTATGGTTGAGGTCAAGTCTGGCCTATATGGGAGCCTTTAACCATCTCGTGGGCATTCTCGATGTAGTGGCATTGTTGGAGGTCTCGACATTAAATTCCCAAGCACACGATATGAAGAAATATCGAGGCTTCTAATGATGATTGGAAGTGTTGTTAAAATATAAGACCTTCTTGGTGGTGTTCTTGGATACGAGATGATAGTATCTGGGTTATTCCTTAGAGCATGAAACATTGTAGTATCCTTTAAAGACTAGGATTGGATGGTCGACCTTATAAATCAAATGCCGAAACTTAACAAATCCAATGAGGATCCTTCAAGCATTTGGAGAAAATTGAATCGGGGATAACCCCAGACCAGTAAGAATGGCTCAAATTTAGGATGGATGGGAAGTCTGAAGCCAACCTTAAAAATCTGTTCATAAACAACGACTTCAACATCTCGACCATCATAGGCCCTTTCTTCTCTCACGAGCACGCTCATATGTACATTGAATTTGATACCATAAAAATGAATCCAAAGTAATAGATCAGTCTCCCCGATAGTTCTAGGGAATTTTTTAGCATAGATGGTGTCAAGTGGATCCTCACCCGAGTCGAAAGAAATGTCCTCAACCTCAGCGGTTAGATCTTTTTCTTAACATATCCTAGCATACTTGGCCCTATTAATGGACGTTATTGTAATAAACATGGGTGGATATTAAAATGTAACATCTACCCTTGATTTTGAAGAATTGGGGTGATAGGAAGATGAGGCCTGATTAGAGGATGACGAATGATTTGAGGCGTTGACAACCTATGACTCCTCATCAGGGAAAGATGATATAGATTAGGAACCTTCAATCGATGTATCGACCATTGATTTGCTAATTTCAATGATGAGAGGACGTATCACACCTAAAGGAACTAGATAAATGGGAAGTGTAGGGTCAGTTCTGGCCTTACGTTTAGCCTCATCCTCGGCTTTACCCTTGCATATCTCTCTAAAGAGTCTTTCCCTAAGGTGTGGGAATTGGTCAGCTGACTCGTATAATATTTTGAATAGTCAAACAAAACTAGAGGTTAGACCAAGTTTACTATTGGATTAAAAGGTGGAATTTGTAACATTTTGAACCTAGTTGTAGAAAGAATAATGAACGTGGTACATCGGAGAAGACAACTCGAGCACCGTCGAGAAATGAAACCAAACCTCCCAAAGGGATCCTAAACCTAAAAACTACCTTAAGAATGTCCCAACTACCTAAACCAACTAGTATCACCACCAATGAAACCCTAAAACAACCCAATAATCGCCTTAAATGATCGTCAAAAAATAGAAAATGATCGAAAAAGCAAGTTACAAAACACAGTTGATTAATGTCGAGAAAAAAAGGCGTCCAAATAGTACATATATAAAGGAGGATCATCGAGAAGCTAATAGAAACTCCTAAATTGACTGGAGGGCATTGAATAGAGGAAATAGATAAAGGTGTTAATGGAGGGTTGCAGGAAAAAGATTAGGCACAAAAGTTTTAGGGGAAGAAGATAGAGAAATGTTTGGCTTGGGGGGGGGGGGGGGGGGTTAAATAGTGCAATCATTGCACATGGGAAATGAAACATAAAATGTTGGTGGAATAAAACCCTAGGATAGGCCTATACTTAGCAATATTAGGCAACACGCCAACCTATGTGATGTGTCACATGTACCACCTAAAATACTATCAACTCTTGCCAAAGTTTGCAAAACTGAAGGGACTCTATCAACATCATTCAGGCTGGTTCACACCCCAGATATCAACCTATGACACTAGGGGTCTCACCCTCATCATTGGTTCAGCCGAAAGGAACCTTTAAACTTCCAATAACATTGAAGAATAAGGTCTAAAGGTGATTGAAACACATAAGAGCGGTCCCGTCTCTGGACAAGTCTAGTATGGCTTAGAAGGCCCTGCTCTACATTCATTAGACATGTATGTTTAACGATCGATATAGTGTAGGCCATCCTCAATAGTCTCGGCCTCCGAGACCTCATTCTCAACCCTCATGGTCACTAAATAAAGATCACTTTCCATCCTCTTAGTAAGTCTCGGCCTAATACCATCTTGGTAGACTGAGACAATGCACAAACTCAGCACTCAAATTCATCTACTTGGAAGACTGCCTCTATTAGTCTCAGCTCAACCAAGACCATCAGGTTCGACATCTACAGTTCCTATGTCACACATGACTCAGGCATCATTAGTCCATGTGGACAATGAAGTTATAACAGATCTTTATCCCCTATAGGGTAATATTTTATCATCAGGGATTGTGTCTTTTCAAGAAAGGTGTTGGTCTCTCATTGGGTTGCTTGCTTCATTAACACATGGAGAATGCTTGGGGGTGCTATATTCACCCCAAGACTATATATACCTTCATCTTATTCATTTGAAAGGATCGAGATATTCAAATCCTAGCCTAACCTCTAAAGAAATATAATCTAGAGAGATGAAGCTTGAGTGTAAGTATTAATGGGCTTTAGTACCTTATAGTAATACAAAAACACCACCACCTTCCACAGTGGAGTAGGTTAAGGCCGAACCACTTTACATCTTGTGTTATATGTCTTTATCTCATCTCCGTCTCTTGCATTTATTTTTTTGCACCTATATCACCATTTTTGAATTAACTAGAGCTTGAATTGTACACAAAAATTTCAGGGGTGATTTCATACCATCATCATTTACTATACATTGACATCTTGGCAATGTGAAAAGAATGTGAAAAATGACTATTCCTTGAAAAATGGATCAATATTAGGCGAAACTTGAAGTTTTGGTAGAGCTAAAGGCTTATTCTCTATTTCAATATTAGAAACATAAAGTTTTTTTAACCCTAAAGTCCCTAACATATTATAAGAATATAAAATTTTGATTAATGAGTTACGAACCTAATGTTTTCTACTTTAAGTGTTCCAAATTTTATCGTATAAATATACACCCTGATTTAATACTCGTATAGTTAAGGTTTTTTGTGCTTAAAGCGTAACGATTCAATTATGATTTGTGATGATATAAAGTCATCAAAATGAAATATATATATATATATATATATATATATATATATATATATATATATATATATATATATATCTGTGTGTGTGTGTGTGTGTTATTATATTATTTTTATAAACGATCTATATCCTCAGATATGAATATTTTTTTTATATAATTAAGCATTCAAAGATTCATTGCTACCAAACTTAATGTTTTCATCATCCATCAAATTCTTTGAATATCTGATAATTATTTGATACAAGATTTTTCTAACACACTTCCAATTATGTATGTTTGGTAACTAGATTCTTCATTGAAACACAAAATATTATTGTTCACATAAATTTGGACTAACACACACTTCATAATCTATACTGAATCTTCTAATTGACAATTTTGAACTGTCATTATATAATGACATTTGTCAAGTAAACTATGAACACCTCACACTATTATGAGAATAATTTTTTTCCCAGACTTTGTATGTAATATAGTATAAGGATTAGTCATTGTGAAACCTAAAGCTCCAGAAGATCGTATGTGATTTGTGTAACACCCCATGATTTTTGAGACTGAGAAATTAAATTATTGGGAAAATAAAATTTAAATAACTGAAAAATTCTAAAATTTGGGAATTGAGGTCCAAAAATAGGTGACGTTTTAAAGTATTATGGATGATGATTTTGAGGGTACCATCGCTCCCGGAAGGATCGGGATAGTTAAAATGACTGTCATTGGGTTTTATTTCGGCTCCAGAATACTTTAAGCTAGTTTGACTCGAAATGGAGTAAACGAGTCATTTAAAGTGTGTATTGACAATTAAAATTGGGACTTGTGTTTTAGGGATTTAAGAGGCTTATGGGACAAGCCTTCTCATTTAGAGAAAAAAGAGGAAAAGAAGAGAGAAATAAGAAGAAAGGAAGAGAGAGAGGGAGAAAAGCTTGGAGATTTTCGGCCCAAAGGCGACAGCGAGGACGATCCAACCTGTACAAATATGAGGCAAGTGTTTAATCTTGCTAAATAGGTCATTTATGTATTTAATTTCATAATTTGTGGATTAAAGGAATGATATTCGGGTATTAATATCAAAACCTATATTTTTGGGTTTAATCCTGAAATCAATGTTTAAATATGGGTTTAATGGTGTAGAAATGTTTGGGATCAACTTTGGGTTGATTTATTGGATTAGAATCATGATTTGATGAAGGTTTAAGAGTTAGAAATGAAAATTTAGGGTTTAGAATTCGTGGGTTTTGATGAAGAAGAACCCTTCAAAATCTGCAGACCCGAATCGATTCGCCCCTAAGCGAATCGATTCGGACTAGGCAAATTGGAAGGTCTGCATTGATCGAATCGATTCAGACCCAAGCCGAATCCATTCTGCCTGAGATAGAATCCCAGGTCTTTGGACCCGAATCGATTCGCCTCTGAGGCAGAATCGATTTGCTGGGTCGAATCGATTCGGAATAGGGCCGAATCGATTCGGAAACAGGGCATTCTGTGTAATCTTCTCCATAGTGATTTCAAACCCTTTTTGGTTGGATTTATTGATTCGGGGCTTTCTCTTAAGTTGTAAGAGACATGTTTTGGAGACATAAAGGGGTTTCTCACACATTGTGATTATGGGGACTTCTTGGGACAAATTGGGAAAAATATATCCATGTATGCTTTTGGGAGTTGTGTATTGAGATTGTGGGGAAACCTCATTTGGATTGAGGATCCTAGTTATAGATCAACTGTAAGTATAGATGTTATGGGAGGCTAAGAACTCTCAAAGAGAGAGTTGCGAAGGCATGGATCAAAATTGTAGGCCGAGGGTAGTGCCATATCCTTAAGGTAAATAGGATTCTATAGAGATTAAGGTTTGGGGACCGAAGAGAGAGATGGGTCACGCATCATTAGAAACGTTTAAATTAAGGAACAATAGGTAACCCAACCGGAGTATGAGGTTCATATTGTCAATCGAATCGTAGGTGAAATTGGGAACGATTTTGGGTCGAACTATCACTAGGATAAGCGGCAACATAAATTCTAGTCAGGATAGTTTGCACATAATTGTGTGGAAATAATCATTTGGGATTCCAACACTTGAAATAAAGTTGGGATAAGTTGAGGTTTTTAGACTATTAGTCATGTATATGCCAATGGTCAACTAGTACTAAAGATAATTTTGTACTTTTGAATATATAGGAGATGTGTAGTGATGGTTTTCTACATTAAACTCTGGGTGATAACTCTAATGTTGGATATATATGTATATATATATATATATATATATATATATATACATATGATTTTGGGTGACTATTCTTCATAGGAAAAGTGGTTTAATATGCTTCAAGTGAGGGATTGTATTCACATCTCGAGGTAAATTAAATGAGTTTGTGGTGACGGCTTGCATATTGAGGATTGTGTATACTTATAGCCGAGTTTAGATATCTTATACTTATGAACGAGAATTAGTTTGTATATATAGATATAAGGATATGTGAATATACGTATATATATCTATATAGATATGAATATATGGATGTATTTATGTTCTGGATATACGTGGTATGAATATCTAAACCGTATATGATGGTTTAGGGTTTAATCATATGATGGGATCATATGGATGTATATATATTGTGCTTGTGAATGATATATAAACTTAAGTGGTTAAGCATACCCCGCTCATGCTATCATTGGGAAGTTTTCGCGCAGAGGGTGAGCATCCTGGATCGAGGAGCAGGGTGTGGATATTTCCCAAGTCATAGTCGTCCCGTGTGTTATTATGTGATTTATATTTTTAGGATGAGACGTGGTGCGTATGTTTCGTCTCATTGTCGTTTTGGAGCTATGTTCGCTTCCCGGGACATCGTGTGTGTGAGTTTACCATGAGATGGGTGTCGTTTAGTCCCACCATGGTGGCCCCAGTATGTTACGTGAGACGGGCACTGGGAAGATGATAGCATGGTGCAGTTTATCGGCGCTATATATAGCCGGGTATATATATTTGTGCATGGCCCTTTTATAACAGATGTGATATGTACACTTGGTCATGGGTATGGTTGATGGTATATATATATATATATATATATATATATATATATATATATATATATATATATATATATATATATATATATATATGGTTGAATAAAATGCCTATATATATATTTTTATATATCCTATAGATGAAAGGATATAGAATCTTTGTGGAGTACATCTTGGATGATTATGACATACTAGATTGATGGGGGTTGATGTATCGCATTTAAGGAATATTTCGGTTACATCATCCTAAGGATATTATTGGAGATTTTAAGTGGTTTTCACATTGTAGTCTAAAATCTAATAGTTGTAGTGGTATAATATTTTATGTATGGAATGATGGATCTCTTGGATCGACGTTGTCAAGGAGTAGTGTAACAGGGTGGTTCCTTGTTTGGATTTCGCTTTGCGAGACACCCCACGCACGAAACGTAGTACAATGTTGAGATTGGAGAGAAGTTTTGTCAATAATAATAATAATTTGTATGCATGTTAATTTGAAATTAAATCTTATGATTCAACCCAAATATAAATGGGTAACGTATTAAGAATTATAATTAATTAAATTATAAATCGGAATCCATTAAGCCTATTATGGCATAATTGTTTGTAAACATAATCTAGTATGATTATAAAAGGGTGGATTCTTGAGTTAAGATAGGAAGGCAAATCTCGTGGGATTAGGCAGGGCCTATGTTAAGTTTGGTTGTCCTTATAATTGGGGTAATTTTAAAAAAAAAATCAGGACGCAAATAGGTGCAAGTCGCTAGATGAGAGGTGAGTTGGGATTCCACGAGAGTGCGATTACACTTTAATTATGAAATAAGTGCACCGATATTTATTATGCACGGTTAACACACTTGATAAATATTTTTCACACTCGGGCTCTGAACCGTTTAATTTTCTCTGCTGCTTGTGTGTGTGTGTATATATATATATATTACTACAGGTGTCCTACCGCATGGATGTCAGATTTCCTTTTATCTAGAGTCTTGGGAGCCATGACATGTGCAGACTGTTGCGGGACGTATCTTGTAGTCGCTTCCAACTTCTTTAAAAATCTAGGTAGGACTCATGTTGTATATGGGGTTTATACCCATGGGATATTTATATATGTGTACATTTATTTCATTTCAGTCATTGTCTTGGCTGTAACCTGACAGCTTACTCGGGTTTACTTACTTATGGTATATTCAGTTGTAGTTATTTATTTCAGTTTATTCTAGCATTTCTTTTCTCATAGTTTTTTCATGCATCTTTCTTTCTTTTATTAGTAGTGGTAGTTTGTTGTCTGTTGCATATTTTATTTAATTTCAACATCTCTCTTATATGATATCGGGTAGTTAGTCCTATAGTGTTTAGTACTGACAGTTGATGTTGAGACTAGACCATCTGAAACTCCTGATTTAATGTAGTATATGGCTGGCCACCCGTTATTATTTTAAGCGGGGAGTTACAGGTGGTATCAGAACAACAGGTTCTAGAGTCCTTAGGATATGTGCGAGTTTTCTGCGTTCTTCCGTTAACGTTCTTGATATAAAGCCCTACTATTAGGATTGTTGTGTTCACTGTGTTTATCTTCTTATGTGAAGTGTATTCACTTGATCGACGTTCTGATAACAGTTGCTTTCGTTTCAGACGTTACCTAGATTATGTTATCTAGGATAGGACAAGATTAGAGATATAATACCCATAGCATATCTTGGGTACGCTTTAATCGGGGGTATTTGTTTTTTTCCCGATTTCGGCGGAGATACATAGGAGATTTCTAGCAGTGGTTCAAGGTTATTTATCGGTGGTCGAGTAAAAAAGGAAAATTTATTCGAATGGAAAATCTTGGGATTAGTAATGAAAGTCTAAGGAGAGATTAGTGTAGTCCTTGGGAGGTTTAGGTTGATAAACCCATCAACCTTCATTAGGAAACCTGGTGTTGGTGACTCTTACCGATGTGAGGAAGGTGTAGTTGTCCCAATATCTGGAGTATCGCCTTATGTGAAGAGGGAGAAAGAATTTGGAGACTCAGTTTCTTTGTGTAGGACTGAGGTAGTTTCCGTTAGTTGCAATTGCGTTTTGTCCTTCAAAATGGTTAAGAAGGATTTTGAGGAAGATGTTTCTTTTGTGGAAAAATAAGTTTATGATTAATTATTATCCTGGAAGAAGTAGAGTACCCTGAGTTTTGATTCAAGGACTTGCCTTGAAATGATGTTTTGGGGTGATGAAAAGAATTAGTATGGTTGGGAGGTTTAGAGCTTAGTGGATTTATTTTGAGCGGAGAATTTAGCTCATAGTTGTGCTAAGTTTTGAGAACTAGGTAGTGGTTAGAAGTGTTGTGTTTGTTGAGGCCTTCTGTTCTAAACATAAGGTATTTGTTTGGCGTGTTGAAAGATGCGGGATTTATTTATATTATCATATTGTTATATGAGACTTCGGGAAATATTTAAAATATGGAAACCTTTTGTAAAAACTTAACCCTGGTTCAACTAATCTCAATCCCCGACCTAGCTACACAATAGTGTATTGGGAGGGCTCCTTGTTTGGATTTCGCTTGCGAGACCTCCCCCGCACGAAGGTGGCTAGCGTCTGGAATTGAGGAGATTTCAACCATTGGGAATTTTCAAACTTTTATATAATTAATATGTTATTATAGATTATATTGGTGATAGTTATGTTACGATTTGAGGCTAATGGAGCCTAATTATAATTTTGTGAGTGGAAGCTCGGGTACGGGTGTATGGGCGCCCTGGGTAGTAGTTTGCTTCAAAAATTTATTTGGTTCAAGGTGAGAACTAGAAAGGATCATTATAGTGATCCTGAGGATTTATTAAAGGACTAGATGATATCGAGGTCCTAGGCATGTCTTAAATTTCGCGGGCGAAATTTTGGTAAGGGGAGAAGATTGTAACACCCGATGATTTTTAAGACTGAGAAATTAAATTATTGGGAAAATAAAATTTAAATAACTGAAGAATTCTAAAATTTAGGAATTGAGGTCCAAAAATAGGGGACGTTTTAAAGTATTCTTGATGATGATTTTGAGGGTACCATCGATTTCGGAAGGGTCGAGATAGTCAAAATGACTGTCATTGGGTTTTATTTTGGCTCCGGAATATTTTAAATTAGTTTGACTCAAAAAGGAGTAAACAAGTCATTTAAAGTGTGTATTAACAATTAAAATTGGGACTTGTGTTTTAGGGATTTAAGAGGCTTACGGTACAAGCCTTCTCATTTAGAGAAAGAAGAGGAAAAGAAGAGAGAAAAAAGAAGAAATGAAGAGAGAGAGGGAGAAAAGCTTGGAGATTTCCAGCCCAACCGCGACATCGAGGACGATCCAACCTCTACAAATCTTAGGCCAGTGTTTAATCTTGCTAAATAGGTCATTTGTGTATTTAATTTCATAATTTGTTGGTTAAAGGAATGATTTTTTTGTATTAATATCAAAACCTAGATTTTTGGGTTTAATCTTGAAATCAGTGTTTAAATATGGGTTTAATGGTGTAGAAATGGCTGGGATCAACTTTGTGTTGATTTATTGGTTTAGAATCATGATTTGATGAAGGTTTAAGAGTTAGAAATGAAAATTTAGGCTTTAGAATTCGTGGATTTTGATGAAGAAGAAGAACCCTTCAAAATCTGCAAATCCGAATCGATTCGCCCCCTAAGCGAATCGATTTGGACTAGGAAAATTAGCAGGTCTGAATTGATCGAATCGAATCAGACCCAAGCTGAATCGATTCGGCCTGAGACAGAATGCCAGGTCTTTGGACCCGAATCGATTCGCCTCTGAGGACGAATCGATTCGTTGGGTCTAATCGATTCGGAATAGGGCTGAATCGATCCGGAACCATGGCATTTTGTGTAATCTTCTCCATAGTGATTTCAAACCCTTTTTGGTTGGATTTACTGATTCGGGGATTTCTCTTAAGATGTAAGAGACATGTTCGGAGACATAAAGGGGTTTCTCACACATTGTGATTATGGGGACTTCTTGGGACAATTTGGGAAAAATATATCCATGTATGCTTTTGGGAGTTGTGTATTGAGATTGTGGGGAAACCTCATTGGGATTGAGGATCCTAATTATAGATCAACTGTAAGTATAGATGTGATGGGAGGCTAAGAACTCTCAAAGAGAGAGTTGCGAAGGCATGGATCGAAATTGTAGGCCGAGGGTAGTGCCAAATCCTTATGGTAAATAGGATTCAATAGAGATTAAGGTTTAGGGACCGAAGAGAGAGATGGGTCACGTATAGTTAGAAACGTTAAAATTAAGGAACAATCGGTAACCCAATCGGAGTATGAGGTTCATATTGCCAATCGAACCGTAGGTGAAATTGGGAACGATTTTGGGTCGAACTATCACTAGAATAAGTGGCAGCATAAATTCTAGTCAGGATAGTTTGCACATAATTGTGTGGAAATAATCATTTAGGATTCAACACTTGAAATAAAGTTGGGATAAGTTGAGGTTTTTAGACTATTAGTCATGTATATGCCAATGGTCAACTAGTACTAACGATAATTATGTACTTTTGAATATAGAGGAGATGTGTAGTGATGGTTCCCTACACTAAACTTTGGGTGATAACTCTAATATTGGATATATATGTATATATATATACATATGATTTTGGGTGACTATTCTTCATAGGAAAAGTGGCTGAATATGCTTCAAGTGAGGGATTGTATTCACATCTCGAGGTAAATTAAATGAGTTTGTGGTGACGGCTTGCATATTGAGGATTATGTATACTTATAGCCGAGTTTAGATATCTTATACATATGAATGAGAATTAGTTTGTATAAATAGACATAAGGATATGTGAATATACGTATATATATCTATATAGATATGAATATATGGATGTATTTATGTTGTGGATATACGTGGTATGAATATTTAAACCGTATATGATGGTTTAGGTTTTAATCATATGATGGGATAATATACATGTATATATATTCTGCTTGTGAATGATATATAAACTTATGTGGTTAAGCATAACCCGCTCATGCTATCATTGGGAAGTTTCCGCGCAGAGGGTGAACATCCTAGCTCGAGGAGAAGGGTGTGGATATTCCCCAGGTCATAGTCGTCCCGTGTGTTATTATGTGATTTATATTTTTTGGATGAGACGTGGTGGGTATGTTTCGTCTCATTGCCGGTTTGGAGCTATGACCGCTTCTCGGGACGTCGTGTGTGTGAGTTTACCACGAGATGGGTGTCGTTTAGTCCCACCATGGTGGCCCCAGTATGCTACGTGAGCCGGGAAGTGGGAAGATGATAGCATGGTGCAGTTTATCGACGCTATATATAGACGGGTATATATATATATGGCCCCAGTATGCTACGTGAGTCGGGCATTGGGAAGATGATAGCATGGTGCAGTTTATCGGCGCTATATATAGCCGGGTATATATTTGTGCATGGCCATTGTACAACAGATGTGATATGTACACTTGGTCTTGGGTATGGATGATGGTATATATATATATATATATATATATATATGGTTAGAATAAAATGCCTATATATATATATTATATATCCTATAGATATAAGGATATAGAATCTTTGTGGAGTACATCTTGGATGATTATGATGTACTAGATTGATGGGGGTTGATGTATCGCATTTAAGGAATATTTGGGTTACATCATCCCAAGGATATTATTGGAGATTTAAGTTGTTTTCACATTGTAGCCTAAAATCTAATAGTTGTAGTGGTATAATATTTTATGTATGGAATGATGGATCTCTTGGATCGACGTTGTCAAGGAGTAGTGTAACGGGGTGGTTCCTTGTTTGGATTTTTCTTTGCGAGACACCCCGCGCACGAAACGTACTACGATGTTGAGATTGGAGAGAAGTTTTGTCAATAATAATTTGTATGCATATTAATTAGAAATTAAATCTTATGATTCAACCCAAATATAAGTGGGTAACGTATTAAGCATTATAATTAATTAAATTATAAACCGGAATCCATTAAGCCTATTATGGCATAATTGTTTGTAAACATAATCTCGTATGATTAAAAAAGGGGTGGATTCTTTGGTTAAGATAGGAAGGCAAATCTCGTGGGATTAGGCGGGGCCTATGTTAAGTTAGGTTGTCCTTATAAATGGGGTAATTTAAAAAAAAAATCCAGGATGCGAATAGGTGCCCGCCGCTAGATGAGAGGTGAGTTGGGGTTCCACAAGAGTGCGATTCCTCTATAATTATGAAATAAGTGCACCGATATTTATTATGCACGGTTAACACACTTGCTAAATATTTTTCACACTCAGGCTGTGTCCCGTTTACTTTTCTCTGCTGCTTGTGTGTGTGTGTGTGTCTATATATATATATATATATATATATATATATATTACTACAGGTGTCCTACCGCATGGATGGCGGATGACCTTCGATCCAGAGTCTTGGGAGCCGTGACATGTGTAGACTGTTGCGGGACGTATCTTGTAGTCGCTTCCTACTTCTTTAAAAATCTAGGTAGGACTCATGTTGTATATCGGGTTTATACCCAAGGGATATTTATAGATGTGTACATTTATTTTATTTCAGTCATTGTATTGGCTGTGACCCAACAGCTTACTCGGGTTTACTTACTTGTGGTATATTCGGTTGTAGTTATTTATTTCAGTTTATTCTAGCATTTCTTTTCTCATAGTTCTTTCATGCATCTTTCTTTCCTTTATTAGTAGTGGTAGTTTGTTGTCTATTGCATATTTTATTTAATTTTAACATCTCGCTTATATGATATCGGGTATTTAGTCTTATATTATGTATTACCGACAGTTCATGTTGAGACTGGACCATCTGAAACTCCTAATTTAATGTAGTATAGGGCTGGCCACCGGTTATAATTTTAAGCGGGGTGTTACGGATGGTATCAGAGCATCAGGTTCTATAATTCTTAGGATCTGTGCGAGTTTTCTGTGTTCTTACGTTAACGTTCTTGATATAAAGCCCTACAATTAGGATTGTTGTGTTCACTGCGTTTATCTTCTTCTGTGAAGTGTATTCACTTGATCGACGTTATGATAACAGTTGCTTTCATTTCAGACGTCACCTAGATTATGTTGTCTAGGAAAGGACAAGATTAGAGATACAGTACCCATAGCATATCTTGGGTACGCTTTAATCCAGGCAAGGTATTTTTTTTCCCGATTCCGGCAGAGATATAAAGGAAATTTCTAGCAGTGGTTCAAGGTGATTTATCGGTGGTTGAGTAAGAAATGAAAATTTATTCGTATGGCGAATCTTGGGCTTAGTAAGGAAAGTCTGAGGAGAGATTAGTGTAGTCCTTGGGAGGTTTAGCTTGGGAAACCCATCAACCTTCGTTAGGAAACCTGGTGTTAGTGACTTTTACCGATGTGAGGAAGGTGTAGTTGTCCCAATATCAGGAGTATCGCCTTCTCGAAAAAGGGAGAAAGAATTTGGAGACTCAGTTTCGTTGTGTAGGACTGAGGGAGTTTCTGGTAGTCGCAATTGGGTTTTGTCCTTCAAAATGGTTAGGAAGGATTTTGAGGAAGATGTTTCTCTTGTGGAAAAATAGGTTTAGTATTAATTATTATCCTGGAAGAAGTAGAGTACCCTAAGTTTTGATTCAAGGACTTGCCTTGAAATGATGTTTTGGGGTGATGAAAAGAATTAGTATGGTTGGGAGGTTTAGAGCTTAGTGGATTTATTTTGAGCGGAGAATTTAGCTCGTAGTTGTGCTAAGTTTTTAGAACTAGGTAGTGGTTAAAAGTGTTGTGTTTGTTGAGGCCTTGTGTTCTAAACATATGGTATTTGTTTGGCGTGTCGAAAGACACGGGATTTATTTATATTATCATATTTTTATATAGGCCTTCGGGCAATATTTAAAATATGGAAACCTTTTGTAAAACCTTAACCCTGGTTCAACTAATCTCAATCCCCGACCTAGCTATACAGTAGTGTATTGGGAGGGTTCCTTGTTTGGATTTCGCTTGCGAGACCCCCCCGCACGAAGGTGGCCAACGTGAGGAATTGAGGAGAGTTCAACCATTGTGAATTTTCAAACTTTTATATAAATAATATGTTATTATAGATTATATTGGTGATAGTTATGTTACGATTTGATGCTAATGAAGCCTAATTATAATTTTACGAGTGGAAGCTCGAGTATAGGGTGTATGGGCTCCCTGGGTTGTAGTTTTCTTTAAAAATTTATTTGGTTCAAGGTGAGAACTAGAAAGGATCGGTATAGTGATCCTGAGGATTTATGTAAGGACTAGATGATATCGAGGTCCTAGGCATGTCTTAAATTTTGCGGGCGAAATTTTTGTAAGGGTGGATGATTTTAACACGCCATGATTTTTTAGACTAAGAAATTAAATTATTGGGAAAATGAAATTTAAATAACTGAAGAATTCTAAAATTTGGGAATTAAGGTCCAAAAATAGGGGACGTTTTAACGTATTTCGGGAGGATTTTGAGGGTACAATCGATTCCGAAAGGGTCGAAATAGTCAAAATGACTATCATTGGGTTTTATTTCGGCTCCGGAATATTTTAAGTTAGTTCAACTCAAAATGGAGTAAACGAGTCATTTAAAGTGTGTATTAACAATTAAAATTGGGACTTGTGTTTTAGGGATTTAAGAGGCTTACGGGACAAGCCTTCTCATTTAGAGAAAGAAGAGAGAAAGAAGAAGAAAGGAAGAGAGAGAGGGAGAAAAGCTTGGAGATTTCCGGGCCAACCGCCACATTGAGGACGATCCAGCCTCTACAAATGTGAGGCAAGTGTTTAATCTTGCTAAATAGGTCATTTGTGTGTTTAATTTCATAATTTGTGGGTTAAAGGAGTGATTTTTGGGTATTAATATCAAAACCTAGATTTTTGGGTTTAATCTTGAAATCAATGTTTAAATATGGGTTTAATGGTGTAGAAATGGTTGGGATTAACTTTGGGTTGATTTATTGTCTAAGAATCATGATTTGATGAAGGTTTAAGAGTTAGAAATGAAAATTAAGGGTTTAGAATTCGTATGTTTTGATTAAGAAGAAGAACCCTTCAAAATCTGCAGACCCGAATCGATTCGGCCCCTAAGAGAATCGATTCAGCCTAGGAAAATTAGCAGGTCTGCATTGACCGAATCGAATCGTACCCAAGCCGAATCGATTAGGCCTGAGACAGAATCCTAAGCCTTTGGACCCGAATCGATTCGCCTCTGAGGATGAATCGATTTGTTGGGTCGAATCAATTCGGAATAGGGCCGAATTGATTCGGAAACGGGGCATTTTGTGTAATCTTCTCCATAGTGATTTCAAACCCTTTTTGGTTGGATTTACTGATTCGGGGCTTTCTCTTAAGATGTAAGAGACATGTTTTGGAGACATAAAGGGGTTTCTCACACATTGTGATTATGGGGACTTCTTGGGACAATTTGGGAAAAATATATCCATGTATGCTTTCGGGAGTTATGTATTGAGATTATGGGTAAACCTCATTGGGATTGAGGATCCTAGTTATAGATCAACTGTAAGTATAAATGTTATGGGAGGCTAAGAAATCTCAAAGAGAGAGTTGCGAAGGCATGGATCGAAATAGTAGGCCGAGGGTAATGCCAAATCCTTATGGTAAATAGGATTATATAGAGATTAAGGTTTGGGGACCGAAGAGAGAGATGGATCACATATCGTTAGAAATGTTTAAATTAAGGAACAATCGGTAACCCAACTGGAGTATGAGGTTCATATTGTCAATCGAACCGTAGGTGAAATTGGGAATGATTTTGGGTCGTACTATCACTAGGATAAGTGGCAACATAAATTCTAGTCAGGATTGTTTGCACATAATTGTGTGGAAATAATCATTTGGGATTCAACACTTGAAATAAAGTTGGTATAAGTTGAGGTTTTTAGACTATTAGTCATGTATATGCCAATGGTCAACTAGTACTAACGATAATTATGTACTTTTGAATATAAAGGAGATGTGTAGTGATGGTTCCCTACACTAAACTTTGGGTGATAACTCTAATGTTGGATATATATGTATATATATACATATGATTTTGGGTGACTATTCTTCATAGGAAAAGTGGTTGAATATGCTTCAAGTGAGGGATTGTATTCACATCTCGAGGTAAATTAAATGAGTTTGTGGTGACTGCTTGCATATTGAGGATTATTTATACTTATAGCCGAGTTTAAATATCTTATACATATGAACGAGAATTAGTTTGTATATATAGATATAAGGATATGTGAATATATATCTATATAGATATGAATATATGGATGTATTTATGTTGTTGATATACTTGGTATGAATATTTAAACCGTATATGATGGTTTAGGGTTTAATCATATGATGGGATCATATGGATGTATACATATTGTGCTTGTGAATGATATATAAACTTATGTGGTTAAGCATACCCCGCTCATGCTATCATTGGGAAGTTTCTGTGTAGAGGGTGAGCATCCTGGCTCGAGGAGCAGGGTGTGGATATTCCCCAGGTCATAGTCGTCCCGTCTGTTATTATGTGATTTATATTTTTGGGATGAGACGTGGTGGGTATGTTTCATCTCATTGCCGATTTGGAGCAATGACCGCTTCCCGGGACGTCGTGTGTGTGAGTTTACCACGAGATGGGTGTCGTTAAGTCCCACCATGGTGGCCTCAGTATGCTATGTGAGCCGGGCACTGGGAAGATGATAGTATGGTACAGTTTATCGGCGCTATATATAGCCGGGTATATATATGGCCCCAGTATGCTACGTGAGTCGGGCACTAGGAAGATGATAGCATGGTGCAGTTTATCGGCGCTATATATAGCCGGGTATATATTTGTGCATGGCCATTGTACAACAGATGTGATATGTACACTTGGTCTTGGGTATGGATGATGGTATATATATATATATATATGGTTAGAATAAAATGCCTATATATATATATTATATATCCTATAGATATAAGGATATAGAATCTTTGTGGAGTACATCTTGGATGATTATGATGTACTAGATTGATGGGGGTTGATGTATCGCATTTAAGGAATATTTGGGTTACATCATCCCAAGGATATTATTGGAGATTTAAGTTGTTTTCACATTGTAGCCTAAAATCTAATAGTTGTAGTGGTATAATATTTTATGTATGGAATGATGGATCTCTTGGATCGACGTTGTCAAGGAGTAGTGTAACGGGGTGGTTCCTTGTTTGGATTTTTCTTTGCGAGACACCCCGCGCACGAAACGTAGTACAATGTTGAGATTGGAGAGAAGTTTTGTCAATAATAATTTGTATGCATATTAATTAGAAATTAAATCTTATGATTCAACCCAAATATACATGGGTAATGTATTAAGAATTATAATTAATTAAATTATAAACCGAAATCCATTAAGCCTATTATGGCAGAATTGTTTGTAAACATAATCTAGTATGATTATAAAAAGGGTGGATTCTTGGGTTAAGATAGGAAGGCAAATCTCGTGGGAGTTAAGTTAGGTTGTCCTTATAAATGGGGTAATTTAAAAAAAAAAATTCAGGACGTAAATAGGTGCACACCGCTAGATGAGAGTTGAGTTGGGGTTCCACGAGAGTGCGATTCCACTTTAATTATGAAATAAGTGCACCGATATTTATTATGCACGGTTAACACACTTGCTAAATATTTTTCACACTCGGGCTCTGGACCGTTTACTTTTCTCTCCTGCTTGTATATATATATATATATATATTACTACAGGTGTCCTACCGCATGGATGCCGGGTGACCTTCTATCCAGAGTCTTGGGAGTCGTGACATGTGTGGACTATTGGGGACGTATCTTGTAGTCGCTTCCTACTTATTTAAAATCTAGGTAGGACTCATGTTGTATATCGGGTTTATACCCAAGGGATATTTATAGATGTGTACATTTATTTCATTACAGTCATTGTATTGGTTGTGACCCGATAGCTTACTCGGGTTTACTTACTTGTGGGATATTCGGTTGTAGTTATTTATTTCAGTTTATTCTAGAATTTCTTTTCTCATAGTTCTTTCATGCATCTTTCTTTCCTTTATTAGTAGTGGTAGTTTGTTGTCTGTTGCATATTTTATTTAATTTTAACATCTCACTTATATGATATCGGATAGTTAGTCTTATATTATGTAGTACCGACAGTTGATGTTGAGACTGGACCATCTGAAACTCCTGATTTAATGTAGTATAGTGCTGGCCACCGGTTATTATTTTAAGCGGGGTGTTACAGATGGTATCAGAGCATCAGGTTCTAGAGTCCTTAGGATCTGTACGAGTTTTCAGCGTTCTTCCGTTAACGTTCTTGACATAAAGCCCTATAATTAGGATTGTTGTGTTCACTGCGTTTATCTTCTTCTGTGAAGTGTATTCACTTGATCGACGTTATGATAACAGTTTCTTTCATTTCAGACGTCACCTAGATTATGTTGTCTAGGACAGGACAAGATTAGAGATACAATACCCATAGCATATCTTGGGTACGCTTTAATCCAGGGTATTTTTTTTCCCGATTCCGGCAGAGATATAAAGGAAATTTGTAGCAGTGTTTCAAGGTGATTTATCGGTGGTTGAGTAAAAAAGGAAAATTTATTCGAATGGCGAATCTTGGGCTTAGTAAGGAAAGTCTGAGGAGAGATTAGTGTAGTCCTTGGGAGGTTTAGCTTGGGAAACCCATCAACCTTCGTTAGGAAACCTAGTGTTGGTGACTCTTACCGATGTGAGGAAGGTGTAGATGTCCCAATATCAGGAGTATCACCTTCTCGAAAGAGGGAGAAAGAATTTGGAGACTCAGTTTTGTTGTGTAGGACTGAGGGAGTTTCTGGTAGTCGCAATTGCGTTTTGTCCTTGAAAATGGTTAGGAAGGATTTTGAGGAAGATGTTTCTCTTGTGGAAAAATAGGTTTAGGATTAATTATTATCCTCGAAGAAGTAGAGTACCCTGAGTTTTGATTCAAGGACTTGCCTTGAAATGATGTTTTGGGGTGATGAAAAGAATTAGTATGGTTGGGAGGTTTAGAGCTTAGTGGATTTATTTTGAGCGGAGAATTTAGCTCATAGTTGTGCTATGTTTTGAGAACTAGGTAGTGGTTAGAAGTGTTGTGTTTGTTGAGGCCTTGTGTTCTAAACATAAGGTATTTGTTTGGCGTGTCGAAAGACACGGGATTTATTTATATTATCATATTGTTATATAGGCCTTCGGGCAATATTTCAAATATGGAAATCTTTTAAAAAACCTTAACCCTGGTTCAACTAATCTCAATCCCCGAACTAGCTACACAATAGTGTATTGGGAGGGTTCCTTGTTTGGATCTCTCTTGCGAGACACCCCCGCACGAAGGTGGCTAGTGTTAGGAATTGAGGAGAGTTCAACCATTGGGAATTTTTAAACTTTTATATAATTAATATGTTATTATAGATTATATTGGTGATAGTTATGTTACGATTTGATGCTAATGAAGCCTAATTATAATTTTGCGAGTGGAAGCTCGAGTATAGGGTGTATGGGCTCCCTGGGTTGTAGTTTTCTTTAAAAATTTATTTGGTTCGAGGTGAGAACTAGAAAGGATCAGTATAGTGATCCTGAGGATTTATGTAAGGACTAGATGATATCGAGGTCCTAGGCATGTCTTAAATTTCGCGGGCGAAATTTTTGTAAGGGGGGAAGATTTTAACACGCCATGATTTTTTAGACTAAGAAATTAAATTATTGGGAAAATAAAATTTAAATAACTGAAGAATTCTAAAATTTGGGAATTGAGGTCCAAAAATAGGGGACGTTTTAACGTATTTCAGGAGGATTTTGAGGGTACCATCGATTCCGAAAGGGTCGAGATAGTCAAAATGACTATCATTGGGTTTTATTTCGGCTCCGGAATATATTAAGTTAGTTTAACTCAAAATGGAGTAAACGAGTCATTTAAAGTGTGTATTAACAATTAAAATTGGGACTTTTGTTTTAGGGATTTAAGAGGCTTACGGGACAAGCCTTCTCATTTAGAGAAAGAAGAGAGAAAGAAGAAGAAAGGAAGAGAGAGAGGGAGAAAAGCTTGGAGATTTCCGGGCCAACCGCGACATTGAGGACGATCCAACCTCTACAAATGTGAGGCAAGTGTTTAATCTTGCAAAATAGGTCATTTGTGTATTTAATTTCATAATTTGTGGGTTAAAGGATTGATTTTTGGGTATTAATATCAAAACCTAGATTTTTGGGTTTAATCTTGAAATCAATGTTTAAATATGGGTTGAAAGGTGTAGAAATGGTTGAGATTAACTTTGGGTTGATTTATTGGCTTAGAATCATGATTTGATGAAGGTTTAAGAGTTAGAAATGAAAATTTAGGGTTTAGAATTCGTATGTTTTGATTAAGAAGAAGAACCCTTCAAAATCTGCAGACCCGAATCGATTCGGCCCCTAAGAGAATCGATTCGGCCTAGGCAAATTAGCAGGTCTGCATTGAAAGAATCGATTCGGACCCAAGCCGAATCGATTCGTCCTGAGACAGAATCCCAGGTCTTTGGACCCGAATCGATTCGCCTCTGAGGCTGAATCGATTCGCTGGGTTGAATCGATTCGGAATAGGGCCGAATCGATTCGAAAACAGGGCATTTTGTGTAATCTTCTCCATAGTGACTTCAAATCCTTTTTGGTTGGATTTATTAAATAAGGGCTTTCTCTTAAGATGTAAGAGACATGTTTTGGAGACATAAAGGGTTTTCTCACACATTGTGATTATGGGGACTTCTTGGGACAATTTGGGAAAAATATATCCATGTATGCTTTTGGGAGTTGTGTATTGAGATTGTGGGGAAACCTCATTGGGATTGAGGATCCTAGTTATAGATCAACTGTAAGAATAGATGTGATGGGAGGCTAAGAACTCTCAAAGAGGGAGTTGCGAAGGCATGGATCAAAATTGAAGGCCGAGGGTAGTGCCAAATCCTTATGGTAAATAGGATTCTATAGAGATTAAGGTTTGGGGACCGAAGAGAGAGATGGGTCACGCATCATTAGAAACGTTTAAATTAAGGAAAAATAGGTAACCAAACCGGAGTATGAGGTTCATATTGTCAATCGAACCGTAGGTGAAATTGGGAACGATTTCGGGTCAAACTATCACTATGATAAGCGGCAACATAAATTCTAGTCAGGATAGTTTGCACATAATTGTGTGGAAATAATCATTTGGGATTCCAACACTTGAAATAAAGTTGGGATAAGTTGAGGTTTTTAGACTATTAGTCATGTATATGCCAATGGTCAACTAGTACTAAAGATAATTTTGTACTTTTGAATATATAGGAGATGTGTAGTGATGGTTCCCTACATTAAACTCTGGGTGATAACTCTAATGTTGGATATATATGTATATGTATATATATATATATATATATATATATATATATATATATATATATATATATATATATACATATGATTTTGGGTGACTATTCTTCATAGGAAAAGTGGATGAATATGCTTCAAGTGAGGGATTGTATTCACATCTCGAGGTAAATTAAATGAGTTTGTGGTGACAGCTTGCATATTGAGGATTATGTATACTTATAGCCGAGTTTAGATATCTTATACATATGAATGAGAATTAGTTTGTATATATAGATATAAGGATATGTGAATATACGTATATATATCTATATAGATATAAATATATGGATGTATTTATGTTGTGGATATACGTGGTATGAATATCTAAATCGTATGTGATGGAGGATAGATTAGGGGAAATGTCTAATGCCAAGAACCCTCTATAATGAACTTTTATTCGAGGAACACCTTTTGACCAGGCCATTGTAGATTTTCCAACACCATCAAAGTTCAAAGCACCTGTTGTGACCCCCAAATATGTTGGAAAGACAGACCCTGTCCTTCATATAGAACAATACCAAGCTGCAGCCGACATCTATGCTGTTCCAGATGAGATGAGATGCAGAGCATTCTCAAGAACTCTTACCGGATCTGCTCAAATGTGGTATAATAATCTTCCTCCAGGTAAGATTTCAACTTTCCTTCAACTGGCCGAGTTATTCATTGGGAATTTCTATTTTGGGGCAAAGCTTGTTAAACGAGTAGCGCATTTGTTAAGTGTTAGACAAAAAACTGGTGAAAGTACCAGAGATTATATAACTCGTTTTAATAATGAGAAGCTCGAAGTCATTGACTATGAGGAAAAGACAGTGATTACTGCCTTGATGAGTGGACTATCGCTCAACAAGTTTTACTACACTTTGGCCAAAGATCCACCTAGAATCATGTCAGATCTGATGGGAAAAGCGGCCAAGATTATGAATGCCGAGGAGGCTATGGCTGCGAAGAAGAATATGGATACCAAATAAACCAAGGTGGAAGGTGATAAAGCTAAGAAGAAAGAGCATAAGAACAATAGTAGGGACAAACACTCAAAAACAAGGTTGACTTGGGAAGTATTGAGGAAATTTGATAATTATACTCCTTTAAAGAAATACATCAACCACGTTCTAGAAGAAATTAAGAACAACGAGGAATTAAATTGGCCATAGAAAATGAAGGCAGACCCCGAAAGGAGAAATAAGGCAAAATATTGCGAGTTTCACAAAGATCAAGGCCATATGACTAAAAATTGCATAGCTCTTCAGAATGAGATTGAAACACTCATCAGACGAGGAAAACTGGCAAATTATGTTAATAGGAGGAATGATAAAAGAAACAACGATCGAGCAAGAGAGAGATCTAGATCTCCTCATCAAGTAGAGGAGAACAGGAAGAGAGACCATGAAGTTGATCCAGAAGATGACCCCGATCTTCCCAAGAGACTAAGGCAACCAGAACATGAGGTATTTTCAATACGCTTTGGGTCATTTGATTGTAATGTTATTACATGTGGAGATGCAGGAGGAGAAGACCTTACTGTCGAGAGAAAAGCTTACCTCTGTGAGGCTCAAGCTTGCTCATAGATTCAACAAATAAATCTAGCTGAGGAGGATCGCCCAAGAAATGTGAATAAGAGAAATTGGTCATTGGTTTCTCAAAGAATGACCTTGCAGGTGTTCTATATCCTCATGATGACCCATTGGTGATCAAAATGAGGATGAAGGAGGTAATGATTTCAAGAGTACTGGTCGACAATGGTAGCTCGGCACACATTATGTTCTACTCGTGCTTCGACAGTTTAAACCTAAAGCTATCTCAACTGGAGCCTTATCATAGACCCCTCCTCGGTTTTGCTGGCGAGAAAGTATTTCCACTTGGGACGATCAAGTTGGATATATTCATTGGTACGTGGCCTGCTTGTCGGACAGAAAGAATATGCTTTTTTATGATTGATAAGAATATTCAATCATCATACAATATCATCATGGGAATAGTAGGATTGAAGAAGTTCGAGGCTGTACCATCTACGGTACATCAGTGCCTAAAATTTCCAACAAATTTTGGAGTAGGAGTTATGAAAGGTGATCAGAAAGTAGCTCGGGAATGCTATTATTCATCCGTCGAGCAAGAGGAACTGGAGAAATCAAGGAAAAAGACTACTACTTATCAAGTGGATGAAAGGGCAAAAATTGAAACATTGGATCCTAGAGATGAGTCGCAACTCGTGAAGGGTCAAGTGGTGGAAGCTACTGAAAACATCATTCTGGACGACGAGCACCCTGAACGAACTACTCAAGTAAGTTCGTCATTGGAATCCTCACTAAAACAGGAATTGATAACTTTCCTTAGAAGAAGAAAGCAAACTTTTACGTGGAGTCATGAGGATATGCCTAGGATAGATCCAAATTTTTTATGTCACGAACTCAATGTGAATAAGGAGATCAAGCCTGTGAAGCAGAGAAGAAGAGTATTCATTCCCAAAAAGAATCAAGCTATACAGGAGGATGTCAAGAAGCTCCAGAAAGCATGCTTTATTGAAGGTGTTAAATATCCTGACTGGTTAGCAAATGTGGTGATGATGAAGAAGAAGAACAACAAATGGAGGATGTTTGTAGACTTCACCGACCTCAACAAAGCATGCCCAAAGGATCACTTTCCACGGCCCCGAATTGATCAAATAGTGGATGCTACCTCGGGACATGAGCTGCTGAGCTTCATGGATGCTTATTCTGGTTACAATGAGATTAAAATGAAACCTGAAGACAGGGAGAGTACTTCTTTCATTACCCCTAGGGGAACTTATTATTATAATGTTATGCCTTTTGGTTTGAAAAATGCAGGTGCAACATATCAGCGGCTGATGAACAAAGTGTTTGCAGAACAAATCAGTTACAATATGGAAGTCTATGTTGACGATATGCTGACGAAGAGCAAGAAAGCTGCTGATCATCTAGTTGACTTAAGCCAGACCTTTGATCAACTTGATAAATATCAAATGAAGTTGAACCCGACGAAGTGAATATTTGGAGTACGAGAAGGCATGTTCCTCAGATACATTGTCAATCAGCGAGGCATTGAATCTAACCCCGAAAAGATTAAAGCTCTGCTAGGGATGCGATCTCCAACGACGAAGAAAGAGGTGCAAAGTCTTACAGGACGAGTAGCAGCACTCAACATATTTGTATCGCTAGCAACTGATCGATGTCTCCCATTCTTCAAGACACTCCGAAAGACTTTTGAGTGGAATGATGAATGTGAGAAGGCTTTTCAAGACTTGAAGAAATACTTGGGAGCACCTCCACTATTATCCAGGCCAGTGATGGGAGAACAATTATACTTGTATTTGGCAGTGTCCGAGAATGCACTTAGTTCGGAATTGGTCAGAATGGATAATGGAGTACAAAAACCAATCTACTACACAAGTAAGGCCTTCCGAGGAGCAGAGATCAGATATCCAAAGCTGGAAAAATTGGCACTAGCATTGATCGAGGCAAGTAGAAGAATGAAACCATACTTTCAAGCTCATACCATAGTAGTATATACTGATATGACATTGAGGCAAGCCCTTCACAAACCAGAAAAGTCAGGAAGATTGATGTTCTGGGAAATAGAACTTGGTGAATATGATATAGTTTATGAACCCAGATCGTCACTAAAAGGGCAAGCTGTAGCAAATTTTATAGCAGAGTTCACCTATCCTGATACCCCCGAGGAGAAAAAGTTGCTCGCTGATCAACCTGTGGATATTACAGGATCATCAAACACAAGCTCAGACCAACTTAGGTTGGTAAAAGGGCGAGAAAAGATGATCGACGAAGAGCAAGAAATATCATGGGAGGATGAAAGGAAGCAACAAATATTTCACCGAGGAACTCTGTCAGATCAGAAATTTGAAGACGAGTTACCTATATGGAGTCTGTATGTGGATGGTTCATCTTGCATTACAGGATGTGGCACAAGGATAGTTTTGAGCAGTCCGGACGAGATCGACATGGAATACGCCCTACGTTTTCAATTCAAAGCTTCCAATAATGAGGCTGAGTATGAGGCCATGATTGCAGGTCTTAATTTGGCAAAAATTATGGAGGCATAGTAGGTTATTGTCTTTAGTGATTCTCAATTGATTGTAAATCAAATGTTGGGAATATATGCAGCCAAAGGAGAATTAATAATCAAGTATCATGCAAAGGTGATGGAGTTGGTATCAGAATTTGCTACTATTCAGCTGGTCAGAATACCAATAATGGAGAATGCGAGAGCAGACGCCCTAGCTTGATTAACATCAGCTACTCGTATCGAGCTATGAAGAACAATCCCAATTGAAGTTTTAGCTGGTCGGAGTATAGATGAAGATCTGACGATGAACTTTATTACCCTAAATTTAGGATCATCATGGATGGATCCCATCAGGGCATATATTGAGAAAGGGGAATTACCAACTGACAAATTTGTAGCCAAGAAACTAAAGTTTAAGGTTGCTCGTTATGTACTGACCAACTATTCTATACCGACGAGGACTTATAGCAGGTTTACAGAGATGTGTGCATCCCACCGAGGTGAAAGATTTAATTGAAGAAGTCCATGAAGGGTCCTACGGAGCCCATGTAGCAGGTCGGACTCTTTTGCAAAGGGTGATGACGCAAGGATACTACTAACCGATGATGAGGGCTGATTTCATAGCCTATGCTAAGAAATGTGACAAGTGTCAGCGCTTCTCCTCCATACGAAGAACTCCTCAAGCGTTATTGACACCCATTACTTCCCCTTGGCCATTTATCATATGGGGAATAGATTTGGTTGGGCCACTGCCGACGACCAGGGGAAGATTTAAGTATCTCGTGGTCGCTGTGGATTATTTTACTAAGTGGGTAGAAGCTGAACCTCTCATTGATATGACGTACGACAAAGTGTACCAATTTATTTGGAAGAACATCATTTATCAATACGGTCTTCCTCATCCCTTCACCACAGACCATGGAACATAGTTTGACAACGAGGAGTTCGCTGTCTATGCCACCAGTCCAATATCTTGAAGATCCACTCGGCACTAGGACATCCCCAAAGCAACGGACATACTGAAGTGACAAACAGAACACTGCTAAATGGCTTTAAGAAAAGACTACGTGACGCAAAAGCAAACTGGATGAACGAGTTACAGTCAGTACTGTGGGCTTATCGTACTACTCCCCGAGAAGGAACTGGAGAATCACCATATATGCTGGCATTTGGAAGTGAAGCTGCTATACCTACCGAGTTGGGCCTCCCAACACACAAGGTATTGAATTTTAATTCCCCTGTCAACGACTTAATGAGAATATTGGATTTAGACATGCTCGAGGAAGTTAGAGAAGAAGCATCCATCAGGAATGCTGCATACCAACAACGAACAACTTTGTTCTACAATAAGAGGGTGAAGAGGTGCGACCTGAAAGAAGGAGACTATGTGCTAAAGAAAGTGATTCAAAAGCACAACAAATTGGAGGCAAACTGGCATGGACCATACCGAGTTACAGAAGTTGTTCGACCGGGAACTTACCAAATAGAAACTTTAGAGGGGGAGGAGTTTAAGAATGCATGGAACGCAGAGCACATGCTCAAGTATTATCAGTGATGTATATTCTCATGTAACGCAGTTCCGTCAGTATGAATAAAATTAAGATATTCTGCCAAATTCTCTCCTTTTATTGAAAGTTTTTCGGGGAATACTGGTGCTACACACTACTCGGTAAAACTCGGACTACTCAAATTTATTCTCGAAAATGTCAACTAAGGTTGGTCGGGAAACAAATGTATTCCTCCGGGAAGTAAAAAAATTTATTCCGCCGGGAAGTAAAACTATGTACTCTTAAAAATGCCAACTTATGTTGGTTAGTAAGTAAATGTATTCCTCCGGGAAGTAAAACAATGTATTCCTCCGGGAAGTAAAACAATGTATTCCTACGGGAAGTAAAACTATGTATTCCTAAAAATGCCAAATGATCGGGAAGAAAAAGTGTGTTCGTGTGAGGACACAATCGTTGTGCGTTTCGCCGCCGCGATGCAAAAAACCTAAGCTACTACTACACTTGACAAGCAAGTACAGCGGTAAGTCGGGTATCGTAAGAAATCCACAGGGAGTGATTGAATTATAGATGTTAATTGTTTTGATTACTTCAGGAATAAAAGTGTAAAATAAATAAAAGAAAAGGTGAATGGGTGGTTGTAGTGACAAAAGAAAAGAATAAGTTACGCTAAATTAAAGTAAAGCGAGGATCGGGATCGCATTCTACCAAACGGATCGAAACAACTACTAATTAGAATTACGGTTCGAAAACAATTAATCGAGCATTTACAATTAAGCATAAACATCACACAAGAAGGAATTTAACCCAAAGTTGCGAGATTAAACATTTAATTGAAAATGGTCACACGCGGATTAAATTCGGATTATCGCTATAAACACTAAAGTTGCGTGACAAATAAAGTTAAACGCATAACAATCCAACTTTAATACACGCGGTTTCAATTAAACGTAATTTTACACAAAACCTAATTTTCGAGGTCCAAACCCGAAAAATGGCGGAAACGCAATCCCGACCCTATTTATCAAAGGGCTAGACATGAATGAAACTAATTAACAAAGCAATAAACTAATTAAGCAAGAAATGAATAACTAAACTAATTAACAAAGCATGAAATTAATCTAGAAAGCAAGAATATAATGAATACAAACTATATTAATGTAATTAACCTTAAAGTACAACTCACAAAACAAGAGTGCAAGAGAGGAGTAGGGAAAATCTCCCAAGTCTACAAAACCCTAAAATCTAACCTAAAAAATGGAGATATATCTCTTCAAAATGAAGAGAAAGTGTTATAAACAAAATATCCCATGGCAAACTTGTAATAAAAGGGAAGAAAACCAAAAATCTGGAGGCCCGAATCGATTCGAAAATGGTCCGAATCGATTCGGAAACAGGGGAAGTTCGAATCTGCAATTCTGCAGCATTCCGAATCGATTCGGTTTTGGGACGAATCGATTCGCAACCTACAGGTCTGAATTCTGCAGCTTTGTCCTGTTTTACGGAA
Organism: Sambucus nigra; assembly: GCA_949130495.1. Classification (NCBI taxonomy): domain Eukaryota; kingdom Viridiplantae; phylum Streptophyta; class Magnoliopsida; order Dipsacales; family Adoxaceae; genus Sambucus; species Sambucus nigra. Next base: position 221,740,223 of record OX422217.1, on the reverse strand, counting down.
AATGCCGCCATTTCTTCGTTATAGCTCGGAATGAGGCACGGTCAGAGGCTACGCGAAGATAACTCAAAGGACTAAAACATCCAAGAAGACATTAGGCTAAAAAACCAAAATATGAAATGACTAAAATGCCCTTGAATGTGACCTTGAGTGTGAATTTGAAGTAAAAACCATCCTAAAAATGCCATAACTCTTTCGATACAACTGAGAATCATGCACCGTCGGTGGCCACGCGAAGAGCAATCAGAGGGCTTCAACTTCCGTGAAGAGTTCGGGATTCAAACCCGAATGCTGAAATTACTAAAATGCCCCCGAAGCTGCAAAAGTCGACGAAACACTTCCGAAAAGCGTCTGAACTTCATACTAAGCATCCAAATACCTACAAAAGCTCAATTAACCCCTGCAAAACATGTTAACATAGAAATCCGAGGTTGTCTGGTTAACGAGCATAAGTATAGGGATTAAGATACCCAAGGGGGCTAATAAGGCGTAGGTTAACGGGTGAAATACGCAATATTTGCGTCGTATCGCACCCCCTAATTTACACATTGCTAGTCCCTAGCAATGAAATAGGAAACAACAAGAACAACAAGCAAACCAAAAGCAGGAGAAGTACAAAAGTATGGTATAAAAGCAATAAAAATATAAGGCCACTTTCGCGGACGATTCAATTGCATTTAGCGTATGCAATAAGCCATTAAACCCCTAGGTGACCCTAGTGGACGACTGTCGTCTCGTGAGGGTTTTCAGGGATGAAGCCCACAAACATCATATGGTTTCCTCAAAATATGCCCAACCCAACATGCAACAAACTCAACAACAACGAAAAAGATTTCAAACATGTTATTAGCATATTGAATAAATTCAAGCTAAAGTCCGTTATTATTAATAGGTTGAATGCACCTCATAGAATTGAAACTTTAAAAGTGGGAGGGGGGAGAGCAAATGCAAAATATGATTTGGTGAAAACTTAAATAAATCGGATAAACATAAAGGCAAGCATATTCAATCCTCACGGGCATTACGCTCAACAAATGAAATCACTCTGAAAAGGGAGGTAATACACGGGACATGCGGGCATAAAGAGTAAATGTAAATGGAAACTAGGCCGCGCACATGTCATAGATGAAGAACGCTATATATAAAATGAAAAACTGTAATCTCAATGAAAGGATACCGCAAACTAAAAGAGGAGAAATGCATTTTCACAGATTATCAAAACAATTATGACTTTTAAATTAAATGCACCCTAAGATCACATAGGACTTTAATAGGGTTATAATATAGGTTTGGGGTTAAGGTACGAAATGAAAGATATATGTACGGATTCAAAGTGTTCGGAGATGAAAACTTGGAATAATGGGAAGGATGCGGGCAATATAAAAAATGGAAAGTAACTTCCAAACAAGCATTATATATAACAACTCGAGAGTAATCAAAGATTATTGGACTATACACAACATATACAACTTTCTCTTTCATTTCTTTTCTTCTTTTTCTCACTTTTTCTTTTTTGTTTTCTTTTTCTTTGCTTTCTCTTTTTCTTCACTTTTTTCACTTCTTTCTTTCCTTATCAAACTCTCATTTGCCTAAATTGCAACCGACATCACAATAACAACATTCAATCCCAAGTAACATTCCAAACAAAGGTATGTAAGGTGTATGTATGGATTAAAAATCCAATTTGGAGTTGGTTATGGGATTTTGGGTAATGAAACGAAAGGCTAGTATTTAGGCTCAAAGGGGTTGACTAGGGAAACATATAAGGTGAGGTCAAGGCTAATGTGGGTGATATAACAAAGAGGGCCTATGATCATTTCCAAAAGTTTACGCAATTCTCAAGTCAAAATAATATATGAAAATCATGCTCAAGTAAAACATTTCGAGTATGAACTCAATTAATGAACGGTCAAATGAAAGAATAGAGAGATTACCGACGAATTCAACATTTTCAAAGAGAAAAGAATAGTGTATAACACTCACAAACGACGAAAGGTACAAAGCTTACTCGGTGTAAGTATATACAATGCAACAAAAGATTCCCGAGTTATAAAAATCTTAAACCAAATAAATAGAACAAGGAAAGTGCATATGCTCATGGGATAAAGTTTAATTCATGAAGTTATTCACAATATCAATGATTTGAGGACTAAAGTCTAATAACTTCTAAAATTGAGAACATGCATCATTGAGTTGTCTATTGGATCGGGCAATTATTGAAATTTATCATTGAAAACAAGGCAAAATGCCCAACAAAGGAGAAAAAAGAAAGAAAATATTTTTGAAAATTTTTAAATTTTTCACAAAAAGGCATACTTAGTAACTAAATGTGAGCTAATCCATGGACTACACATGAAATGGATAGAATATCCTACACCCCCTAACTTAAATGTTGCATTGTCCTCAATGCGCATTAAGAACACAACAGAAAGAGAGGAAAAGAACGATATTACCCAAAATTGGAGTGATCTCCACAAGCGCGAGTCCAATGAAATCTACAAAACAAGTTAGTACCGAGCATAGCAAAAACAAATAACAAAAATTTAACTAATTACACTAGACTAAATTAAAAAGGAAAGAAAAATAGGAAAGAAAGAAAATAAAAAAAACTAACTATTTACAACCTACTATTTAGGCTTCACACTAACTATACACTAGAAGTCTAAATAGTTGAGGGTCCACCCAAAAAGGGATTTGACTTTGAAAGATCAGCGGTGGACCCTCCAAAGTGAACATGCCTCCCGAAAGATATGAATTCCGTTTGAACAACGGAAGGCATGTGGGTGGTGAAAAAAGTGAACGATCGCCAATTTGAAATTTTGGGCGGACGATGGGGGATTTGGATAACAAGGGGGAAAGGTACACTAGAGATCCAAGAAAAAATGACTCATCTCCCAAAGGTTTTTCAAGTGGAATGGGAGATAGTGCACACACGAGGATAGGTTCCATCGTAGCAAACAAATTCGGCAAAGAGTCCTCGTCGGTAAATTGTGTAGAAATTGTAAAAGTTTCTACCGACTCATAGGAATCAACCGGTAATTCTAATGGTTCGATCACGGAAAACGAATATGGTGATGAAACAAATTCGATCTCAATCGACTCATCGTCGGAAGGAGATTGAATTTCGGGGGAGAGAGATGCACACTCGATGAGAAATTCTTCGAAAAATTTAGGTGAAACACAAGTTTCCACCTCCTCGTTGTTTTATGCAAAAGAATTCATCTCATCGCAAAGTGCACCGAGTCTCATTCCAGCATCATTTAAGCTTTCCAAACCTTGGGAGTAAAGAAGCAAAGTTTCTTCCAAAGTAGGCTTCCTCGGCTCAAGAGCCTCAGACTCCTCATTTGGTTGAAACTCGTCTTCGAAAGTAATGAAATAAGAATCGTCATTGGATTCGAATAATGAATCCAACTCAAGCTACCAATAACGATTTTCATTCCGATAAATGTTTTCAAGTCTTTCATTTTCAAGAAAATCTTGAAAATGAAAAACTTGAAAACTATCCCCAAAGTAAGAATCATTAGAATGACCGTAATAACTATAATAGTAGGACATGATTACCGAATTATTTGTAGATGGAGAATACAAGAAATAAAGTGAGCAACCGCGAATCAAAGTTTCTTAGCGCTCAAAGTATGCAAATCCTGCAAAAAGGGTTAAAACAAAGAATACAAATACAAAAGGAAAAAATACTATGAAATAGTAAAACAACTACAATCTAAAACACACTCCCCGGCAACGGCGCCATTTTGATCGGGCGGAAAAAGTGTGTTCGTGTGAGGACACAATCGTTGTGCGTTTCGCCGCCACGATGAAAAAAACCTAAGCTACTACTACACTTGACAAGCAAGTACAGCGGTAAGTCGGGTATCGTAAGAAATCCACAGGGAGTGATTGAATTTTAGATGTTAATTGTTTTGATTACTTCAGGAATAAAAGTGTAAAATAAATAAAAGAAAAGGTGAATGGGTGGTTGTCGTGACAAAAGAAAAGAATAAGTTACGCTAAATTAAAGTAGAGCGAGGATCGGGATCGCATTCTACCAAACGGATCGAAACAACTACTAATTAGAATTACGGTTCGAAAACAATTAATCGAGCATTTACAATTAAGCATAAACATCACACAAGAAGGAATTTAACCCAAAGTTGCGAGATTAAACATTTAACTGAAAATGGTCACACGCGGATTAAATTCGGATTATCGCTATAAACACTAAAGTTGCGTGACAAATAAAGTTAAACGCATAACAATCCAACTTTAATACACGCGGTTTCAATTAAACGCAATTTTACACAAAACCTAATTTTCGAGGTCCAAACCCGAAAATGGCGGAAACGCAATCCCGACCCTATTTATCTAAGGGCTAGACATGAATGAAACTAATTAACAAAGAAATAAACTAATTAAGAAAGAAATGAATAACTAAACTAATTAACAATGCATTAAATTAATCTAGAAAGCAAGAATATAATGAATACAAACTATATTAATGTAATTAACCTTAAAGTACAACTTACAAAACAAGAGTGCAAGAGAGGAGTAGGGCAAATCTCCCAAGTCTACAAAACCCTAAAATCTAACCTAAAAATGGAGATATATCTCTTCAAAATGAAGAGAAAGTGTTATAAACTAAATATCCCATGGCAAACTTGTAATAAAAGGGAAGAAAACCAAAAATCTGGAGGCCCGAATCGATTCGAAAATGGTCCGAATCGATTCGAAAATGGTCCGAATCAATTCGGAAACAGGGGAAGTTCGAATCTACAATTCTGCAGCATTCCGAATCGATTCGGTTTTGGGCCGAATCGATTCGGTTTTGGGCCGAATCGATTCGCAACCTACAGGTCTGAATTCTGCAGCTTTGTCCTGTTTTACGGAAAATGCCGCCATTTCTTCGTTATAGCTCGGAATGAGGCACGGTCGGAGGCTACGCGAAGATAACTCAAAGGAATACAACATCCAAGAAGACATTAGGCTAAAAAACCTAAATATGAAATGACTAAAATGCCCTTGAATGTGACCTTGAGTGTGAATTTGAAGTAAAAACCATCCTAAAAATGCCATAACTCTTTCGATACAACTCATAATCATGCACCGTCGGCGGACATGCGAAAAGAAATCAGAGGGCTTCAACTTCCGTGAAGAGCTCGGGATTCAAACCCGAATGCTGAAATTACTAAAATGCCCCCGAAGCTGCAAAAGTCGACGAAACATTTCCGAAAAGGGTCCGAACTTCATACTAAGCATCCAAATACCTACAAAAGCTCAATTAACCCCTGCAAAACATGTTAACATAGAAATCCGAGGTTGTCTGGTTAACGAGCATAAGTATAGGGATTAAGATACCCAAGGGGGCTAATAAGGCGTAGGTTAATGGGTGAAATACGCCATATTTGCGTCGTATCACCAACTTATGTTGGTTAGGAAGTAAATGTATTCCTCCGGGAAGTAAAACAATGTATTCCTACGGGAAGTAAAACAATGTATTCCTAAAAATGCCAACTTATGTTGGTTAGGAAGTAAATGTATTCCTCCAGGAAGTAAAACAATGTATTCCTCCGGGAAGTAAAACTATGTATTCCTAAAAATGCCAACTTATGTTGGTTAGGAAGTAAATGTATTCCTCCGGGAAGTAAAACAATGTATTCCTCCGGGAAGTAAAACAATGTATTCCTCCGGGAAGTAAAACTATGTATTCCTAAAAACTCCAACTTATGTTGGTTAGGAAGTAAATATATTCTCGAAAATGCCAACTAAAGTTGGTCGGGAGGTAAAATTATTCCAAAAAGTGCCAAAGCTCCTCGTAGAGGAAAAATCCACTAACTATGGCTGGTCGGGGATAAAAACCCACTAACTGTAGTTGGTCGAGAAGGAAAATTTACGGACCTTGGTTGGTCGGAAACATTTTATGAATACGAGAAATTGATCGAGCAGAATTTTTGATTATTACTAAGTTGGTCGAGAAACAAAACATCAGTTTTGCCAAATGACTACCACAAATTCAAATTACTCGACAATAAGTTGATCGACAAATTACACAATATTGTTATCTTTTTAACAGATACACATGCACAAATGTAAAGTGTCACAAAACAATAGCAGTCAAGATTTGCAAATAAAATTATTTCATTAAATGTAGAACAAAATACATCAGGAATGAAATACAAATTTATTACATCAATACTCCTATTATATTGGTTTCTTCCCCTCTGCTTTTGAAATAGGTTCCTTGCCAAGAGGTGGATCATTTAAAGCTAGAGGAGAATTTATGAATTTAAGATCTTTTAACATCCTGATATTCATCACATACGGTCGATCTAGGAGGTGCTCGGGACGAGATATCTCGACATTTGAATGGAGATTGTAATCACCGAGGTATTTGGAAATCAGACAACGAGCGATGGCCCGAGCAGGGATCCAACTCATATCAAGATTGAATGGTGGCACGGGTAGGTCGAGCAGCCCAGGATTATGGTAATCGCACAAGTAATGACCCTGTTCGAGTTGCAGCACACCTAAGGCATTCAGCTATCCCTGTTTGTAGCCCTCATTATTTGTATTCTGGATACGGTCGTCCAAGTGGTAGAGAGCCTCGTTATAGCCAGCCATCCAAAACGCCCTGGGCTGCTTGTGAAATTAATAGGTCAATCTTTCCAGCTACTCGTGGAGGTTTTTGATAAAGAGTTCTTTATTTTCCAAGATAGATTTCAGCGCAGAAAGTTGCTCTTCCAGGTCCCTGATTTTCTTAGACATTTCAGCCAATGCCTGGTTCTTCGCCATCAACTGGAAGGCCTGGTTCTCTAAAGTAGATTGAGTCCTCTGTTCCTCGATAGGAACCCGAGCAGCTCTTGCTCATCCCTGAGGATCTCTTTCTCGTCCATAAGAAGATGTAGAAGGGCCAGATATTTTCAAGGTTTCCAACTCATCCCTCAGGTTGGCGTTCTCTACCTCCAAGAACGAGAATCCATCGTCAGTCACTGGGATCAAAGCATTCTAGGTGGAGGCAACAAATTTTAATTGAGATACTTCTCTTTGCAAGTTATTATTTTCTTTCTCCAACAACTCGGCTATTTGCCTGTGCTCTTCGACCTCGGCTTTCAAAGTTCTTTACCTCATGTCGTAAGCAGTAAAACGCTTCTCTTATCCCTTGTCGGTAATGATTTGTTGATACTTCTTCTCGTACCCCTCGTGCAAGAGGGCAGTGGATTCCTTATATTGTTGTTGAAGGTCTTCAAGAGTGCCTTGGAGATCCTCAATCATATCATAATAAGCTACATTATTGGCTGCCGCACGATCAAGCAGACACTTCAAATATTGGTAAGCTTCAATTGCCTGTTCTGAAGCATCTTGGCCGAGGATGTCGACGATTTGTGCTTCATTCAGATCTGTGTGACCAGACTTAAAATATTCATTGCATTGTTATAACAACTTTATATCATGAGAAGACAATAATTCCATCCTGGCTAGAAACTAGTAGAGGAAGAAAAAGCAATAATCAATAAGAGTACCAACAGAGTATGAAGAGCAGAAACGACACTAAGCATAAAAAAAGTTTAAATTTTATTATATCATAAAGTTCAGAGTTACATGTTCAGGGTTACATTTAACAAAGAGAAATAAAATAGAAAGAAACCCGAACAACTCTACACCTTTTCCTTGTCTCCCAAAACTTTCTCGAGAGGCTGGGACGAGGAAGTAGGTTGCTCGGAGGGAACAAAGAGTTGCTCGGGAAGCGCTGGTAGTTGCTCGGATGAAGTAATGAGGTGCTGAAGTTCCTCGTTAGTAGGCTGGATGGCTGGGGGATGAGAAACTTGATCTCCCATCACCATGGAAGACTCTTCAGAGGCAGCTTCGTCCTCTTCTTCGTCTTCAGGAGTTGGAGGGGGACTAGGGATGTGTCGCTGGAAGAGTTCAGAAGTTTCATTAACCTTCATCTCCTGAAGAGCTGCGACCCACCCATCTTTAAAGTATTTTAGGCTGCCATATTTGACTTGTGACATCATGGCAGCCAAGCCTTTGGTCCGCCCCTTATCCCAGCCAGTGCTGAAAGATTTCTTCATAGACAATTTCCTCTTTAACTTCTCCGAGGAAAGCTTCTCGGACAGAAGATTTTCAGCAGCCTTCAGTTTATTCTCAGCTTCTTCTTTCTACAGACTTAATTCCCGAAGCTGACCCAACTTTTCCTCAGAAACCTTGAGTTTATCTTCAAACTCCTCAGCATTCTTGAGCTTCCCTTCAATCTCTTTATTCTTTTTCTCCAAATCATTTAATTTTTTCTCCAACTTCTTGGAGACTTCAACAACTTGAGCCTTCTCCTACTCGGTTGAAGCAAGTTTCTTCTCCTAAGCAGCCTTATCATCAACATATTTCTGGCGAGAATCTTTCAGAGACTGCCCCAAGCCCATCAAAGCTTCCTCTACACCAGATGAGGATCTTGAAGCTTTAATAGCTTCATCCTTCTTCAAAATTGTGTTAAAATAGCTTACCAATTGTGAAAAGAAAATAAAAGCAAATCAGAGACAGATATAGCAAGGGAAAGATGAAAAGTTCAAAACAATAAGACTTACAGAAGCAATATGGCGAGCAGCCAATGAGGTAACCATGTCTCGAGAAAGGTTTTCTTCAATACCTTGGATCTCTAGAATGATCCAAGTTTTCACTGATCTCATAGAAGAGCTTGGGGGAACAAAAGTGGGAACTCCACTAGTCGGGGGCTGAGAGACGGTGTCAGCCAAATTGACCGAGGAGCTCTTCTTCAGCCTCCTCGGAGGAACAGGAATAGTTTCTACCAAGGAAGAACTCTTGGTCGGTGATATGCCAATCACCTCGCCTGGAGCAACATCCTTACTCGGGGCCACTGAAGGCTTCTCGGCAACCTTCGCAGGAGCAGCTGGAGGGGCTGCATCAATTTTCTTTGTCCCTTCTGGGACATCATGTTTACTTCTTTTTGCCTCTCCAGCACCAGAGGCAGGTTTCTCAAAAAGGGTGGGAGGTCTTCTTTTCTTCATCCTTTCACTTAAAGAAACGTGTGACTCAGGCGAAGAACTGGTAGAAGCTGGTAATGTCTCTGCGTCGCTTATCACCGGACGAGAAGTAAAAGAAGTTGTGTAACTCTTGTACTGAAGCAGATATGAAGCTGACCTAATATGCTCGTCGGCAACAGTCTGATGCAAACTCCAGATAAGTTTTAAGTGCCTTATATTAACGTCTGCCTCTTTTGGACACTTTCTTTTGTTGTCAACCGCAAATAAATAAACATTAAAATATCAGTGGCACATTTTATCAAACATAAAGGAAGCATAATCTCAAAATAAATCAAATGAAATAAAAATAACCTATCCCATTGCCATAGGGAGGGCATCTGGGACCCTGACACACTTCATCTCCAGATAAAGGAGCATGTTGTCAATTTTTTATAATAACCCCATGCTCAAAATAGTCCCTATTGGCATCCGGGAGATTGACCACTAAAGCCCTATTTAAAAATCTATCTTTTAAATAAATAGTATTATCACCAACAACCCATCTATAACAAAACATGATTTCTGGAATTCCTATGCGAGTTCCATGAATTTGGTTTAGTCTATGAACCCCATTAACTATTCTCCATGTATTGGGGGCTATTCTTGCAGGAACAACGTCAAAATATTGACAGAATTCCAGACATAAAGTATTTGGCAGAAAAGAAAATCCACACTCAGTAACAAAGAGACTGGGGAACTAATGTCCCTCAGCCACCCGGAAATAATCAGAAGGTTCAGAAAGTTTCTCCAGAACAACCCATGAGGGAATAGAAAAATCAGAACGAAATTTATCAAGAGATTCAACAAGGTAAACCATGATGAATAAAGGAAATGAAGAAGAAGGAAGAAGATCTTACGGAAAAAGAGTGGATCTGTTGACAACGAACGGTGAAAAGGATTAACGCACAAGAGAGTAAGACAATGGAAAACTCGAAGATACAAATTTGAAAAAGTAGAAGACAATGGGATTTTCTGCAGTGTTTAAATAATTTGCCTTGGGAAACGATAAAGTTAATGATTATAAAAAGAAACGATTACGCTACCGGCGACTAGAAGGATAAAAAGTATGCGGAGATCGAGGCGGCTATAAAAATTCAAAAAAAGCCCGATTCTACAAATTTGGAAGGAAAAATAAATTCAAAGGAAACACTCCTAAATTTTAGGATAACCATTTAAAACCTCCATACATCGAGAAAGAATGTTTCATACTCCTCAAATTTTGAACTATGAAACATTGGGGGCTTCTGTTGATACCAAATTTAGTCTGCTGACATGGCTCAATTGGGTGAAGACACGTGCCAATCTACGTGGCAACAACAAACACTTACGAGGAACTCAGACGCTCCGAGGAACCATGCTACAACGAGGAACACTGATTCCCCGACCAACTCAGACGCTCCGAGTTTCAAGAACTCTCCGAGGAACTTTTGAGTACCAAGGAACTTAGGCGGTCCGAGCAGCTTAGGCAGTCCAAGCTGCACCTCGAACAAAGCATTAATAATAGGATAAACAACAGTTTGACTATTCATTAAATGCTTATCATTCAGATGTATACACTTAAGGGGCATTTAATACATTACCCTTTCACATGTACAACATTTAATGTATTACTCTTCCACATTACAGCCTCAAGGCTATAAATACATTGTATTACCCTCATTGTAAGGGGACCGAAATTTCTGGATTGAACTTGTAATCGAGAATTCCCAAACAGTCATCAATAACATAAACAGTGGACGTAGGCCATTCTTATAAGGATGAACCACTTTAAAACTTCTTTGTCTCATTTATTTGATCCGTGATTAAATAATTAGATATAATCTAATTTTTTACATCAACAATGATGTTTATATCATTCTCTCTATTATGCTCTTTTCTCATAACATGTATATACCATCTTCCTATCACATGCTTCATGCTTTACTTACTTGCATACAGTCACCATGTTTTACCCTACTTACTCGCACTTGCGCATGATTTACATTCCTTGTATATACCCATGCTTAGTCACACTAGAACACACTTTCATATTATTTTCACTTGTACATATCCACACGTTGTTAATATGATTCATACATCGCTTGTATATATCCATGCTTAGTCTCACTAGCACACACTTCCACATTTCTCCCACTTGTATAAATCCACATATTTTCTTCACACACACATGTTCTCATGCCACTCTCACTTTGCACATACTTCCTACTCACTGGTTTATATCCACATGCCTCACACTTTGTATATATATATATATATATATATATCATCTCCATGATGTAAAACCCTGTATTTATATAATTTGGAATTTAATTATTTCTAACTTTTTTAAATTACACGCATGTTGTAATTTAATTAAAATGGAATATTGCGTATTTATTAAATATTAATTGAGAGAGATAAAGATTAATATTTATGGGTTAAATTTACTAAGTTCGTATAATATATAAAATATAGTGAATCGTTAGTACGTCGTAGTGACTGAGAATGATGGGATTTTTACGGTATCTCAATCGGGGCTTATGAGTAGACTATTTTAAGGTTGAGATATGATATTACATTATAGTGACATGGATGGTGATTTCAAGTACACGGTTGATCCGGAATGGATTAAAACAGTCAAAATTAAGTACTCGGGGTTAGTAATTAGATTTCGGGAGCTTTTTAGACTAGTTGGGACGCATTCGGGCGCATATAAGCCATTTTACATAAGGAGGTTTACCTAAATACAGAATTAAGGGGTTTAAAGAGGATATTAGGGTTAAGAGGAAACTATGATACACAAATAAAATATTCCAGAGGCTTATGGTGAGATAAGAGAGAAGGAAAAACCTAAGGAGGACCTTAGAGGGAGAAAAGTGATAGGATTGATGGATCTTTTGGGGATAAAGTCATCACACATCGAAGGACAACCAAATTCTACCTACTAATTAAGGAAAGTAATTAACTTGCTTGATATTTTATGCATGTAAATTCAGTTTATGTCATAGTAGGTGATATACTGTGTTTTAGACGACTTTTGGGGGTTAAGATCTATGTTAAAAGAAAAGATTTTGGGTGATAAGTAGTGTAATCAATTCTCAATACATATTCTAAAAATAAATCCAAACATAAATATTGAATCCTTAATGAAAAAGTTGAGGATTAGAGTAATCTTGAAAATAAATTTAACTAGTCAAGCAATTTCTTGAATCTAGATTTGACCCATTGAATTTGATTGTGTTTTAAGTGTGTTGGGATGGATATATATAGGAAAAAAGATTAGATTCATGTATAAGATCAATGAAGGATGGGAAACTGGGTTGTGAATGTATTTACCTAACTTATTATTGTAGAAAATAGATGAAATCCCATGATTATAAGTAGATATGGGATTCTGCCCATATCCGAATCGATTCAGCCTCTTGAGCGAATTGATTAGGCAGGGAGAATCGATTTGGCTCCTGGGTTATGATGAGTTAAGACCGGATGTGGATCTAGGTGATTTTTAGAAGTTCATACAAGTTAGTAGGATCGTTTTTTGGCATTGGTGGAATTTCTTAAAGATAGAAACATGTCGCTATTTTTCGGATAAGGACTAAATTTAGTAGATGGTTAATGTTAATTCTCTAAAGAGGGACTATTTAATGATTGAAATGTTGGATAACCATAAATATATGATAAGTACAGATCAATGATTTTGGGCAGCTGTAGGTTGAGTATTAGTATAATGTGAATATCTTATAATAGGGGTCGACTTTGGACTCGGAACGAGAGGCTATTGCTATGGGTGACGGGAATGATTAGTCGGGATATTAAATATATATATATATATATATATATATATATATATATATATATATATATATATATATATATATATATATATATATATATATATATATATATATATATATATATGGGTAAAGAGAATTTATATATATACACACACATGAATTAAAATAATATCTTTGTGTATGATATTTATTTGAAACATACTACTCTAATGCTATCAGCGGAGGTTACGCAATGTGGCTGATCTTCACTGGCGAAGCACAACAGGCTAAGTATTGACCCCATATCATAGCTCCATGTTTATACCTTTTGCGATTATTTTTAGAAGGGAGATGATTAGGGTATGGCTGGGATTCACTATTGAAGGACTATAACTGCCTCCAATACATTTTCGATTTTGACCTAGTCGGTGTGAGAGTTCGACCACCGGTAATAGATATGAAGAGAGTATGCCATTGATTATAATAGCATTGTAGATAAAAATATCTAATGATTTAGCACTCGAGGTATGGCATCCAAGGAGTTATTGCTTGGGGGTTGGCAACTATATGTGACATATGTGTGTTTATTATAGTATAACTTACGTATATAATAATGTCGTTAATTATATACGGGCGTAATACATTAAGAGTGCATATTGTAAATAACTGGGGTAAAGTTATAAGAATGACAAATGATGAAATGAATAATTAAGTTAATAAGATAAATATCTAAGAAATGAAAGATAAATAATACTCGGCTTAGAGAGGTGTATTATTGAAATTAGCAACAGGACTAGTTAGGAGGGATAGTGTAACTAGGTGGGATAATATGTATGCACTAGGTGTGCACTATAGTTGAGAGGTAAAGAGTATCTATTGGGAGTGAGACACCGACTTAAATATGGAAAGTTGTACAACCTATTTATTTACTGCATCCTAATTACTTGCAAATATTTTTCGAAGGTTTATGGCTCTGACCCGTGTCATAATTATTTTTCAAAAACTTTTAGGTTTCTGACCATAGGTACGCCATGGATGGTCACTCTTTCCAGGGATACATAGCTTCAACGAATGTGGAATATTATAGAGTTCTGAGTGTTCGCTTCATTCATTGGTTCGTAGATTAGGCTCCATTTCAGTTATCTATTAGGCATGTTTCCCCTTTATTTTAGACTCAGTTATTTTTAATTATTTATTTCATTAAGATATTTGGATTTGATTTTGGTAATCGATGGTTTATTTAGTACTTAGTTTCATATTATGCTTTTTGACTTCCTCGTGTGGTGTGGATTGTTTATTTAGTTTTATTCTCAATGGATTATGATTGAATGATTTTATTTTATCATGTTAATCAAAGATTAAAATTTGACATTTCTTGTTAAACTAATAGGTGGTTAGTAATTAATTAACTTTTGACATTGATGCTAAGAATGAGCTATGTGAGACTACCGATTTATTTTGGTAGTGGGCTGGCAACCCATTATTTTAATAGGCAGGGTGTCAAAGATGGTATTAGAACTTTAGGTTCTAGTGTCCTATAGGATCTGTATGGATTTTTATGTTTCAGCGTAGTGTCCTTTGATATAGAGCTCTATTTATAGGTCTGTGCATTTATATTTTCACGTATACATTCTATTGATGATTTTTTTGTATCTGATCGTGAGGTAATAAAATTTCGATCTTATTTCAGATGCCACCAAGGAGAAACCATCAGAAGAGTGCGAGTGCTGGGGAGGAAGCCCCATAGGGGAACATTATAGCAATAGAGGTGGACGACATTGTGTCACATGCAGTTAATGCAGCTATGACCGCAATGGCATAACATTTTTTGCGGCTCAGCCATAGCATCCAGTGGCACTTGTCTTCTCGTCTCACCCGGGGCCATCCGATTGGAAAAGAGTGAGGGAGACATTTCAGAAAAGGAATCCACTAGAGTTTCAGGGTAGCTCAGATGTAGTCATTGCTAGTTAGTGAAAGAAAGACATACAGTGCCACCACTGTGTGGTTTAGTCTAGTGACACTCAGAAGCATATTTTGGCGACATTTAAGCTATTGGGTGCCACTTTATAGTGGTGGGAGTCGGTCACCACTCTTGATGAGAGGGATAGTGTGATGATCACTGAGTTCTGGGGGCGGTTCAACCATAAGAATTTTCATTCAATGATTCAGATAGAGGTGCGGAGGAGATTTAATAAGCTCGGATAGGGAGATCAATCCGTCGCTCAATACGAGGAGGTGTTTACCCATCTGGAAAACTTTGTGCCTGATGAGGTGAACAATGAAGATAATAAAATTATTGAAGTTCATGGATGGACTTATGTAGAGGATGAGGTAACACTTTCTTGGTAACCTGGCATTGAAGACTTATAATGAGGTCATCAATGCCGCACTACTACACTTCCAGGATCATCGCTTCTAGATGAGGGGAAGAAAGAAATGGGAGTGACCAGTTATAGTGGAAAGGCAGGTGGGAATGGTACTAATGGGGAAAAAAATAACGATTGCGTAGGCAACACGAATGGAATTTTTGACAGGGAGATCTAGCTAAGAGGTTAAAATCCTAAGGTTTCAGACCTGAGAGTGGTGGTTTTATATAAGGACGATAGGGACCTCCTCACCCTCAGCAACAACAAGTTCCCTAGGGCTGCCAGGGCTAAGGGAACAATGCGGGTGCCAGCAGGTCTAGGTCCATCAGGGCTAGCGACATAAGAACCTCCAATAATGCCACCAGGGCCAGAGATATTTTTTTGGTCATTGCTATAATCATGGAGAGACGAGCCATCGGAAGAGGGATTTCCCACATGAAGTCAGAGGATCGTCGTAGGGTTCCCAGAAGGGGTAGTAGACATAGTTACCAGTGGTAGCACTAGCTCCACTAGCCCCACGACAGCAAGGGCAGTTGTAGTATGGATGTGTCTATAACATCCAGGATACAGTCACACCTCATGTACCGCAGGCATCACTAGCAATAGAGGGTACATTTCCTATTTATGGGCACATGGATAGGGTGTTGCTTGAAATGGGATCTTCACATTCATTTATAGCTCCCAAATCTTCACGTGCAACCGCTCTATTAGGGACAATTGTCAGTTTTCATATGTTCCTAGAGTCACCTTTGGGAAGTGGGTCCCATATACACTCGATATGTAGGGTAGATATAGACATTGGGATATTATGTCTCATAGACCACCGACTAGTAATAGATATAGAGGGGTATGATGTCATTTTCGGCACGGATTGAGTAGCCGGGTACATGGAGATGGTGGATTGTTATGGGAGGGCCATTGCATTCTCTATTCTGGGGCAGGAGATGTTCCTTATAGCGAGGCCTCTTCCCGTTGGAGGGTCAACCACTGTAACACCCCGTAATTTTGAGGATTTAATATTTAATTATTTTTGGGAGTTATAAAAATAATTAAATTGACGAAACTTAATTTCATGAGTTGGAGAATTTATTCGAGTGAGCCGAATGATTTATAATTGGCGACTTTTAAGTTTAATGGTTCAAAATCTCGTGTGTCGCATTTTGAGGTCGAAATTTGGATATTTCGAAAAGTATTTCGGATGGAAATTTTGAGTGATCGGTTGCGTCCGTATGGGTTGAGATAGTAAGAAAAGAGTACCTGTGGGAAGTAATTGGGTCTCGGGATATTTTTGGGCATAGCCGGGCCCATACATGGTGACTTGGGCCTTTCGAATTAGGCCTATATGGCCAAAAACGGGATTTAGTGTTTTTAACCTAATTGAGAGCTTAGGGAATGACAGTCAATACACCTCTAAACCTAGGGTTTGAGAGGAAAGTTGGGGAAAAGCAAACCAAGAGCCAATTTGGGGATTTTGGAGCCAAATTAAGGGACTACACCAACGGATCAGACACTACGAACAATTGCAGGCAAGTGGTAAACTGTTGTGATCTCTAAGTTGATGACAGTCAATTCATATCATAGTGATGTGTAAATCAAAATTTTGCTTTGGCTGTGTAACGAAAATTAAAATTTGACTTTTTGGAAATTAATATACCTTAATGGGATTAAGGGTGAGATTTATTGTGTTTATGATTCTAGAATGTAGAGGAATGAATCGTGTGTTAAAACCAGTGAGAATAAATGGTTAATTGCAGATAATATGAATGAAATTCATATTGGGGATTTGAAACCCCGATAATACCCAAATCGGGAAAACCTTGAAATTAATGGATATTGATGATTAATTAAGGTCTGTGGGATGTTCAGACCCTTTTCTGATATGGAGGATATGTTAATTGTATTTGGGTAAGGATGTAGATTGAGAATCAAAGCTTTAGGTTTCGTCCATGGCTGATAGAGGGATGGAGGAGACGAACACTGGAACGATCGATCGATCGACCCAGGGGGTTCGATTGATCGATGCTACAGGAATTCTGGCAGTGCCACCAGTTTTTAATACATGGGAATAATTATTGAGAAAAGACTTTTGGGCTAATTTTACATATTGAAAATGGACTAAGTGAGTGAGTCCGGGTAAATTGATCATTATAGGTAAATATAATTAGGAAATTATGGAGATGAATGTGAGACACATTGTGGACGAATATGTGGGAATGAAATTATTAGATGTAAAATGGACGAAGTGAGCAAGTCCGGGTATGTTGGTTAAGTGACATAAAAGTATTAAATTAATTATTGACAAAGAGTAATTAATTTGGAGTCGGAACATAGACTCGGGGAATATTAAGTTACGGGCCAAGTAAGTGAGTCCAAGGATAATGGTTGGGTGACACCAAGTTACTAAATTAATGGATGTGATAATTAATGAAGGTAGAGTCGGAGGGTAGACTCGTAAATTAATTGATGCTGCAATTAATTAGTTTAGGGTCGGGTTGTAGACCCGGGATTTGGTATGAATGAATTAGTGTGTAAATTAATTATATTAGAGTCGTACCACAAACTCAGATTTGTGTTGATTAATTAATGTGCAAATTAATTTTATTAGAGTCGGACCATAGACTCGGATGTGTGTTGATTAATTAATGTGTAAATTAATTATATTAGAGTCGGACCACAGACTCGAATTTGTATTGAGTAATTAATGTGTAAATTAATTAAATAAGAGTCGGATTGTAGACTTGGGTAGGTATTAAATTAATGGGTGTGTTAATTAATTTCATAAGAGTCGGATTGTAGACTCGAGTAGGTATTAAATTAATGGGTGTGTTAATTAATTTAATAAGAGTTGGATTGTTGAATCGTGTAGGTAACTAGTTAATAAGTGTGTTAATTAATTTAATTAGAGTCGGATTGTAGACTCGGGGAGGTATTAAATTAATAAGTGTGTTAATTAATTTAATTAGAGTCGGACGATAGACTCATGGCGGTACTAAATTAATAAGAGTGTTAATTAATTTAATCAGAGTCGAACGATAGACTCGGGGAGGTATTAAATTAATGGGTGTGTTAATTAATTTAATTAGAGTCGGACCATAGACTTGGGGAAAGTATTATATTAATTGAGGCGTGAATTAATTATATCAGAGTCGGACCATAGACTCGGGGAGATGATAAATTATTAAGTGAGAAAATTAATTGTGTTGAGTTGGGCCACAGACTCGGGAAATTACAGGCAGTGTACGGGATTTTGAGTACATGGTAAAGCCGAGGGTTATATTAAATATATACGGTGTAGTGATAGTATATATATACGTGTTTATATTGTGTGTGATTTTAAATATCAGTGACTAGATATTTATTCAATGTATATACTCTCATGCTATCAAGGGAGGTTGCGCGATATGGGTGAATCCCCTAACTTGAGGAGTAGGGCGAGTATATCCCCAGGTCATAGCGTCCGGTATATATGGGTGAGGGATTTATCTCATTTTCAGGGAAGGAATATGACCGCCTCCATTACATTTATATTTTGGGCTAAGTTGGTGAGCGATTCCAACTTGGGGAACTAGGTTTGGTGAGCACACCTAGTGAGATAGCATTTTAGAGGGAATCATCCGGCGAGGGTATACTCGAAGGGATGGATATACGTATGTTATATGTGTGGATATTATTGTAAAGGTACGTATATAATGGTAATAAATATTATATACGGGGAATAATATAGTGTGTGATGTATTTACTATATATAACTTGTGACACGGTTATATGCTACTATTTAAGAGGAATTAATCAAGTTAATTGTGAGATAACTTATAATTGAAGAATCATTATAATCGGGTTAGAGTAGTATGGCAAGGGAAGGTTATACCAGGACTAGTTGGACGGGGTAGTACAATTAGGTGGGATTAAGGTAACCGGTAGGTGTGCACAATAGTGGAGGGGTGAGAATGGCCACAAGGGAGTGAGACACTAACTTAAATATGAAGCGCATTCATGAATTTTAAATTACTGTAGTCAATTCACTTGCTAAATATTTTCAAAATGTTTTGGGCTCTAACCCTTGCTATAAAACTTTTTTCAAAACCTTTTAGGTGTCCCGCCATAGGGATGCCAGGATTGATATTCTATTCCAGGGGCACGTAGCTGCGGCATATGTGGATGCTAACAGGAGTTTTGATTAGACGCATCATTCATTCATTCATTTCTAGAGCAGGAATCTTGTATCAGTTTCAGTTTAATTGGGGCATGTCGCCCAAACTTTCAGTTCAGTTTTCAGATTGGTTTTATTCTTATATTGGATATTTGTTTTGGATTATTTCACTTTGGTGGCCGAGGGTTTATACAGCAAATTATTTTAATAATGATTCAGTTTATTTTCATTCAGTTGTGTGAATGGTTTATATTTAATTCCTCATGTACTATTTTGTTTAATCAAAAAGTTAATTGGCACCAGTTTTTTGAATACTAGGTGGTTAGTATGTTTTAAAAATCTCTCGACTGTGATGCTAAGGATGATCCAACTAGGATTCCTATTTCAATTTGGTATAGGACTTATCACCCGGTATTTTATTAGGTGGGGTGTCATAGATGGTATCAGAGCATCAGGTTCTAGTGTCCTTAGGATATGTGCGGCTTTTCACGTTTCGGCTTAGCAATCTTTGATATAGAGCCCTATCATAGGATTATTGTATTCTTTTATGTATCCGCATTTACGTTCTTCTACCAAATTTATATTTGAGGGTGAACTCATACGGTTCGAGTCTCATTCCAGATGCCGCCTGGGAGAGGGATCACATAGGGCAGCAGGGGGAGATGAGACTAGGGAGGCTCATCAGGAGCAAGAGTTACCGCAACAACGGTCAGAGATGATTTTGGCAGCACAGGTAACTAAACTAGTAGCACAGGCAGTTAAAGAGACGGTGGTCACAATGGCAGGGTACTTTTCACGGAATCAACCACAAGTGTTAGTGGCACCAGATGTTCAGGCTCGCTCGAGGTCGTCGGGGTGGCAGCAAGTACGAGAGATTTTTCAAGAGTGGGCATCCACCAGAGTTGTGAGGGGGTTTAGATGTAGTGCTATCGTGTCAAGAAAGAGAGATATCCAGCGTTACCTACGCATGAGAGATTGCGATGAGGTGCGAAAGCAAATGCTAACTACTTTTAGTTTAGTGGGAGAAGCGCTACAGTGGTGGGAGTCGATCACCATAGTGAGGAAAGGGATATGCTAGTTATTGCAGAGTTTTGGGTGTGGTTCGACCGCACATATTTTCCTCCATCGATTGAGACTAGAATGATGAGAAAATTTAGAGAGGTGACTCGGGGAGACCGTTCAGTGGTCGATTACGAGGAAGAATTTACTCGATTGGCAAAGTTGGTACCGGATGAGGTAAGCGATGAAGGGAGAAAGAAAGCAAGGTTTATGGATGGGTTAGTCTGGAGAATCAGACAACATTTTATTGGTAATCCCGCATTAGTAGCTTATACTGATGTCATTAACGCAACACTCCTGCACTATCGGAAATATCGCTTCCACGTGAAAGGAAGCGGGAGGGGAGTGGAAACTAGCCAGTCGGATAAGGCAGGAGGGAATAGTACCAGTGGGGTATCCCAGCAGTAGACAGTTGGAGATCAGGGGCAGGATTCCGGTAGGGAAATCATGCCAAACGATTTAAAACTGGAGGCTATCGACAGGGTGGCCATGAATTCCAATAAGGTCGGCATGGAAGGGACCTGTGGTAGGGTGAATGTATTAGAAGGTGTTTCGTTTATGGGGGAATCGATACACATGAAGAGTGATTATCTTAAGCGAGGCAGGTGTCAACTATAGGACGAGGTCCTGCATGTATAGCCACTAAATAAAGTCATGGGCGCATTCGGGCAGGGAGAAGATGCTCCGGAACCCGAGGATCAGCCATTGCAGCTGGAGTATGGAGGTAATTATTTTTACCCTATGGGCATGGGGTATATTTTTGAGTGACAAAGAGGATGTCATAATATAAGACTTATTTTTCACTAGAGTTCGTAGGTGAGTCGAACTTAGTGGGTGTGTTGGCTGTAGCAACCATAGTATGTGGATAATCTTTCCGTAGAGTAGCGGAGTTTCTTTGGTGTTCTTCACGGGAGAGTGGAGGTGTACACTGAGTGAAGGTTTGAATTATATGAGGAGTTACTACTTTAGAGAATTATGGGAGTAGGGTTGATAATATTTTCTAAATATCGGCTAGATAGCGATGGAATTTAACTATTGTGGATAGTGATGTTAAATTTTTGTGTTCACGACACCAGGATATGTTTGGTACTAGGTATCACCTGAGAGGGCGTATAGCCTATACATATGTTGTATTGCGTGGTATGATAGGCACATAGTGAGGTCTTATGTTCTCACATTTTATCCCAGTAAGTAGGGGTGTTTACTGAAGTGAATCAGGGTGGTTAGATTTATGTTCGAGCAAAGAGAGATAGCTCGGGGTTTATTTTTGCTCAAGGACTAGTGATGGTAAGGGCGCGGTACTTTATGTCGTCTTTTGTAACATGAGAGTTAGTGTATATAATTTTGTGTTGAGAGACAAGTATTTTGGGGGGAGATGTTTAGAGGTTAGTACATGGGTTGGGTCCCGGGCAGTAGATATATATGTGTGTGTGTATATATATATATATATACACGTGTGTGTGTGTGTGTGTGTGATATGACTACGGGTTCAAAGTTATATTATGGGTTACGACCAGCATAGTCGGGTAACTTTCGTGCGGTAAAGCGCGGGGATAGGGTGTATGGGCACCCGGGTTAATTAAGGAAAAATTCGTGCGGTTAAGCACGGGTATAGGGTGTATGGGCGCCCTGGGTAATTTAAATGCATACTTGTGTAATGTATGGTTAGAAGTTGATGGGATACATATATCATGATTAGAGGCACATGACTAGAGAGCAATATGCGAAGCTTGGAACATTACACTCATCTTAATTTCGAGGACGAAATTCCTTTGTAAGGGGGGAGTATGTAACACCCAGTAATTTTGAGGATTTAGTATTTAATTATTTTTGGGAGTTATAAAAATAATTAAATTGGAGAAGCTTAAATTCATGAGTTGGAGAATTTATTCGAGTGAGCCGAATGATTTATAATTGGCGACTTTTAAGTTTAATGGTTCAAAATCTCTTGTGTCACATTTTGAGGTCAAAATTTGGAGATTTCGAAAAGTATTTCGAATGGCAATTCTGAGTGCGTGGTTGCATCTGGATGGGTCAAGATAGTCAGAAAAGAGTACTCGGGGATAGTAATTGGGTCTCGGAGTATTTTTGGGCATAGCCGGGCCAACACGGGGTGACTTGGGCCTTTCTGATTAGGCCCACATGGCCAAAAACGGGATTTAGTGTTTTTAACCTAATTGAGAGATTAGGGAACGACAGTCAACACACCTTTAAACCTAGGGTTTGATAGGAAAGTTGGGGAAAAGCAAATCAATAGACGATTTGGGAATTTTGGAGCCAGATTAAGGGACTACACCAACGGATTAGACACTACGAACAATTCCAGGCAAGTGGTTAACTGTTGTGATATCTAAATTGATGATAATCAATTCATATCATAGTGATGTGTAAATCAAAATTTTATTTTGGGTGTGTAACCAAAATTAAAATTTGGGTTTTTGGAAATTAATATACCTTAATGGGATTAAGGGTGAGATTTATTGTGTTTATGATTCTAGAATGTAGAGGAATGAATCATATGTTAAAACCAATGAGAATAAATGGTTAATTGCAGATAATATGAATGAAATTCGTATTGGGGATTTGAAACCCGGATAATACCCAAATCGGGAAAACCTTAAAATTAATGGATATTGATGATTAATTAAGGTCTGTGGGATGTTTAGACCCTTTTCTTATATGGAGGATATGTTAATCGTATTTGGGTAAGGATGTAGATTGAGAGTCAAAGCTTTAGGTTTAGTCCATGGCTGATAGAGAGCTGGAGGAGACAAACACTAGAACGATCGATCGATCGACCCAGGGGGTTCGATTGATCGATGCTACAGGAATTCTGGCAGTGCCACCAGTTTTTAATACGTGGGAATAATTATTGAGAAAAGACTTTTGGGCTAATTTTACATATTGAAAATGGACTAAGTGAGTGAGTCCGGGTAAATTGATGATTATAGGTAAATATAATTAGGAAATTAAGGAGATGAATGTGCGACACATTGTGGGCGAATATGTGGGAATGAAATTATGAGATGTAAAATGGACGAAGTGAGCGAGTCCGGGTATGTTGGTTAAGTGACATAAAAGTGTTAAATTAATTATTGAGAAAGGGTAATTAATTTGGAGTCGGAACATAGACTCGGGGAATATTAAGTTACGGGCCAAGTAAGTGAGTCGGGGGATAATGGTTGGGTGACACCAAGTTATTAAATTAATGGATGTGATAATTAATGAAGGTAGAGTCGTAGGGTAGACTCGGAAAAGAATTAAATTAATTGATGTTGTAATTAATTAGTTTAGGGTCGGGTTGTAGACCCGGGATTTGGTATAAATTAATTAATGTGTAAATTAATTATATTAGAGTCGGACCATAGACTCGGATTTGTGTTGATTAATTAATGTGTAAATTAATTATATTAGAGTCGAACCACAGACTCAAATCTGTGTTGATTAATTAATGTGTAAATTAATTATATTAGAGTCGGACCACAGACTCGAATTTCTGTTGAGTAATTAATGTGTAAATTAATTAAATAAGAGTCGGATTGTAGACTTGCATAGGTATTAAATTAATGGGTGTGTTAATTAATTTAATAAGAGTCGGATTGTAGACTCGGGTATGTATTAAATTAATGGATGTGTTAATTAATTTAATAAGAGTTGGATTGTAGACTCGGGTAGGTATTTAGTTAATAAGTGTGTTAATTAATTTAATTAGAGTCGGATTGTAGACTCGAGGATGTATTAAATTAATAAGTGTGTTAATTAATTTAATTAGAGTCGGACGATAGACTCGGGGAGGTATTAAATTAATAAGTGTGTTAATTAATTTAATTAGAGTCGGACGATAGACTCGGGGCGGTATTAAATTAATAAGTGTGTTAATTAATTTCATTAGAGTCGGATTGTAGACTCGGGGAGGTATTAAATTTATAAGTGTGTTAATTAATTTAATTAGAGTCGGACGATAGACTCGGGGGGGTATTAAATTAATATGTATGTTAATTATTTTAATTAGAGTCGAACGATAAACTCGGGGAGGTATTAAATTAATGGGTGTGTTAATTAATTTAATTAGAGTCGGACCACAGACTCGGGGAAAGTATTATATTAATTGAGGCGTGAATTAATTATATTTGAGTCGGACCATAGACTCGGGAAGATGATAAATTATTAAGTGAGAAAATTAATTGTGTTGAGTCGGGCCACAGACTCAGGAAATTACAAGCAGTGTACATGATTTTGAGTACACGGTAAAGCCGGGGTTTATATTATATATATACGGTGTAGTGATAGTATATATATACGTGTATATATTGTGTGTGATTTTAAATATCAGTAACTAGATATTTATTCAATTTATATACTCTCATGCTATCAAGGGAGGTTGCACGATGTGGGTTAATCCCCTAACTTGAGGAGTAGGGCGAGTATATCCCCAGGTCATTGCGTCCGGTATATATGGGTGAGGGATTTATCTCACTTTCAGTGAAGGAATATGACCGCCTCTACTACGTTTATATTTTGGGCCAAGTTGGTGAGCGATTCCAACTTGGGGAACTAGGTTTGGTGAGCACACCTAGTGAGATAGCATTTTAGAGGGAATCATCCGACGAGGGTATACTCGAAGGGATGGATATACGTATGTTATATGTGTGGATATTGTGGTAAAGGTACGTATATAATGGTAATAAATATTATATACGAGTAATAATACAGTGTGTGATGTATTTACTTTATTTAACTTATGACACGGTTATATGCTACTATTTAAGAGAAATTAATTACGTTAATTGTGATATAACTTATAATTCAAGAATCATTGTAATCGGGTTAGAGTAGTATGGCAAGGGAAGGTTATATCAGGACTAGTTGGACGGGGTAGTACAACTAGGTGGGATTAAGGTAACCCGTAGGTGTGCACAATAGTGGAGGGGTGAGAATGTCCACAAGGGAGTGCAACACTAACTTAAATATGAAACTCATTCATGCATTTTAAATTACTGCATTTAATTCACTTGCTAAATATTTTCAAAATGTTTTGGGTTCTAACCCTTTCTATAAAGCTTTTTTCAAAACCTTTTAGATTTCCAGCCACAGGGACGCCAGGATTGATATTCTATTCCTGGGGCACGGAGCTGCGGCATATGTGGATGCTAGCAGGAGTTTGGATTAGATGCATCATTCATTCTTTCCTAGAGTAGGAATCTTGTATCAGTTTCAGTTTTATCTAGGGCATGTCGCCCAGACTTTCAGTTCAGTTTTCAGATTAGTTTTATTCCTGTGTTGGATATTTTTTTTGGATTATTTCAATTTGGTGGCCGATGGTTTATTCGGAAAATTGTTTTATTAATGATTCAGTTTATTTTCATTCAGTTGTGTGAATGGTTTATATTTAATTCCGCATGTACTATTTTGTTTAATCAAAAAGTTAAAATTGGCACCAATTTTTGGAATACTAGGTGGTTAGTATGTTTTAAAAAGCTTTCGACAGTGATGCTAAGGATGATCCAACTGGGATTCCTGTTGTAATTTGGTATAGGACTGATCACCCAGTATTTTATTAGGTGGGGTGTCCCAACCACGTACCTATATTATATTGAGGAGGATAACACATAGGAGGTACTTATTTTTGTGGATTCTATTCCGATTGTGAGGGAGTTTGCTGAGGTTTTCCATGAGATACCAGGGTTTCCTCCTAGCTGAGAGATCGAGTTTGTGACTGATTTAGCACCTATAACAAGGCCAATCACAGGTGAACCGTACCTTATGACCCCAACGAAAATACGATAGTTGAGGCATTAAATTCAATATCTCTTAGAACAGGGATTTATTAGGTAGAGTAGATAGATGTGGGGTGTACTAGTGTTATTTGTGAAGAAAAGAGATGGGCCACTTCGTCTTTGTGTAGACTACCGAGAGATGAATAAGGTCACAATTCAGAATAAGTATCATTTACCTCGAATCAATGACCTGTTCGATCAGTTAAGAGGCGCATCATTCTTCTTGAAGATAGATTTGTGGTCAAGGTATCACCAATTATGTATCTGGGAGGAGGACGTTCTTAAGACTGCATTAATGACATGATATGGATCGTACGAGTTAAGGGTGATGCCATTTGGACTGACTAATGAGCCAACAATGTTCATAAACCTCATGAACAAGGTCTTCAGGGATTTTCTAGAATAGTTCAGGATTGTGTTCATTAAAGATATTCTAGTTTATTCTCTCTTTGAGGAGGAGCATGGAGAGCATCTACATCAAGTTCTACAGACATTATATGATCACCAGTTGTATACCAAGTTAAAAAAATATAGATTTTGGCTGAGAGAGGTGTAGTTTTGGGGGCACACTGTATCAGATTGGGTGATTTTAGTGGATCCAAGGAAGATATCAGTGATGAGAGAGTGGGGATAGCCTATAGCACTAACATAGGTTCAGAGCCTTTTGGGGTTGGTCAGGTATTATCGCCGCTTCAAAAAGGGCTTCTCAAAGATTGCGGGTCTATTGACTAATATGACTCCTAAAGGGGTACCGTTCATCGGGGATGACTATTATTAGTATCTTTCGATGAGCTATAGGAAAAATGGACTTCATCACCCGTGCTCACATTGCTTAGGGGAGGACTGGAGTATCTTGTTTTCATAGATGCATTTCTGTAAGGACTTGGGAGTGTATTACAGTAGGAGGATAGGGCTATAGCTTATGTATCTCGCAAGCTGAAACCCCATGAGAGGAATTACCCCACACATGACCTGGATCTAGAAGAGATCATTTTTACCTTTAGGATTTAGAGGCACTATCTTTTGGGTGAGAGGTTTAGTTTATTCACAGATCACAAGTCGCTACAATATCATTTTCACTCAGAAGGATATATATATATATACGGCAGGTATATTATTAGAATTCATGATCGTTTATTAGTTTTAAATTCAATATCAATTGAGGAAGGATAATGTGGTGGCAGACGCATTGAGCCGATGAATTATTGGAGAGATAGAAGAGGTCTGGAAGGCGAAGTGGGGTGAGCTTTGACATGACGACGAAATCGTGAGATCTTACATGTTAGTTTTAGTTATCACACTCGAGATCATTATACAGGTAGTGAAAGCACAAGCCATAGGTGAATTATATTAGGAAATGGTGAGATAATTATTAATAAAAGGGATGGGGTCTTACTCGATCAGTTTTGAGGGAGGATTATGCTTTAACGGGAGGCTTGTGGTTCCAGTGGATGCAAATTTAAGGCACGCAGTGCTAACCAAGTGTCACGGGTCAAGGTTTTTAGTACATCCCGATGGTGATAAGATGTATCAGGATATGTGGAGGCGATATTGGTGGCCGGGGATGAATTAAGATATAGCAGAGTTACCCTCGAAGTGTGCTACTTGCTACTAGTGAAGATAGACCACGAGATACCGATAGGGATGTTGTAGCCACTTAAGATCCCAGTGTGAAAGTAGGAGAGCATCTCGATGGACTCCATTAATGGGACATCGCAGAGAGGTCACGACTCCAATTGGGTAATTTTGGAGCAGTTAACCAAGGTGGCTGATCGAGGAAAAAATAAAGCGTCCATGTAAATACGCTAATAATTGTTATCGGCTTCCGACCATAACACAAAAAAAACTTTAACTACACTCTTATGGAGTATAACGACTAGTCTGGGTATCGAATCCACAGGGAATGTTTGATAGATATTAGTCGATTTATTACTTCAAAAATAAAGTGTAAAAGATGATGATGGGGCGAGAAACGAGAAAGGGAAAAACTAAAGAAGTTAACTAAACCTAATTAACACTAACAAAATACAGATTAATTTATATGAATGAGAGATAAGGTTAGAATACAATCCCCCAAACCCTTGTACATTTATCGGATATAAAAGCGCAATCGTAAATTAGATAATTGATCAAACCCAAAATTTATTAATTTTAAGCATTAAATATATGAGGGTACAAGCCCGCATCATACATAATCAAGAATAGAAATAAAACAGTGTCGGGATAGCTGATACGTATGTCGCACTCTTAAACACCGCGTTTACCTAGCACAAACGAGGTTAAAAGTCCTACAACGATTGCAACAACTACTTAACATGATTTAACCATTTATTTAATTCAGACAATCACTTTTATCTCCATGCAAACCACATCAGGTTGGGTTCATGCATCCCAACCCTTATAAATCTAGCTAGACATGCCGAAACTATGAATAAACAAGGAATCTATGTTGCATGAAATCATAATTCTGTGAAAAGTGAGATTAAACATGAGAAATAATAATAAAGCTGCTAGAAATAAAGGTTACCAAGATTGAAGAATAAGAAATGCTAGAAGAAATCAAAGCTTGAAGAAAAACGGAAAATCTCTTGAAGTAAAGGTTCCAAATACGTAAATTCTTCTCCTAGATGTTCCTCCTTGATTAGGGTTTTTTACATGAATGAAATCTGATTAAAAAGAGTCCTAATGACTAAATATATAGGGTAGATGACGTTTAAAAGAGTCCCCAAAATATAAAACTCTTTTGGCTAAAAGATAAGGACAAAATAAAAATCTCGTATCTGACATTTTGTAACACTTAAAAAGCATGACTAATTTTGTAACTGTTCTGGAGCATGACAAAAGGCGAACCGGTTCTGTTCGGTTTGGCTTTAACAGGTTTGCCTTGAATTTCTTTCTCAACTTCAAATGGGCATAACTTCTTCACCGTAGCTCGGATTGGGTTGCCATTTTTTCCAGTGTTGTTGTAATTTCGAGATCTTCAACTTTTTAGCTATCCCCACCTCCAAAATATGACTGAAAAGTTACACAAATTCCATTGAACTCCCTATTTCTTAGTTTCTTTCACTGTTTTGAGTTCCCTTTCACATTAACTTTCATGAAATACATGTAAAACACATGAGAGATACAAAAAACACAAAATACTTGACAAAAATGGTTAGTAGCATAGATATGAGATAAAATCAAGTCAATTACGATGCATTGGATCATAAAAAGATCGAAATTAAGGGGATAAATATGAATAATTTATGCCTAATCAAATCACCCTTCCTTAGAACTTTGTGCGTCTCGAGCAATGTAAAATCATAAGAGTATGAGCTAAGGACCATTTAAAAACTTTATTTGGATATAATACTGTTTTCACGGACAAGTGATTGCATTTAGCACATGCAATAAGTCATTAAACCCCTTGTTTACCCTAGTAGGAAGAGTGTTGTCTCGTGAGGGTTTGTAGTGAATATACCCACAAAATATGTTTTTGACTCAAGAAAAACTCAAAATACTTAAAAAACGTACATTTTAAATTTCTCAAAAATTGGTCATCGCAAATTTATATTCAAGAGTCTCAATTTGTAGTGTGTGTGCGAAGTCAAAAATTAAACCGTTAACTTCCATCGATTGATCATTACGTTACTTTTTGAGAATTCATTTTGATACAAATGCTCACGGATACACTCACAAACGAATCACTCGGAATGTGACTATTTGTATCGGTACACGTGATTTATAAGAGTAAATATAATGGACACAAATTCACGCACACAAAATTAAAAGATGAAATTTTTATGGTGAAAAGATATCATCATCAGAATCAGTTATTTGGAAAACGAGAAACATCGCCTCTTGTTCACACCAATTAATCTCACTTTTTTTATTTTCATGTCTTAGCTCTACACGTGGTATTTGATTTCAAATTTCGGACTCGGTTAGGACTTTCTCGGGTTATAAGATGTATTGGGTCAAAATTGGGATTTGTTGGGCATTTCAGAATTGGAGAATCTTCTTATGATGTCCATTAGTGCCTTTTCGGGTTTTACTCATTTTTCTCTCCTTTTTACATTCGTTTCCATTTTTTACATTTCTTTTCTTGCTATTTTTGTTGAGCATTTTTCTTTTCTTTCCCTTTTTCATTGCACCATTTGGACTTTATTTCTGAATTTTTCATTTTTTACACAATTCCGAGCCATTTGGCATTTTTCGGGTTACAAAAGAAATGGAAAATTTTATTAGGCACAATTTGGGTTGCAAAGAAATATTTTTTCACAACTTTTTATGACTGATATATTTTTAGTAGGACAAATGAGGGCCTACTTCATTGTCCAAATTACGAAAATCTTTACCATATGCGTCTCAAGATTAATTTAGTTTAGAGATATTTTAAGTGCATTTTTCAAGACAACATCTCACACGTTTCCTGTAACTGATCAAAATAAAGGATTTGAGATCTTCAATGACTTGTTAAAAAACTGAAAAGAACTTCGAGTTAACCATTAACTCTGATTGGTTTAAAAACATAGAAAACTCGATTGGCTCAAAATCTCACTACGTTGTTAATCTCCACACTTATTCGTAAAGTCGACAATTTTCACTCAATTCCGTCTTTCGTCAATTTCGGCTTAGTGCATTTGAAATTTTACAAATTTGAGACTTTAAACAAAATTTTGGTGATATTTTTGAAAAATTTAAATTCTAATTTTTATTTATTTTAAAGAAAACTATTTTTAGCTCTTTTCCAAAATTTTCAATTTTTGAAGTTTTTTAAATTTTTTGGGCATTTTGAACTTTGTGAAATTTTTGAAGTGCATGCGTACCCCCCACCTTAGAATTTTGCGAAGTCTCGATGCAAAAGGACTAAAAGCTAAACTAAAGAGAGAACGCGTAGAAAATAAATAAAGCAGAAAATGCAGTAATAAAACAAGGAGGTATAAGTAATGAATAGATAGCCATGTCAAATCTTCCATTACATAATCAGATTACAAGAATGTATAAATATCAAAATGGAAGAATTACACAAAACAACCAACTCAAAACATGCTACTGAGGGGGCGGGTGAGATGTGCTCGGAGCATTCGGATCATATGGGTCATAAAAATAGCTCGGTGATGGTGCACCCATAGTCATGTGATATAGCTCATCTTGAAGGCGACGCATCATACTAGTATTGCGCTGGTAGGCCCGATGATCCTCTTAGCAGTTGGCACGGTATTCATTGCTGAAACCATCAAAGCACGCTTCCATCGTAGTGATGCGTCGATCAAACACCGCTACCGCTGGCTCAAAATCAGAATCAACCTCTTCATCCGACTCATCCTCCTCCCTCCATGCTCTTATGATTGGCCTTTGTATTTCACTTTTAGTGTAGGTTCCCTATCCAATAGGCTTGGGAAGGTGAGGAACCGCTGGGGGAGGAATAACTCCGGCATCAGCTAAGATAGAAGTGATGAGTTGGGTATATGGGAAAGGGGTCGTACCCTTCTTATCCAAGTCCGCGTAGATGATGCCCGTGTAGAGAATATGGGCCATGTGGATAGGGGGTTGGGGTCAAAGAGGTGGTAAACTAGGGTATCTTGGCGGGGGCGCGTTGCTGAGTTGTTAGAGGTTTGGAGGATGTTGGCAGTTACAATTTGGAAGGTGATGCGGTCCTTATCATTTAGCTTGGCCACTGGAAAGGTCTCGGTACCCCAATGTTCGTCAAACACAAGACGAGCCATGCATGTAGCTTTAATAAGTGGGGTGAGATTATTAGGGTACGTATATTGGGCCGGGTTAGAGACTCTTTTGGCCGCTAACTTTTGGGCCAGAATATCTAGAGAGAAGGGGATGAGAGTGGCATCAACATAGGCTTCAGATGTATACTCAGATTTACGCACGGGAGTGTCATAAAAATCACGCACCTCGGCCTCCCACACCGCGCCATGGGGCTCATTGAAAAAATGACACCACCCTTTGGAAGGAAAAGGTTAGTGGTGGAGGGGGGGGGGGGAGATCGTTCCATCGCACTTGGCACTTAATGTGGAGATTTTGGGAGGGACTGAAAAAGCACTCATGCTATATTTGCTCTCGGTGCGAACGAAATGCCCCGTTGCCGTCGGGGAGAACTTTGACGGAGGCGTAATTTTTGAGGAGGGCCTATTTTCCATATGGAAATGAATTGGGGCTTATAGGAGAGTATGATAGAGAGAATAATAGAGGGGAGTGGATTTGGATGATGGTGAAATGGGGGAAATAGGTGTATTTATAGGTTGTGTGTGGATGTGGGAGTTGATTTTGGAGGGAATTGATTTGGGAGGGAAAATTTGATGGGGAAATGGGGGAAGTCGGATTGGGAGGGAAATGAAGGGATTGGGTGATGGGGGATGAACCTTAGGAAGGAACGAATTTTTGCAAATAGCGAACTGATTCGGTTCCCAGGGCCGGATCGTTCCGGGGCCTTATTTGTTTTCTATTTTTTTCATAACTGAACCGATTCGGGTCCCCAGGGGCGGACCAATCCGATATGCAGTAAGTTTCTTCTCTCTCATTCCAAGGTTGGACTCTTCTCTCTCGAATTTTTGGATATAACCACAATTATTCCTTTGCAAGATTGACCTTGGACCTCCCAGCACTTATTTTGAAACCCTATATGCTCTCTTGAAATGTGTTCTTCCGCTCCTATCCTATCATTACTCATACCTACAGACTCCTAACTACCCTAATCTACTCACCACTACTATACACAAGAATCACCCTATATGCGTCGGGGGTGTGACGACCTTGCCGTTACATCTCATTCAACCGCATAAATAGGGCCCAACAACCCTATCGTGCCGACTTCTTCCACATACGCCTCTAGATATGGCTTTAGGCATTGTATGTTCACTTTGAATGTATCATCCCCTTTTGGATCTTCCAATTCAACTGCTCCACGGGGGAATACATTTCTCACAACGAATGGGCACTCTCATCTTGACCACAATTTTCTCGAAAACATTTATAGCCAAGAGTTGTAGAGAAGCACCTTTTCTCCAGAATGAAACTCCTTGCGTAAGATCATCTTATCACGTGCAAGTTTCATTCGATCTTTGGAAATCTTGGCATTCTCATACGCATCATTGCACATATCTTCCAACTCATTTAATTAAAGCTTGTGAGCTTCTCTGGCTTTATCCAAATTTTAGTTCAGCCTCTTGATTGCCCAATACGCCTTCTGCTCTAGCTCCACAAGGATATGGCACGACTTGCCATATATAAATGGAAATTTGGACATCCCGAGGGGGTTCTTATATGCAGTCCTATAAGCCCATAGCGCATCGTTCAATCTAAGGTACCAATCTTTCCTATTGGGGTCAACAGTATTTTCAAGGATGTTTATTATGTCACAATTCTCTAGATCGGTTTGCCCACTCATTTTAGGGTGATAAGTTTTTCCAACCTTGTGAAAAACTCCATACTTTCTCATAAGATTCTCAGATGACCTGTTGCAAAGATGCTTGTCTTTATCACTAATTATCGCATTTGGAGCATCAAAGAGAGAGAGTATATGTTCTTGCAAGAACTCAATCACCACTTTGTTGTAATGTTCTTTGGTAGCTATAGCCTCCACCCATTTAGACATGTAATCTACCTCAATGAGGATGTATAGGAAGCCAAACGACAGGGGGAAATGGACCATGAAGTCAATACCCCAATAATCAAAGATCTTGATGACGAGTATAAGGTTTAGTGGAATTATGTCTCATCATGTGATATCCCCCATCCGTTGACACGTACGGAAATATTTACAGTACATGTTTATATTCCAAAAGATTGTGGGCCAATAGAGGCCTCTTTAAAGGATCTTAGCGGTTGTCTTGTTCGTGGAAAAGTGGCCTCCATATGCTTTAGTGTAATAGAAATGTATGAAGCTATGAGTCTCATCATCTGGTACACAACGTTAGATGATTTGGTCTGCACAATATTTAAACAGGAATGGAACATTGTAGAAAAACATGCGCGACCAAGTAATGAACATCTTCTATTCTTACAGTGTCCAGTCGGGAGGAACGACTCATGTGACAAGGTAGTTAACTATGTCCACAAACTAGGGAAAAGAAGAGGTGGCAAATAGATGCTCATTTAGAAAATACTCATCTATGGGTATCAAATCACTAGGCACGTCGAAAGAGAGCCCTGGTAAATGTTTAACAACGACGTTTTCTACCCCGTTTTCTCTTTAATGGAGAGATTAAACTCTTTTAGGAGTAGGATCCACCTTATGAGGCGTGACTTAACATATTTCTTAGCAAGGAATTTTTTTGGGCCGTGTGGTCGGTAAAGCATATGATGAGTGAACCAATGAGGTATGAGAGAAATTTGTTAAGGTCAAACACTACGGCTAGCAATGCTTTCTCCGTGGTGGAGTAATCGAGTTGTGATCCGATTAGAGTACGTCTTGCGTAGTAGATGACATGAGCTTTTTCATCTTTTTTTTTTGCCTAAAACAGCTCCTATAGCGTAGTCACTCGCATCACACATAAGCTCAAATGGAAGGGACTAATCCGGATCATACACGATGGGAGAGGAAACAAACATGCTTTTCAGTTTATCAAAAGTTCCTTGGCATGCTTCATTCCATTCAAAGGGAGCATCCTTTATAAGGAGGTTACTCAGGGGTCTATTGATGACACTAAAATCCTTGATAAACCTTCTATAAAATCCTGTATGGCACAAGAAGGAGTGCACACCCTTTAATGATTGACGTGGGGTAAGCTTAGCTATGACATCTATTTTGGCCCTATCTACTTTGATTCCTTGGGATGACACTATGTAGTCAAGAACTATTCCTTCGGTAACCATGAAGTGGCATTTTTCCCAAATGAGTACCAAGTTCTTTTCCCCACACTGGGCTAGTACTTTCTCAAGATCCACGAGACAAAGATCAAAAGAGGGGAAAAAAATGCTAAAGTCATCCATGAAAACTTCAAGCCCTCTTTCAACCACGTCACTAAAGAGAGTAATAATGCACCGTTGGAAGGTTTATGGTGCGTTACACAATCCAAATAGCATCCGTTTGTAGGCACCGTGCCCAAGGGACATGTGAAAGTCGTCTTTTCTTGGTCTAAAACATCTACCTCTATTTGGTTATATTTGGAATAACCATCTAGGAAGAAATAATATGAATGTACTACTACTCCCTCTAGCATTTGGTTAATAAATGGCAGGGGGAATGATCTTTCCTAGTGCCCGCATTGACTTTTCAGTAATAAATGCAAACGCGGCACCCGGTGGTGGTGCATTGGGGAATTAACTCACCA
This sequence comes from Sambucus nigra, assembly GCA_949130495.1. Taxonomy (NCBI): domain Eukaryota; kingdom Viridiplantae; phylum Streptophyta; class Magnoliopsida; order Dipsacales; family Adoxaceae; genus Sambucus; species Sambucus nigra. The sequence goes on along the minus strand of OX422217.1, from coordinate 221,704,824 downwards.
TTGGCATTCTCGACCACAGTCATTCCCTAACTTTTTCGGGATTACTTGGGTAGGATTAACTCATTTTTTAATCAAGATTGAGTAGATGATCCTGGCGTCTAATAATTTAATAATTTTGGCTTGAACTACCTCTTTCATTATGGGGTTTAATCTTCTTTGTATTTCCCTCGAGGGATTCACGCCCTCCTCGAGGTGGATTTTATGGGTACAAATCAAGGGACTTATACCTTTCAAATCTACTATGCTCTAACCACAAGAACCTCTGTGCTTCTTCAAAATTTATAACAACTTACCCTGTTTCTCTTTATCTACGCTGGAGGAGACAATAGAAGAAAATATCTCATCCTCTCCTAAATAAGCATATTTTACATTAGAGGGTAGTTTCTTCAACTCGAGGGTGGGAAATTTCTCTTTGGAGGGGATGAAGTATGACTTCCTCGGGGGTAGCTCCTCGAATCTAAAAACCCAGTGAATATCTCTCAAGTCCTCAATTGACGCTCCCTCGTCTAATATCACTTTTAACCCTTCGACCTCTCGCTCAAACTCAGTATATGAAATCTCACTCCCCACACCTCTCACTAAACATGCTTCTAAAGCACTCCCACCCATGGTTATCTCAATGTGCTCCTCTACTACCTCCTTTATGAGATCAACCGAGTCGATTTCATATTCTTCACCTAGTTGGTTAGCAACATTGAAGATGCTCGTCTTGAGGGTCATGTTCTCAAAAGTGAGATGCATTTACCCATTGCAAGTATTGATTAAAGCATTTGTCGTGGATAAGAATGGGAAGCCTAGAATGATGGGAACATGGATGCTTGAATGAATGGAGGTCTCCGTGTCCATAAATGACAAAGTCTATCGGGAAGTAGAATGTGTCCACTTGGGATATCACGTCCTCAACAGTCCCTCGAGGCACCTTCACTATGCGATCCGCTAATTGGAGAGGGATTCATGTGGGCTTAAGGTCACCCAAATAAAGTTGCCTATAAATGGAGTAGGGAATGATATTAACACTCGTGCCTAAATCTAGCAAGGCTATCTCAATTCGAAGCTCTCCAATAAAACATGATATTGTGGGTGCGCCCAGATCTTTAAACATGGGTGGGAGGTCGTTAAGTAGAACGAAGCTCACATTCTATGCTAGGAAGGTATTATTCTTCACCTTTAACTGCATTTTGACCGTCAAAAGATCTTTAATGACTTTGGCATAGGCGGGAATTTGTTGAATGGCATCAAGAAATGGCAAATTTAGCTTAACTTGTTTAAGAACATCTAGCACTTCTGCACAAGAGGCTCATTTTTGAGGTGGGGCCAACTTTTGAGGGAACGGAGCTGTGGTGGGCGGTTTCACAAAAAATTCAGGTTCGCTAGTGTTGTCTTTGTCACCCTCATTCAAGGGGGCATCTTCGGCCTCTTTTGTGCCTGGCCAAACCTCATTGTCTTTGGCTCCTCGTGCGGGGGAGGTGATAAATCCACGACTCGCCCCTACATAGAGTGGTGATGTCTTGGCATTGCTCTTGCTGATCAAAAGATGTAGAGCTAACATTGGCTTGACCTTGAGGAGGTCTTTGGCCTTGTACCGGAAAATTGCCCTTCTCTTGGACACTTAACGAGGATTGAAAGCTAGATATGCTCGTATTCATCTCAGTGAACATGTGCTCAAACTTGGAATTGGTTACGTTTTGAGCTTGGATGAACTAGTATAAATTGTCCTCAAAAGTCCTCTGCAGTGGGGTGATGCATGGGCCTAGATGTGGTGCTTGCATGTGTGGCTGCATAGGTGGCGCTTGTTGAAATTGAGGAGCGAGCAGAGGTAGGTTAACATGTGAATTTGGATTCTACGCAGTTTCTTATTGCCCGAAGCTAAAATCGAGATGGTTCCTCCACGAAGAGTTGTAAGAGTTCCTATGCGGGGCATTGAAATTCCCCTTAAATCCCCCAATTGTTTCCACTCGATCGTTAAGCATTACTTTCTAGGCGGGTATCGTCGTACATTCCTTTATTGAATGGCCCGCCGCACAAATGGAACACACATTCTCTTTCACGGATTTAGTGGATCCGGTAGTTTCTCTTAGTCGTACCTCAAGTATGTCTCTCATACTTTTCTCAAATTGATCAAGTCGACAGTCTAACAATGTATCTTCGTCCAATTGATACATACCGAACATAGAAGGAGTGGTGGACACTTATCGAGGTCGATTTTGGTAAGTGCGATAGGATGTGTCCCATGCTTGAGTAGTCTTGGCAACATACTTAAGATGAGCCTCAGCATCGCCCGCATCTAACTCCAAAAATATTTTTCACACATAGTTTGAACAAGTTGTTTAGCCGCTATAGTAAGACCTTGATGGAAGAAAGAGATAACGTGATTCTTCTCAAATCCATGATGTGGGCAAGCATTAACTAACTCTTGGAAGCGTTCCCAACATCGATCAAATGACTCATTATCTTGTTGTCAAAAGGCTTGAATTTGAGCCTTGACGGAATTGGTTTTATGTTGTGGAAATAATTTTGAGAGAAAGTTTGATTGCATGTCCTTCCATGATATAATGGAGTTCGATGGTAAAGACCAAAGCGAGGTATTAGATTTATCCTTTAAGGAAAAAAGAAAAAGTTTTAGGCGAACGATATCTTGCGTGGAAGTTTGATCACTAAATCTTTTGCACGCCTCTTTGAACTCGCGGATGTGGAGGTATTGTTTCTTTGAATCCACACTGTGAAATGTGGGAAGAATTTGTATCATCCCGTTACTAAAGTGAAATTGTCCTGCATTGTATGGAAGTAAAATGCACCCAAGGGGTGATAGTTTGTTCTTGAAACAAGAGTTATTTCATGGGATGATATGGTAAATTCCACTCACCCGTACCAAAACTGGTGATATCCGACATTGATCTCTCTCCAATTGACTCATAATCCTCACTCGGTGTTCTAGAGGTTTGACTCAGTGTGTGACTTGTGATGGAGTTTAGAGGTGTAGGAGGCGAAACCCATAATTGTGGGACATGAGGAGTGTGTGTGCTACCAGGGTCGTACTCAACTATGGGATTTTTGTGAATGCGTCTAGGAGTAGATTGAGGGGTTTGTTGCGGATTTTACATGAAAGGGTTTTAAGAGATGTTATATTTTTATAGATTTTCAATTTTCTAATTTTTTTTTATAAATTTTTGAATTTTTTGATTTTTTTGGCTTTTGAAGATTTGGAATTAATTTTTAGATTAATTCAACCTAACCTAAGAATCTACCTAAATTCCTGTCAACAACACCATTTTGATAGAGGAAAAAACTGAACGTCTGTGTAAATACGCTAATCGTTGTTATTGTCTTCTGACCACAATATAAAAAAAAATAAACGTTAGCTACACTCTTATGGAGTATAGCAGCAAGTCTGGGTATCGAATCCACAAGGAATGTTTGCTAGATTTTAAATGATTTATTACTTCGAAAATAGTGTAGAAGATGATGATGGGATGAGAAAGGAAAAAGGTAAAAACTAAAGAAGTTAACTAAACCTAATTAAAACTAACAAAATACAGATTAATGAATATGAATGGGAGAAAAGGTTGGAATACAATCCCCCAAACCCTTGTACATTTATCGGATATAAAAGTAATCATAAATCAGATAATTGATCGAACCCAAAATTTATTAATTTCAAGCATTACATATATGAGGGTACAAGACCGCATCATATGTAATCAAGAGTAGAAATAAAGTGGTGTCGAAATAGCTAACACGTGCGTCGCACTCTTAAACACCCCGGTTACCTAACGTGAATGAGGTTAAGAGTCCTACGACGGTTGCAACAACTACTTAACACGATTCAATCATTTATTTAATTCAGGGAATCATTTTTATCTCCATGCAAACCACATCGGGTTGGGTTCATGCATCCTAACCCTTAGAAATCTAGCTAGACATACCGAAACTATGAATAAACAATGAATCTATGTTGCATGAAATCATAATTATGTGAAAAGTGAGATTAAACATGAGAACTAATGATAAAAGTGCTTGAAATAAAGGTTACCAAGATTGAAGAACAAGAAGATACAAGAAGAAATCGAAATTGAAGAAAAATCGAAAAAGCTCTTGAATTAAAGGTGCAAAATATGTAAATTCTTCTCCTAGATGTTCCTCCTTGATTAGGATCTTTTACATGAATGAAATCTGAATAAAAAGAGTCCTAATGACTAAATATATAGGGTAAAGGACGTTTAGAAGAGTCTCTAAAATATAAAACACTTTTGGCTGAAAGATAAGGACAAAACAAAAATCTTGTATCTAGAATTTTATCACACTTAGAAAGTGTGACTAAGTTTATAACGGTTATGAAGCATGACAAAAGGCGAACCAGTTCAGTTCTAGTCCATCGGTTCAGTTCGGACTTAACAGTTTTGCCTTGGATTTCTTTCTCAACTTCACATGGTCATAACTTCTTCACCGTAGCTCGGATTGGGGTGCCGTTTTTCCAGTGTTCTTTTAATTTTGATATCTTCAACATTCTAGTTGTCCCCACCTCCGGAATATGTCTGCAAAGTTGTGAAAATGCCCTTGAACTCCCCATTTCTTGGTTTCTTTCATTGTTTTGAGTTCTCTTTCCCACTAACTTGCATGAAATACCTGTAAAACATATGAGAGAAACACAAAACACAAAGTACTTGAGAAAAATGGTTCGTAGAATAAATATGAGATAAAACCAAGTCAATTACGATGCACGACGTCATAAACAGACCGAAATTAAGGGGATATATATGAAGAATTTATGCCAAATCAGTGGCCCATTTCCTACCAGTTTATACGGATTATGAGATGAGGAAGTACGTGCAGTTTTTTATTGCCGAAGTTATGAGATTACATGGGGTGTCAGTTAATATCGTGTCCGATAAGGATAAGATTTTTTTGTCCCATTTTTGACAGATCTTTTAGGGCGCTATGAGCATTGATTTGAGATTGAGTACGACATATCATTTGCAGATGAATGGACAAACTAAGTGGGTTAATCAGATGTTGGAAGACATGCTAAGGATGTACACACTCGACTTTAGGGGAGGATGGGAGTAGGACCTTACATTGAAGGAGTTCACTAATAATAACTCCTACCAGTTTACGATTGACATGGAACCATTTAAGGCGCTTTATGGACAACCTTTTTGTTCCTCCACTTGTTGGTTAGAGGTGGGGTACAACAAGATGTTAGGGCCCGAGATAATTCAGGATACTAATGCCAAGATCAATCTCATTCGGGGATGTACACGGATAGCTTATGATAGGTAGAAGAGTTACGCACATGTAGACAAGAGTAACATAGAGCTCAATATATGGGATTAATACTTAGTGTCGGTGTATCCAATGAAAGGAGTCATGAAATTCGAGAAGAAAGGGAATCTAGCACCAAGATATGTTGGGACCTTCCCGATCATTGAGAGAGTGGGATTAGTCGCTTATAAACTAGGTTTGTCTGAGCATCTACAACCGATACACGATGGGTTTCATGTGTAATCTCTGAAAAGATATCAGAGGAAAGAGGGACTATTGTCACATTATATTGGAGGAGACAAATTTGCATCCAGATATCTCATATGAGGAGAGATCGAATGTTATTATTGATCGTAGTGAGCATATGTTGCGGTCTAAACTGGTGCCTTTAGATTGAATTCAATGGGGATACTATTATGAAAACGAGTCGACGTTGGAGCAGGAGGATGATATGTGAGAGTAGTATCCCAAGCTTTTCGATGCGGGTATGTCCGAATTTCTGGGATGAAATTCCTTTGTAAGGGGGGAGTATGTAGCACCCCATATTTTTATAATTTGGAATTTAATTATTTATGGCATTTTATTAAATTACATGCATGCAGTAATTTAATTAAAATGGAATATTGCGTATTTATTAAATATTAATTGGGAGATATGAAGATTAATATTTATGTGTTAAATTTGCCAAGTGTTTATAATAAATAAAATACGATGAATTGTTAGTATGTCGTAGTGAGTGAGACCGACAAAATATCTCAACCGGGGCTTATGAGTAAACTATTTTAATGTTGAGACAGAAAATTAATGTATAATGACTCAAATGCCGATTGTGATTGCATTGTTGATCCGAAATGGGTCGAAATAGTTAAAATTGAGTACTAAGGGGGTAATAATTAGGTTCTAGTAGCTTTGTACACTAGTTGGGACCCATTTGGGGGGGGGGGGGGCATAAATGCCACTTTACATATGGAGGTTAACCTAAATGCATGATTAAGGGGTTTAAAAAGGAAATTAGGGTTGGGAGGCAGCTATGATACACAATTAAAACATTCCTAGGCTTCTGGTGAGAAAAGAGAGAAGGAAAAACCTAAGGGAGACCTAACACGGAGAAAGAAAGATGATTGAAGGATGTTTTGGGGCTAAAATCATCACACATCGAAGGACAATCCGACTCTACATATTGATCAAGGCAAGTAATTAACTTACATGATATTTTATGCATGTAAATACAATTCACATCATAGTAGGTGATATACTGTGTTTTAGAAGACTTTTGAGAATTGCGATCTATGTTAAAAGATGGGATTTTGGGTGATAAGTAGTGTAATCGTTGCTCAAAACATATTCTTAAAATAAATCCAAACATAAAGATTTCATCTTGAATGAGAAAGTTAGGGATTAGAGTAATCTTGAAAATAAATTTAAGTAAACATATAATTTTTTGAATCTAGATTAGACCCCCTGAGTTTGATTATGTTTTAAGTGTGTTGGGATGGATTTATAGATGAAAAGAGATTAGATTCATGTATAATATCAATGGAGGATGGGAGATTAGGATGTGATTTTTTTTACCTAACTTGTGATTGAAGAAAATATATCAAATCCCATCATTATAAGTAGATCTGGGCTTCTCCCCATAACTTGTGATTGAAGAAAATATATGAAATCCCATCAATTCTCTAAAGAGGGACTATTTAGTGATTTACATATTTGATAAACATCAATAGAGGATAAATATGCATTAATTATTTTTGGTATCAAGAGGGTGAGTATTAGTATAGTGTGAATATCTAATAATTAGGTGTCAAGTTTAGACTCTGAGAGAGAGGCTAGTGCTATGGGTGGAAGACAGGGTTAGCCGAGATATTAAAAATATGTAAACGAGTAGAGAGATAGTATATATATACATATGAATAAAAATAATATATATATGTATATGATAGTTATGTGAAACATACCCCTCTAGTGCTATCACCGAAGGTTGTGTGACGTGGGTGATCTTCCCTAGTGAAACAGAGTAGGATAAATATCGATCCCAGGTCACAACACCGTGTTTGTACCTTTTTCTATGGTTTTTCGAAGTGAGACAATTAGGGTGGTCGGGACTCACTATCGAAGCACTATGATCGCCTCCAATACATTTGCGATTTTTATCGAGCCGATGTGAGAGTCCGACCATCGGTAATACAATGAAGAGAGTATGCCCTGGATTATGATAACATTCTAGATAAAGACATCTAATGAGTTAGTACTCGGGGGATTCACCTAATGAGTTAGCACTTGGGGGATGGCATCTAAGGAGTTAGTGCTCGGGGGATGGCAACTATATGCGACATATGTGTGTTTGTTATAGTATAACGTATGCATATAGTAGTGTGGTTAATTATATAAGGGTGTAATACATTAAGAGTGAATTTTATAAATAACCGGGGTAATGTTACAAGAATGATAAATGAGGAAATAAATAATTAAGCTAATGAGAGAAATAGCTAAGAAATGAACAATAAATAATACCCAGGTTAGAGTGGTGTACTAGTGATATTGCAAAATGATTAGTTAGGTGGGGTAGTGTAACTAGGCGAGTTAATATGTATGATCTAGGTGTGCACTATAGTTAAGAGGTGATGGGTATCTCACGGGTGTGCGATGCCAAATTAAATACATAAACTTTTACTGCATATTTGTTTACTGCATAATTATTATTTGTAAATATTTTTCAAAGGTTTTGGTATATGATCTGTGCCAAAATTATTTTTCAAATACTTTTAGATGTCCATCCACAAGGATTCCATGGATGATCATTCTTTCCTGGGATATATAGCTACATCGGATGTGGAGGCTTACAGAGTTCTGAATTGCCGCTTTGTTCATTGCTTCATATACGAGGCTCTATTTCAGTTATATGCTATACATGTTGCCTCTTTATTTTAGACTCAATTGTGTTTAGTTATTTGTTTTATTCATATATTTGGATTAGATTGGTAACCAATGTTTTATTCGATACCCACTTTCATTTTATGCTTTTCGATTTCCTCATGTGGTGTGGATTGTTTATTTACCTTTATTCTTGATGGATTATGATTGCATGGTTTTATTTTGGAATGTTAATCAAAGAATAAAATTTGAAACTGGTTGTTAAACTAATAGGTTGTTAGTAATTAATTAACTTTAGACAGTGATACTGAGAATGAGCTATGTAAGACTATCATTTTATTTTGGTAGCGGGCTGTCTACTCATTATTTATTAGGCGGGGTGTCACACATGCTTCATGTACATATTTTCTAGTTTTACTCTCCATGTTTATCCCCTTATCCCATACTACTTGTTTATATTCCATACTTTACCTCATTGATTTGTAGTAGTATTTATCTCACTTAGCATACATAAAACTTTCCATAAGATACTAATTAAGACTAATCCATTCTTGCACACTACATCACTTGATCATTTCAATATTAACCAAACTTTGTCCCATTTTGTGGGGAGAAATTAACCTAAGCGATGTTATTTCCACATTCCATTTCCATAGTACATTATACATATATTGATTCCCCCCCCCCGGCACTGTACTGTTTGACTGCACTCACGACAGGAGGTTTATAGCTAGGAACTCATTCATGTACATCGAGCATATTGAATTCGTTCTCAGAACTACTATCTCCACAAGGTATCATGAGGCAAATCACATACACTCATGTATATCAAATGTCTTTTCCACACGTATTGATGAATGATTACCCTTATTGGAAAAAGGTATATCATGGAAGTCATGCTAAAGGGGGAAACCTTTCCACCAAACCACCAATGCATAAACCTTATATAGGCATCTGCCGCAAGACGCTCATACCTAGTTTGTCAGTTCCAACATGAAACTCTGTCGAAATTCAGGGTTACCTTACCACCTAAATTTTTGCGCCATTTGCATGTTTTTAAAATTGGACATTTTTTGTTAGTCTGGAAACAAGTCAAATTGTGCCTTACATGATGTACCATATGTTTCTCCAGACTCGGGTCCTGTCCGGTGTTTCACTTGCACCCTATACGGAACATAATACAAATGGAACCTACTAATAATAATTATGCTAAGGTCTTTCCTTTTTCCCCTTTCTAAAAAAAAAAAACATATATACCAAAAAATTCCATTTTTCATTAAAATAAACATAAAATTATTTTTTCCTTTCAGGTGAGATCGCATACCCCTATCTTTTCCTGTCACCCTATTGGTTCAGGTCTTACATCAAGCCACCCCAAAGATTCACTGCTTCTTCTGCAACATCTACATAATTCAATAAATCGCTATGAATACTATTTATGGAGAACATTGACAAGAATGAAAATGTCCATCCAGAACTGCTGGTAGTCCTTGGTTCAGACTCCATCATTTGATTTTAGTGCCGGTAGAACTTAGCACTTGAACGTACAGGAAAGATTAAAGATTATCGATCATTTGATCTTAGCACTCGATCTTATCACTTGAACGTTCAAGTGCTAAGTTCAAGTGATAATCTTTACTCGAACTTGAACTTAGCACTTGATTAAGATTATCAAATGATTAAGATTAAGTGCTAAGTTCAAGTGCTAAGTTCTAACGCTCAAGTGATAATATTTACTCAATCAAGTGCTAAGTTCGAACGATCAAGTGCTAAGTTCGAAACGATCAAGTGCTAAGTTCAAGTGCTAAGATCATTTAATAATCTTAATCAAGTGCTAAGTTCAAGCACTTGATTAAGATCATTTCCTGTACATTCGAGTGCTAAGATCATTTGATAATCTTAGCACTTGAACGTTCGAACGTTCGATAATATTGGTACAAGAAAGATTTTAGTGCTAAGTTCAATACTACATCATTTGATTTCCTCAACTTAGCACTAAGATCGATAATCTTTACTCGAACGTACAGGAAATCAAATGATACTTGGTTCAGACTCCTGATTTTAAAATCCACTTTCCCTTGCTATAGGTCCATAAGATCCAGAACCAATATGGATTTTGGAAGAGTACCAGTATGTTCCTCATGCCCCACCTGCCAATGGGCCACCACCATCTCAGTTGTCAATATCAAATCTTAGCCCGTTAGGAGGTAATCTACACATTCCAGTTCATTCTAAATAAGAGGAGTTTAATCGTGTCAAAGATAGCCTCGGGTTTCTTCCTAAAAGGTTTAAACAAGTTGAAATATTGGGGAACTATGTGTATTATTCTCGTATATCTCCCAGTCATAAATCCAGACTACCGGAATAGTTCAATATGCCTGACATCAAGAAGTTTAGAGGAAATTAACCTCTAATTGTGCACCTACTCAAATATCACCGCGCCATGAATATCCTCAGATCCTCCGAAGAAACAATGGCTCCGATGTTCCAAAACACTCTCAAATATGGTAACTTTCGATGGATCCTATCCCTCGAAGAATCTAGAATCTGTGGTTGGGAAGATGTAGCTAGGAATTCATGAGTTAGTACAAGTACTTCAAAGAGCTAGAAGTCACCAGTCGAGACCTGTAAGTGCACAAGAAAAAATTAAGTGAATCAGTTAGCAGTTTTATCAAGAGATGGAGGGAGAAAAAAAACACTATGACAAAATGACTTTCAGAAGAATAATAAGTAAGCATGGTGAAGAACTTCCTGCCCTATATCAGAACTCTAATAAAAGGTTAGTACAATCCCCATTTCAGATCCCTCCAAGAGGGAGGGCTAGAAATTAAAGAATGGGTCACAAGTTAGAAAATTGGATTTAAATCAAAGAGGTTGGTCAGGCAGTTGACACCTATGAAGTATGATAAGCCATCTAACACCTTAGTCTTAACCATTAATAGCATCTCCCAAACTTCTACCTCATGTACACCCAAAATTCATCCTATTTAAGTCATAAATGAATATACTGAACTTCATGCCCCATTTTTAAAATTGTATTAATCCCTTCTAGCCAAAAATCTAATCAAACCCTTGTAACACCGACCATTGAAAAATTCCCTTCCCAAGAATTTCTAGCATGACACCTGAGAATGTTATCCGAAGCCTCACAGATAAGGGGATCATTTCCCCCACCAGCCAATTCAAAGACAAATACCACTCAACACCCACTCATAGTACACCAAAGCGGGGTGAATGTCATCCTCTTAGAAGAAAATCCAGAATACGACCCTTCCTCCGGAATCAAGCCTATAGAAAATTTGATTCATCAATCTTTTTACCCAAACCCTTCAAACTATGTCCTTCCTTCCTCCTACATCTTGAGAATACCATTGACCAAGCACTATTTTTCCTCTATAGGGTATGTATATCTATTAGTACCCATTTAGAAGGGGAGGCATGGAGTTGCCTATATTATTAGATCAACTTCAGGATTTTGGGCTAAAATATCCCTTAAAGATGAACATGAATTATGAGAAGATTAACACCATGTTATTGGAATCTCGAAAGTAGGCTCGACAATTCGATGAATGGTTCGTACCCACGGAAGAGTTCAGTTTAAATGACATTGTGTAGGTTATGTTTGATATGTTCATCTAGAAACGAGAAGTATGCACTATCTCCGAACTTCTCACAGTTTTAAAACTCCTAGGACATCTTTTACCTTCCTTAAAACACTTACCTAGTGAATGGGAAGAATTTTATGACAACGCCATGAAGGTTTTGGAATGTATCAATATTTCTTAAGAATATGACATCTTTTCTACTACACGGGTGAATAATTTTGACAGATTAAATGATGAATCAAACGGTGAAAAACCCAACTCTATTGCCTCTTTGTTGAAATAATATCTTTAGAGGAAATGTTAGAAGTGATCAATAAGATATCTATTATGCGTGAGATAGATAAGAATTCCAGGCTTTTATTCTTTCCTGCCTCTGTAGATCACATGACTTGATCCGAGTGACACTACAAAGATATAATGCCTCCATCATCATGAATATATGAGGGAAAAAGGGGTCATTGCCGAGCTATTGATGCTTGATATGATAATTGAGGAAACTAGGGTCCTTGACCATGTCAAGAAGATTGGGGATAATATCACTCCACGGGCGATTTTTTATGTGGTCCCGACTACACATAAATCCTATAATAATACTCCTCATGGGATCCACGGTTCCTCCCACTATCACTCCTAAAGAAGCCGCGAAGATGGAAGGATATCTAACTACAACATGGCTCTTATCTTTATCTGAAGAGGAAATCATAAAGATTGGTCCTGATCAGAACTATGCCCTCATCTCAGTTTAAGGCATGGGAAAACCATTCCACTTATAATTATTGATAATAGGTCTCCTATCAATGTCTCTCCACTCTCAGTTTCCTAGGAATAAAGGTTAGTCACCTGACTCTAACTTCTAACGATGTGTGCCATGATAATACACGTGGAGAGGTTATGGGATACACAAAACTCATAACATGGGTTGGTACTAATTTTCCTTAAATCGAGTTTCAAGTCATCGACAAACCTTCCTTCTTCAACTTACTCCTAAGCCTCCCTTAGATCTATAGTATGAGGTGTATCTTCCTCCCTCCACCAAAAATTCAAGTTCTTTCCAACAACCAAGTCATCATCATTCTCGGTGATGACAACAACTTAGATGGTATCATCATAAGAAATCCAATACTAAAAGTTCAACATAGGCTTAATGACATATACCTCTCAGGCTCTAAGATCGATCCACTTCCCATCCTAGAACAGGATAATTTCAAAGATTGAGTGTGTACAGAGCAAAATCCTTGTTGAAATGTCATCCTAAATCAATTGTACCAGAATATCCAGTTGGTTCAGTTTAGAATCACTTGACGAAAAACATTTTATTAATTACTAACCACCTAGTAGTTAAAAATTCCAGTGCTAAAATTTATCTTTTAAATTAACATACAACTAAATAAATAATTAACTAGACATTCACCACCCAACAAACAATCACATAGAAAGAAAATGTCATAAATAAGTAACTGCATCTGGAATAAACATCTCCAGTCTAAATCCCAAAGACAATCGTTTGAAATGAAATAAAACCCAATAATTGAAATATAAATAAATGTCTGCAATCTTTATCTCTGGATACATCCGAATAGTGATGGGCAACATGCCCAACTGGAGTAAATAACTCGAAAAGAATCAAAGATATGTGTGGAGGCATCTAGTACCGAGGTCCTGTAACTTCCACAATAGCTACAACACATCAACTGATAAGAACTACAATGCTTGGTGGTGTCCCTGTGGCTGGGCACCTAAAATATTTTTACAGAAACAAAATAGATCTGGAACAAAATGGGTCAGAACCCGAGTTGAAAATATTTTAAAAATTGTAAGCGTTTAAAATGCAATAAATAGTAAATATTATATACATGTTAGTTCCACGTGCCCTCACTTGAGATTCTCACCTCTCAACTAAAGTGTACGCCTAACGTAAGATCCTAACTCATACTTATTACGCTATCCCACTTATCTAATTTAAATCGAGTCTCTCACTATAATGACTAAGTCATTATACCCACATGTATTTCCTGAATAATACAACTTACATTTTAAATATTAATTAAAACAAATTCAAGTATTTCATTACTCATTCAGCTTTCAACATTCTTGATTAATATAAGATTTCATAATCTTTCTCATCCACTGAGCAAAAGATTATAATAATCACTAGTGTAAATATATAAATCACTATCATATATATCAACTAACACATCACCCCAAAAGGCTAAACCTCCAATGCGCACATACTCTGCTATCAAATCCCGATACATCACGTACATATGGATTACGACTTTCGAATCACTCGAGAACTGCATCAATAAAAATCACACATATTGTAGGTGAATATAGTTCCTAACCCTATGGGATACGTACATACCTACGCACCCACACGACCACAAACTTTTCAACTCACCTATAAGTCTTTCCTAGACCTATGTTCTGAGGCACCAATCTAAAATCCACTCGAAGGATCATCAAGATAAGATTGTTCCCTTTCTAAGACCTCCTGTCATAGAAAGTATGGTAGGTATGTCATACACACTATAAATCAATCATACTTTAGGTATTCACACAACTTTATTACAAAAATATATATCTCTAATATAGGTGTACGCACATCCTATAACTTATGTTTTCTACGTAGTATATCTGGCTCACGAATATCCTATGTTTTAATGAAATATATTATTACTCTCGTCGTACGCTCCCGAGTAATTATCACCACTCGAAGTGTATCCTTTATTTACTAACATAATTTCAATAAGTACCTCGCTTATATCCTACAAGTCTAAGTCATCATGTCTTTTGGATTTTTGGGATTTGAATTAGTCTCTGATTTAGGTATTTCTCTCAATTAGACTTGATTAAGTTTAGCCATTAATTCGTTATCCTAGAAGTAAGCCCAAATTAAAATCTAGGACTACTGGTATTCCCAAATACTCTTCAATTTGTTTAAAATTGAAGTCCACGATTAAATCCCAAACAGCTCCAAAAAATTTTAAACAAAAAGGGGAAAGAAAACAGTTATGGGCAGCAGAATCGATTCGGCCTAGTTTGAATCGATTCACTTGTACAAGTATGGATATTCTGCATATGTGTTTCCTACGGGTTTCTCCCAATTTTAACCTAAAATCCTCAATTTTATCATCCCAAAATCGTAATCAAATATGCTAAATGTTGTAGAACATAATTACATGAGTTCTAACGTATAAGAAGCGTAAAATCATCATAGGCTTCAATTTTTTGGATTAATTCATGAATATTTCTTCAGAACCCTATCTCCTCAAATTGTATTCAAGAACAACATAATTCTTAGATTAATCCTTGATTTCTAACACTTATGTTCCAATGATTACATAAATTTATCTACATGCAAAACCTACCTATAATCATGATTCAATTCTCCAAATTTATGAAATATCAATTATTCATGGTCAATTCATTCAATCTAAACTACCATATATAATATATGCACCAAATCTTCGCAAGATAAAACCCTCGCCTTTAATGGAAGTTCTGATCCTTTGAAGAAGATGGTATGGGGGTGATGCTCTCTTTTCGATCTACGTAACGATGGTCTCGGTGGTGCAATTAGTGTATGAATGAAGGCTTTAGCCTTGGGGGTTGATCTCCTTCCTCCTCTAATGGCTTATGTGAATATAGTAATTGTTATCCCTTGAAGACAAAACTCTTCATCTGACATCTCTCTCTAAAATTCGTGGGTTTAATTCCTTAAAAAATGTAGATGACTAAATTACCCCTCCGAGGTACCGGTATGGCCTAAAAGTTCCCCGAGACCTAAACTAAACCCCCGGGTAGACTTTTCTTAGTATTTCGACCCTTTCGGACACTTTGGTGCACTCAAAATGGATAGTAAGATGACTTAAAATAAATTACCTTTTTATTCCATAAAATTGAGTCCTGACACGACTGACATGCGCATCCCGACTTAATTATCGAAACTATCATATTTTCCACTTGCGATAATTTTAATAATTCATAATCACATATTACTTTATTCACTCAGTAATATTCAATATGATTCGTATCGATAAATACTAACCCTCATCTCTCTAGTTAATATTTATTTAATCCAGATTAATTTTAAATAAATTTCACATAATTAATACAATTAATCCCATAATTAAAAATCAATAAAATTACAGGTTATTACACACTTTCCATTAATAAAAGAATTTTGTCTTGCAATTCAGAAATAATAGTATACCTCGTAAGAACAACTCTGGATATTTTTCGCGCATCTGCGCTCCCAAGTAAACTCCATGACATTTTGATGTCGCCACTAAACACGTACTAACGGTACTACCTTCGACCTCGGTTTCCACCTGCTACGATCTAGGATAACAACTGGCCCTTCCTCATAGTATAGATCAATATCCTCTAAAGCAATATGAGTGTGGCCCAACTCATCCCGAAGATATCTCCTCAACGAAGAAATATGGAACACATCATGAATCATATATAAGTGCTCAGGTAACCCAAGTGGGTAAGCCACTGGCCCAATATACCGAGGCACCAACTTCCCTTTCTTCCCAAACCTCA
The DNA here is from genome assembly GCA_949130495.1 of Sambucus nigra. Taxonomy (NCBI): domain Eukaryota; kingdom Viridiplantae; phylum Streptophyta; class Magnoliopsida; order Dipsacales; family Adoxaceae; genus Sambucus; species Sambucus nigra. The sequence continues at coordinate 221,688,538 of OX422217.1, read as the reverse complement.
TTATCCCCTTCATAGGAGATACTCGTAGCAATACCTAATCCACCACACTGTACTCCCTCAAGAACCTCTTGGCATCGGCGTGTCTCTTTTGTCTATCCTGACTAACCTGTATACGGCTCCGAATCACATCAACCATCGAATAAGTATCCTATATCACTTCTGGCCCAAGTAGTTTATTGTCCCCCACCTCTAGCGAACATGCTGGAGAATGACAAGGCCTACCGTATAGTGCTCAAATGAATCCATGCCAACCGTATATTTTTAGGAGTTAATATAAACAAACTCTACTTGTGAAGTATACTTCTCCCAGCCCCAGCTAAAATCAAGGACACACATCCGCAACATATCCATTAACATTTGATTCGTCCTCCTTGTCTTCCCATCAGTCTGCGGGTGATAGGCTATACTCAATCGTAACTCTGTACCCATTGCCTCCTAAAAGCTCGACCAAAACTGAGATACAAAAGTCTTGTCCCTATCGGACACGATATTAAAGGGAGCCCCATGAAGTCTAATGATCTCGACTGTAAAGATCGAGGCATACTATCCTGCAGTGCAATCTTTCTAGACTAGAAGAAAATGAGCTACCTTAGTCAACCGATCCATAATCACCCATATGGAATCATGACCCCTTTGAGAAGTAGGCAACCCTGTAATAAAGTCCATGGAAATTGATGATGCTAGAATTAGCACCACTAGATAAGGTGTTTTCAAGCTCAATCTAAGAATAAAAATGGCAGCATAGTTATGTAAAAGGTAGGAGAATGAGATGAGGAGAAGAGGAGAGAGCACCAGAATATAAGTGGTTCAGCCTAAATTGGCCTACGTCCACGGTGTGTGAATAACCTCACTATAATAAGGCACTGATGGCCATGGATACAATCTTTCAAGCTCTCTCTCTACTGTGTATCTAGACTGAGTTTCAGCTAGGGTTGTCATTTTTTTGGCCCCTTTCCAAGGTAGAGGGTGACCTCTATATATAGTACTCAGGGGGTGCAATGTACCCCCCATGCATGTAATGTGCATGTGTGTGTTTGCCTCACCAATATGGGAAAGCCATCTGTCACTGTCACTAGTAGATAATGATGATGAAATATTCTCCCCATGTGTGGGGAATAATCTTGTTATAACTGATATGTGTCCACATGCCCTTATCCAAATGTCAGCAGATGCTCAGCTATCGTGCTTGGTGTATGACCTCGACCTGGGAGAGGCCGAGGTTGGTAAGTCTAGGTGTTCATTAAGTCCGAGGTGACCATGGAGGTATTGGCTTAATCCTAGCTGAGACAATGGACAAGGTTGGCCTGAGCCGAGGTTGAACTGGTGTGTTTGGAGCATCGACTGATGTCTTGATGAGGTTGCCAGTAAGGATTCTTGCGAGCTCGGCCTATATTTGGACGAGGTTGCCATTCCAAGGTATACGAGAATGCTGTTGATCCTTATGATGTATGCGATGTCCCTTTGAGAGGCTGGTGGTAGTGTTGGCCTGGGCCGACCTTGCTATGGTCGAGGGCTGATGCCGCATGCCCAAGGCTTGTCCAATGTCGGCCACGATCTCGGTCGAGGTTGGTGTCTCCGAGCTGAGGTCACACTTTGGGCATATCAATCACCCCCAGCCCTTAGTTTCATGTGAAAGCAGGTTACTGTGGGATTTACACATCTCTGAAGCCTTTATAATATGAGCCAATCTTTGTTTGACACTTGTCTAGTGTTGAAGTATGGCTTGCTTGGCAAGCATGTGTTGTCAGCCGCCCTTTGGGGCTCCCAAGGAAATAATGGGCCTTGGGAATCGCGCCTGTATATTTAAGGGTTTTGAACCCTCATTCCCCTCCATCCTCAATTCTCTCTTCTGCGTAATTGCGTTCCAACGATTTCTCTCTCCAAAGGCGCTCTTCGTGATTCCTCTGTAGAGGTCTCTGGTGGTGCTTCTTTGAGTTTTCTTCGCTTCCTTCAACTACTTCTTCCTTAAGTATTCTCTGCCATCTTTTTCTCTTCATTTTGTCCTGTTTTTCCCTGTTTTTTGTATTTTTCGGTGAGATTCTGAGTTTTTCGGTGAGTCCACCATAGTTTCAGGCGAACTGTATTTTCCTTAAGTTTCTTGGTTTGATCTTTAAATTGCCTTACTTCATTATCCAATCTTATTTGTAGTTTAGGAAGTCTCCCAAGTGTAGTGTCTGCCTCTGATGTTCAGACCCCTATACCAACTTCTTGAGGAGTTCCCCTCCCTTAGGGAGAAGACTTTAGAAAAAATCAGACAAATAGAAAGAGCACAGGAGGAGGCTCATAGGTCACAAGAATTCCCTATTAGACCCATCTTTCCACCACCCCTGAAGGTGATATATCCTAATCCCTCGGAGTCTTTCAATCGGGCAGAGGTTCTTGTCGATCCTATACCAATGTCTGACTCTGAGTCTTCCACCTCAGACCCCATGTCTGTGGATTCCTTATAGGAGGCCATGGACTTCTCAATTCGGGAAGATCACACCCCTGATCAGGCCGAGGTCTCGAGCCGGGCCTCATCTCATAACAACTCAATCACCTCAGCCTCTTCCTCAGAGGTTGAGATCGTTGAGCCGAGTGTGGCCATTCCACCACCACTTGATTGAATTCCTCTATCGGCCTTCACCGGTGCCGAGTTCGCTCATAGGTTCCTGAGTAACCCATCAATATCTGCTCCGACCGACGTTGAGCTAGATGATGATGATGTTGAAAGTGATGTCGATGTCTTTGAGGCAGCCGAGATTGAGAGTACTGTAACTGAGTAAGACCTCCTTTGCATTAGATATCTGTTCTCCATTAGTCCCTCCATAAAGCTAAGAATACCTCTGAGGGAAGAGAGGGCTTTTCACGGCCGAGATGGCAAAATCTGCTTGTACGAGCAGATGTTCAAGTTGGGGTTTCATCTGCCCATCCATACCATTATCAAATCTATCCTTTCCTATATCAATTTGGTCCCCTCTCAACTATCCCCTAATTCCTGGAGGGTCATAATAGGGGCCATAGTCTTATGGAAGGCTGTCCACCACTCAGACCTCCCAGTTTAGGTCTTTATAGGTTGCTATGTACCTTCCTCAGCCAAAAATCATCCGAGCTACTATCATTTTATAGCTCAGAAGCCTAAAAAAAGATGCTTCAAATAACTTAGACTTCCAACCACAACTGGAAGACACGATACTTTTTTTCTTCTGGACCATGGGAATTTGGCCCATGTGCTCCCTCGTCCATTCTAGAGCCGAGGATGCCCCTGAGGTGGGGTAAGGTCATAATGTCTGCGAGGACTAACCCTGGGCTGAGCCCACAAAACCTTCAGAAGGTGAAAGCCCTTCAAGATCAGGGGGTACATGGTCTGTTCGTTAGGTTCGAACACTTGATGACCCCCCACTACCTCTCTGAGATAGGTCTGGGTGGAAGTCCTCTTTCCGAGCTTGGTAAGCGCTTTCTATTTGAAGTTGAACCTCTGAGTTTATTTATGTCTGATCTTCTAACTTAGATCTATTAATTTTTGCAGAGCGTCCAAAGGATATCTTAGATGAACTTTGGGAAATGGCTGCTCCTAGCTTGACGAGACCTGCAAAGAAATCAGGCCTCAATGCTCCTCCCCCAGCTCCCTCTGCCTCAAAGACCCAAGGCACAAAGAAGAGGGCTTCAACTGAACATGCCCCTGAGGATCAGAGGCAGAAGAAAAAGAGTGCTGATACTGCCATCCCTATCTATTTAGCAGATGCCTTGGCAGCTCGTCTAGAGTAGTTGAAGATTACTAACAGCATCGTTGACCATAGTCTGCAGGCCCTAGATGCCTTCGGCTCTACAATGACCGAGGCCAACAAGCATTTCTTTCGGTCACTTGATACTCCCTTGTTGGTTGAGTTCGACATCCACAGATCCATTCAGGTATGACCTCATATTTCTTTGTAATTTCTAAGTGTAACCTTTGATTTATCTTTAACTCATTCCTGATCGCAAAATCTATAGGGCCTGGCAGCGATGCACCACCTCTCCAATTGGACTCTGAGGAAGTTGCCCCTCTTCCATAAGGGTCAAGAGGACGAGAAGGTCCAAAGTTCTTTGAACGCAGAAATAGACCGACAGAAGTCTGAGTTGGGTGAGTCTGACAAGAAGGTGAAGGGGCTGGAGAAGGACATCTCTCGGCTTAACAAGGACCATGCTGTGGCTCTGAAGGCCAAGAACAATGTTCTGCAGTAGAAGGTCAGCGCGGCCATGAAGGCAGCCCTCGATGATGCCTCTGAGGGGATAATATCCGAGTATAAAAGTTCTGATGAGTTTATGGGCTTTGGCTTTGAATACCTCGAGAGAGGCATCAAGGCTACTACCAAGTGGGCGGCTGTCAGGGAGAAGGAGGCTGGCACTTTGAAAGCCTCTGACTTTATATGCCTTGGCTTTTCTAATCCTCAGCTTGACCAAGACCTTCAGAAGATTGAGGAGGAGGCTATCGTGCCTGCCGAGACTGCCACGTTGGATGGCAAAGAGGTTGGAGGGGCAGACCACCATGATGATGTTATTGAGGTGACCAACGTCGTCCAGCTTAACCAAACCGAAGGCACCAGTATTCCTCCCTCAAACCCTTAAAGAGAATCTCTGAATATTTTTATAGCCCCTAAAATTGTAATCCCTGAACATTTATAATTTCTGAATGTGTTATCTTCTGAATGTGTTATTCTCTGAAGAGGATCATCTTCTTTTGTTGTATGTATGTCGTGATGTTTTTGCTCTAAAGCTTATGCAACGGTGTTTGCCTAAACCAAATTAGTAGTCTGAGCTCATACCTCGTCACCATTGAATGGTGTTATGAAGGTTTGAGGTCGCCACGTAATATGTCCTCATAATTAATCTCATCAAATTAATGATGTTAAGAGTCTGAGGTCATCCCATTATGGTGTCTGATCTCAGACCTCGTCACCACTGTGGTGTTATAAAGGTTTGAGGTCATCACCTAAGGTGTTATCCCCATAATTAATCTCGCCAAATTAATGATGTTAAGGGTTTGAGGTCATCCCATTATGGTGTCTGAGCTCAGACCTCATCACCACTGAATGGTGTTATGAAGGTCTGAGGTCATCACCTAAGATGTTATCCCCATTAATGAATCTCATCAAATTAATGATGTTAGGGGTTTGATGTCATCCTATTATGGTGTCTGAGCTCAGACCTCATCACCACTGAATGGTGTTATGAAGGTCTGAGGTCATCACCTAAGATGTTATCCCCATTAATAAATCTCATCAAATTAATGATGTTAAGGGTCTATGGTCATCCCATTATGGTGTCAAAGCTCAGACCTCGTCACCACTAAATGGTGTTATGAAGGTCTGAGGTCATCACCTAAGATGTTATCCCCATTAATGAATCTCATCAAATTAATGATTTTAAGGGTCTGAGGTCAGCCCATTATGGTGTCTAAGCTCAGACCTCGTCACCACTGAATGGTGTTATGAAGGTCTGAGGTCATCACCTAAGATATTATTCCCATTAATGAATCTCATCAAATTAATGATGTTAAGGGTCTGAGGTCATCCCACTATGGTGTCTAAGCTTAGACCTCATCACCACTGAATGGTGTTATGAAGGTCTGAGGTCATAACCTAAGATGTTATCCCTATTAATGAATCTAATCATATTAATGATGTTAAGGGTCTGAGGTCATCCCAATATGGTTTCTGAGCTCAAACCTCATCGCCACTGAATGGTTTTATGAAGGTCTGAGGTCGTCACCTAAGATGTTATCCCCATTAATGAATCTTATCAAATTAATGATGTTAAGGGTCTGAGGTCATCCCATTATGGTGTCTGAGCTCAGAACTCATCACCACTGAATGGTGTTATGAAGGTCTGAGGTCATCACCTAAGGTGTTATCCCCATTAATTTCTGACAAGTTCAAAATGAAGCAAGGACCACCATGGGAACTGATCTTTTATTAATAACCTCTTCATGACAAGATGGTACATTTACACAACTTTATGCAACATCATATGTAATAATTCTTTAGGTGATCAGCATTCCATGGATTAGCGAAAGGTTCTCCTTCTAGATTTTCTAGCCTGTAAGTGCTAGGCACAACCTCTTCTGTCACTTTGTAGGTACCGTGCCAGTTTGGGTGGAGTTTGTTTGCTTTCTGTAAGGTCTTCTTTAGCACTAGGTCTCCCACTGCAATGGGTCTTGACTTCACCATCTGGTTGTAGAATTTTGCTGCCCTCTGTTGGTAGGCTCCTTGTCTGACCTCTGCGTCCTCTCTTCTTTCTTCGATAAGATATAGGTCTAGCCTCCTCTCTTCCCCATTATTATCAGGGTCGTAGGTCTAAATTCTATGAGTTGGGAGCCCTACTTCCGTTGGTATGACGACCTCTGAGCCATGTGCCAATATGAACGGGGTTTCTCCTTTCGGCGTCCTTGTCGTGGTTCTGTAGGCCCATAACACAGCGTAGACTTCTTCAGTCCATCTTCCCTTCTCATCTTCTAACCTATTCTTGATTCCATTGAGAATTTTTCTGTTTGTGACCTCGATCTGACCATTTGCCTAAGGTCGGCCAGGAGATGAGAAGAACTGCTTTATTCCTACTCTTAGGCAATACTTTTCTAAAGAGGAGTTCTTGAACTTGGTCCCATTGTCCGAGATGAGAGTGTTTGGGAGGCCGTATCTGCGTATGATATTCCTCCAAATAAATTGGAAGGTTTTTTGCTCTGTGATCATTATCATCGGCTCTGCCTCCACCCACTTTGAAAAATAGTCGATGGCAACTATCAAGAATCTATAATTGTTGGCAGCTCTTGGTAGGGGCCCTACTAAGTCAATTCCCCATACTGCAAATGGCCATGGAGAAGTGATTGACGTCATAGGCTAATGAGTTTGATGAGGGATGGCGGCGAACCTCTGGAATTTATCACATTTCCTCACATAGGCTACAGCGTCCTTGGACAGGGTTGGCCACCAGTACCCCTGGGTGATGATTCTTTTGGCCAAGGGTCTTCCCCCTATGTGGCTAGAGCAAGAACCCTCATGGACTTCCTGTAAGACCCGGGGAACTTCCGTAGGGTGCACACATCTAAGGAGAGGTAGCAGGAATCCTTTCTTGTACAAGACGTCTCCTACTATAGAGAACTTGGCAGCTTATATCTCAATTTTTTCCTTTCTAATTTGGATTCAAGCAGCTCTCCCTCTCTGATATATCTGAAGAGGGGTCCATCCATGAGTCTCCTAAGTTCAAATTGTGAAAAGGGTTATATACCTCTTCTTTCTCAATGGTTGTCTTCCCCAAGACCTCGATCGAAATGGTCCTTCTAACATCTGTCTTCGTTGCCGAGGCCAACCTCGCCAATGCATCTGTGTGGATGTTACTTTGTCGAGGCACTCTCTTCAGTCTTACCTCTTTAAAATGTTCTAACATCATTATCATCCTTTTTAGATATTTGGCCATCCTGTCATCTCTAGCCTCATATATTCCCAATACTTGATTGACAACTAACCTTGAGTCACTGTGGAGTAGGAGTCGCTTTACGCGAAGAGTCTTTTCCAATGAGAGACCTGCTATCATGACCTCATACTTGGACTCATTGTTAGAAGCTCGAAACTTGAATCTCAAAGCGTATTCAATGTTGGCACCATCTGGAGCTGAGAGTATCAAACCCACACCGCTTCTATTGTCGTAGGAAGATCCATCAACGAAGAGGATCCAAATATCTGTACCTGATGAGATGACCCCTTCTGTCATGACTCCTTTTTTGAAGAGGTGATGATCTTCCTCGTTTTCCGCAACTCGATTCTTGGCCCCATTGGATGCGATCTCTTCCTGATCTTGAAAGACGTTTGGTGTCGTCTCTTCCGAATTTCAGAAGACACCACGATTTTTAACACCCTCTAGGCCATTCTCTGCCTCGGCCTCTTCCCATATGAACTCAGCGACAAAGTCTGCGAGGGCTTGCCCCTTGATGGCCGTCCTAGGTTGGTAGGTGAGATCGTACTCCCCCAACTCAATGGCCCATGTCATCAATCGCCTTTACTTCTCATGTTTATGTAGGACCTGTCTTAGTGGAGAGTCAGTGAGGACAACCATTGAGTGGGCCTGGAAGGAAGGCTTCATCTTTCTCGAGGCATGTATCAAGGTGTAAGCTAGCTTTTCCATGCGAGGGTAATTTTTTTTGGCCCCTTGAAGGGCCTTACTGTTGAAATATACAGGCCTTTGGATTCCAGTGTCTTCCCGTATTATGGCTGCGCTGATGGATGATTCGGAGACTGCCAGATACACGTATAGTTTCTCCTCTGCTACAGGGCGAGACAACAATAACGGAGACCCTAAATAAGACTTGAGCTGGTTGAAGGAATTTTCGCACTCTTCGTCCCATTGGAAGGCCTTTGTCAACACCTTAAAGAATGGAAGGCACTTATCTATTTCCCTAAAAACAAACCTGTTAAGGGCAGCCACTCTCCCCGTAAGTCTTTAAACATCTTTGATACTCCTCGGTGTCTTCGTGTCAAGAAAAACCTTAATTTTTTCAGGGTTCGTTCAATCCCTCTCTGGTTGACGATAAATCCTAGGAACTTCCCAGCTGCTACTCCGAAGACACACTTCGCGGGGTTGAGTTTCATTCTGTATGAGTCCATAATGTCGAAGGTCTTCTCGAGATCCGTTACATGAGTGCAAGCTTTCAAGCTCTTTGTTAGCATATCATCTACATACACCTCCACAGTCTTACCTATTTTCTCTTCGAACATCTTATTAACAAGACGTTGGTATGTTGCCCCTGCATTTTTTAGGCCGAAGAGCATCACTTTGTAGCAGTACGTCCCTTTGTCAATAATGAAGGCTATCTTCTCTGAGTCTTTAGCATCCATGAAGATCTAGTTGTAACCTGAAGACGCGTCCATAAAGCTCATGAGCTCATGTCCCTCCGTAGCATCCACCATCTGATCTATCCGAGGTAAGGGGTAGCTGTCTTTTGGACAAGATCTGTTCAGGTTAGTGAAATCAACACACATTATCCACTTCCTATTGTCCTTGGGCACGATGACTGCATTTGACAACCATTCCGGATATGTGACTTCTCTTATAAACTCAGCCTCTTCTAATTTTTTGACCTCCTCTCGGATGACGTCATACTTCTACCTGGAATAGACTCTTCATCTCTGTTTGATTTTCCTGGCATGTTTGGTCACGTTGATCTTGTGACTCATAACTTCAGGGTCGATGCCGGGCATATCGGCGTGACTCCATGCGAAGACACTCTGTCTCCTCCTGAGGAAGTTTATCAGCTCTTCCTTGATTTCTGCCTTTAGGGCTTTACCGACCTGGACGGTTTTTTCTATTTCATCCTCATTGAGGACGATGGATTCTACCTCTTCTACGGCCTCTCCCTTCTTCAATTTTGTCTCATCTCTTGGGTCAAGCATATCAATGATATAAGTGGTGGTTGTCCTCTTATGGGCCTCTCTCTCTTCGGCCGAGTTGAAGTAACATTCTCGCGCTGTGGTCTGGTCACCTTGTACTTCCCCTACCCCATAGGGATTTGGGAATTTTAGCATCTGATGGACCATCGACGGCACAGCTTCAAACTCTTTAAGAGCCACCCTTCCTATGATGAGGTTATAGGCTAAAAATACGTTCTCGTCCATGACGAAAAAATTTATCTTCTTGGTCAGCCTCTTAAGCCACTCATCACCCATCCGTACGTCCATCTCATACATGCCCAAGGGGTGGATATTTTCTCCACTGAAGCCTATCAATAGGTGATGATAGGGTACCAGTCTTGCTCTGCTAAGACCAAGGCTCTTGAAGCAGGGCCAAAACATCACGTCCGCCGAGCTCCCCCCTGTCTATGAGGATCCTCTGCACCTCGCACCCATGCACCTTTATTGTTATGACCAGAGGGTCATCATGGGGGGATAAGATACCCTTGAAGTCAATTCTGGAGAACCCAACTATAAGGGTCTCCATGTCTACTTTCTTCCTCTTCTGTACTGTATCGGATGATGTTAGATTCACAACTTCAACTTGGCCACTGACATGGCCTCTGCTACATGAGCCTTCCTATCAGCTACTTCAGAGCGACCTCCTACAAATCCTCCGCATATGGTGTAAACACCAAATGAGATCATACCAACCCTCTTCACCGAGGTGTTGTCATCTTTCGGTGAAAGATCCGGATGGTCTTCATCATCACCTTCTGAATCATCGTCTCTTCTGGTTGGGACATTGTCACGACATCTATCATTTCTCCTTTTCTTAGGGTCATCTCTTCCACCCTTAGGATACTTATCGTCCACATACTTCCTCAACTTTCCAGATTTTAGCATCTTTTCAATCTCATCCTTCAAGGAGAAGCATTTGTCGGTGACATGGCCATGATCCTGGTGGAACTCTCACCATAGGTTTTTGTTCCTCTTATGTTATGGGGCTTTTAGTTTCTCTGGACATCTCAGAGTCCTGTCATTCTTAATCTCGTTGAGGATGTGCTCCGAGCTTACAGTCAGAGGAGTATAGTGAGCGAACTTGTCATCACCCGACCTCTTCTTCCCATCTTTCTTATTTTGGGGCTTTCCACTGCCATTGCGGTTCTCATCCTCATACTTGGTGGCCATTGCCTCTTCTGCATTCATTACTTTCCCTGCGGTCGCTAGGAGCTCCGCCATAGACCTAGGGGGGTCTTCCGTAAGTTTCAACAACAGCTTCCCTTTCTGTAGACCCCCTATGAGGGCGGTCATGGCTATGTTCTCTTCATAATCTTCGACCTCCAACTTCTCTTTATTGCATCTCGCTATGTAGTCTCTTAGGCTCTCATCCTTGCCCTGCTTGACATACAGCAGGTGAGTAGTCTTCTTTTGAGGTCTCACCCCAAAGCAGAAGTTGTGGATGAATCATTCAGCCAAGCCTTTGAAGTTCTCAATTGAGTTATTCGGAAGGGAGGTGAACCAACTGTGTGCTTCCCCTGTTAAGGTCCGAGAGAAGTCCCTACACTTCATCTCATCGGGTATCGAGTAGATGTCTGATGCCGACTGGTACATCTCAATGTGATGTACCGGGTTAGTGCTGCCATCATACTTGGGAGACACTATAGGAGGCTTGAACTTAGCTGGGGTTGGGAAGCCCACTATCATAGCCACAAATGGAGAGCCCTCTGAGTAACCCCTTTGTAATGGGTCCCTGCTTTTAATGAGGTCTCATATCTTTACCTCAAGGTGATGTATAGAGTCATTCCACGATCTTCTTCCATCGACCTGGCCGAGGTTGTCCCCAACCACCTCCATGGGATGGACCGAGGGTTCCCCTACCGCGGTACATCGACTATTGACCTCTTCCTATTACCTTCCTCTTCTTTCACAGTGTCGGCCTTGGTCTGGATGACCCTGCCTGTTCCCTCTCTGAGAGCCTACTGCACTCCTTGATCTCGACAATCTCTATCTTAGGTCATTCACTGGGCCCAATCTCTCAAAGGCTGACCCTCTTCTCAACCTATCAAAGGCTGACCCTCTTTGTTGAGCCTCTTCACCTCTTCGGCTGACACAACCTTGACTTTGCTGAAGAGGTCGTACAGTGTTATTTAACACCTCATACGGCTCCCAACAGTCTTCTGGGGCCTCTTTCGCCTTTATATCGTCATACCTGTCCTCTAGGCAAGGGTTTCCTTGCCTCCCCAAGCATAAGTGCCTAGGGTCAGCAACATCCCTTCTCCGCTGGGGTGCAGGATGGTCCTTTATTGGTGCCTGGGGTGGTCCCCTGATATTAGGATGAGGCTGAATACCTGTCAGAGTGATCATATCCGGTGAGACTCCAGGTGGCCTCATCATAGTTTGGCTGAGCTATGCAAATTGTTCCTGCATAGCTTGTTGTGTTGCAGCTAAAGACCTCAAGGCTGCAGCTACCTCCGCCATTTCAGACTGGGGTGGCGCCTGACTGGAACTAGGCCCTCCACCTCCAGGTGACGGAAGAGGCGGTGGTAATTTAGGTGCCATATGTTAACACTATAGAGCTTGAGTAGCAGATGAGCTTAGTACCTCAAAGGACCTCTTTCAATGTGACGTGTGTAGACTCACCATTGGGAAATGGATTGCTAATTTTCTTTATATGCCGGGGAGTGGGGGTAGATATTGGTAGCTTGGTATTATCAGCAGACATGTTAGTCTTAGATATGCATGATCACGACGTTATTATTGGTATGGGTTGGCTCGCAGCTTATAGAGCCATGATAGATTGTTTCGGTGGGAGTATTGTCTTTGTCATCCCGGGCAAAAGATGTTTGTAATGGCGATGCCTTACCCGAAGGGAGTCTCGATCGCTCATTTGTATTACATAGAGAAGGATACCTCTAAGGAGGTTATGATTCCCTTAGACTTGATCCCAGTTGTTCGTGAGTATTCCAATGTATTTCAGGAGATACCGGGCCTACCCCCTAGTCGAGAGATAGACTTTGTCATAGATTTATTACCGGATACTCGACATATAGCACGCTCTCCATACCGTATGGCTCCAGCCGAGATGCGAGAGTTACGAGATCAGATATAGCAGCTTTTAGGTCAGGGCTTTATTCGCAGGAGTACCTCACCTTGGGGCGCTCCCGTTTTATTTATGAAAAAGAGAGATGGTTCACTGAGGCTATGTGTGGACTACCGGGAGATGAACAAGGTCATGATACGGACCAAGTATCCGTTGCCTCGAATCGATGATCTGTTCGACCAGCTGAGGGGAGTAACTTTCTTTTCGAAGATAGATCTGAGGTCAGGGTACCATCAGCTACGTATTAGGGAGCAGGATGTTTCAAAGACTGCTTTCTTGACAAGATATGGGTCCTATGAGTTCAGAGTGATTCCATTTGGACTCATAAATTCTCCATCCGTATTCATGGACTTGATGAACCGAGTGTTCATAGAGTTCTTGGATCAGTTTGTCATCATTTTCATAGATGACATTCTGATATATTCACACTTCGAGGAAGAGCATGACGAGCACTTGAGGCAGGTCCTTCAAACTCTATAAGAGCATCATCTGTATGCTAAGTACGAGAAGTGCGGGTTCTGGTTACGGATAGTAGAATTCTTGGGGCATGTGGTTTCTGAACAGGGGATAGTAGTTGACCCGAGTAAAGTGTCAGCGATGAGGGAGTGGGGACAACCCATGACACCGACAGAAGTATGTAGTTTCTTGGGATTATCCGGATGCTACGGGAGATTCATTCGGGGTTTCTCCAAAATAGCGGGTCCATTGACGAACCTAACTCGCAAGGGGGTGCCATATGTTTGGGAAGATGCTTGTCAATTATCTTTCGACGAGCTGAAAGATAAGTTTACTTCAGCACCGGTCCTTGCTCTACCTAAGCCAAGCGTGGATTACCTAGTTTACACCGATGCTTCTTTATGGGGACTTGGGGGAGTACTTTAATAGGAGGATAAGGCTATAGCTTTTGCCTCCCGCAAGATTAAGCCACACGAGAAGAATTACCCCACACACGACCTAGATTTTGCAGCGGTCGTTTTTGCATTGAGGATTTGGAGGCACTATTTATTGGGGGAGAAATTTTGCTTGTTCATAGACCACAAGTCCTTGAAGTACATGTTCACTCAGATAGACTTGAATATGCATCAGTGCAGGTGGTTAGAGTTTGTGAAGGACTATCAGTTCGACATACATTACCATCCGAGGAAGGCCAACGTAGTTGCTAATGCGTTGAGCCGTAGACCGATAGACTATACAGCGAACGTCTGGAAAAAAAGTGGAAAGAGTTAGGTCACCAAGATGCAGTAGCCCATTACTTCATATCTGTCATGATAGTGACACCCGAGATCGTTACGAGGATGATACAGGCACAACCGCAGACCCATTTTTCCAGGAGCAGATTGTACGACTTTTAGCTGAGGGTGCCGAGCCCTATTCTGTTAGTTTTGATGGGGGTTTGAGGTTTAATAGGAGATTTGTGGTACCAGAAGGAGCAGACTTACGTCATGCAGTGATGACCCAGTCTCACGGGTCCCGATTTGCGGTACATCCTGGAGGAGATAAGATGTACCAGGATATGAGGCATCAATACTAGTGGAGTGGAATGAAAAAGGATATTACGGAGTTCGTGTCCAAATGTTCTACCTGCCAGCTGGTAAAGGTGGACCATCAGAAATCGTCAGGGTTGCTTCAGCCATTGGAAATACCCGTGTGGAAGTGGGATAGTATTTCTATGGATTTTATCACAGGGTTGCCTACATCACAACGGGGCCATGATTCCATTTGGGTGATTGTGGACCGTTTGACCAAGGTGGATCATTTTTTGCCGATGCGAACAGACTATACCATGGGTCAGTATGCTCAGTTGTTCATTATTGAGATTGTTAGATTGCATGGGGTGCCCCTGAATATTGTGTCAGATAGAGACAAGATTTTTGTGTCGCATTTCTGGGAGAGCTTTCAGGAGGCTATGGGTACAGAGTTAAGGTTGAGTTCAAATTATCACACACAGACAGATGAACAAACACAGCGTACTAATCAGATGTTGGAGGATATGCTATGCATGTTTGTCCTTGACTTTGGAGGAGGTTGGGAGCCACATCTTCCACTGGTAGAGTCTACTTATAATAACTCTTATCAGTTCACGATTGGCATGGCTCTATTCAAGGCTTTGTATGGTAGGCCTTGTCGTTCCCCAACGTGTTGGCTAGAGGTGGGGGATAACAAGTTGCTCATACTAGAGGTGATTCAGGAAACCTTCGCGAGGATTGAGATCATCAGGAGTCGCATTCGAGTAGCCTAGGACAGGCAAAAAAGCTACGCCGATGCGAAACGGTTCTTCCGGGAGTTTAATGTGGGGTACCAAGTATTACTACGTGTATCTCCTATGAAAGGAGTGATGAGGTTCGGGAAGAAAGGGAAATTGGCCCCGAGGTATGTGGGACCATTTCCCATTATCGAGAGGGTTGGATCGATAGCATACAGATTGGGACTGCCAGAGCGTCTACATCGCATCCACGATGTATTACACATCTCCTCATTGAGACGATACCTTCGGGATGATATGGCCCACACCCACATCGTGTTAGAAGAAATAGACTTACAGCCTGACAGCTCTTACGAGGAGAGACCAGTGGTTATCCTAGACCATAGCGTGAGGAGATGGAGGTCGAAGGTAGTTCCGCTTGTACGGGTCCAGTGGGACCATCATAATGTGGAGGAATCCACCTGGGAGCACGAGGCAGATATGCGCGAGAGATACCCAGATTTATTCTTACCAAGTATTTCTTATTTGCTGAATTTCGGGATGAAATTCCGTTATTAGGGGGGAAGTATGTAATACCCCGTATTTTTATGCTTTCTAAATTTGGGGATTTATTAAATTTAATGTGAGTTATTAATTTAAAATAAATCTAGAAATTAATAATATTTTTATAATTACTAATGTGATGTGAGTTAATAAGTATGGGAAACTTGTTGAATATTATTTATGAGCAAAGTAATATATGATATTGGTTCTATTAAATGTCACAAATGAATAAAATGACAAATTTTGGAAATTTAAGTCGGGACGCGCCTGTGTCGTGTCGGGACTAACTATCGATTAATAAAAGTGAATAAATTATAAGTTGCTCGTATGGTCATTTTGAGTGCGCCAAAGTGTCCGGAATGGTTGAGATAGTCAGAAAAGTGTACCCGAGAGTATAGTTTGGGTCTCGGGGCGTTTTTAGGCTTAATTAGTACCCCGGGAGGGCATTTTGGACATTTTGTAATTTTGGGTAGTTAAATCCACGAATTTGTAAGGGTTATATCAGATGACTAGGTTTGTCTTCTAGGGTTAACACAAAAAAATAAAAGTGACGTCCATAGGAGAGGGAAAGAGAGAGCTTGCCAAGGAGTTCTAGGCCGAAAACTCATCCGTTTGCATCGTCGTCGCCGCCAAACGATAGATCACGTCGCAAGGATCATAACCACACTGATTTCAGCACAAATCAGAGACTAAAAAAAATCCCCAGGCAAGTATTTATGTTGCTTAATTTCGTTAATGCTTCATTCATGTTAGTTTAGGGTTGATTAGGACAAGTTCTATGAAAGAAAACCCATGTTAGAGATTAGAAAATTTCATGTTTTAATGATATAAATGATAATTTGGAAATCCCCTTCATATGTAGAGGTTTAACCACGGATTTATGATGAATTAGAAGTAGAATTTTTGGAGAAAGAATGATTTGAATTAAGTTAAAGAAATTTTTAGGGTTCATGAGTATTGTACGAATTTGGGCACTTTTAATCCATGAATCTTGATGAAAACTCGCATGCTTTACGTTAAATATTGTCCATTTGGGTTTAGGACGTTTGTGGTATAAACTTCTGGGAGTTTGGGAGTTAAAACTTTGGATTTGAATGAGGTTGGATGATAGAACCCGTAATTGGTTTTCTGCAGAATTCGTCATACATGTTTGATCGATCGATCGAACCAGGAGTATTGATCGATCGACGCATCAATCGATCGAGCTCCTACCATCAATCGATCGACCCCTCCTGGCAGACTCATATTTTTGCTTTCTAAATAGTTGAATTCAATCTAAATGTGTAATAATCTTTGGACATTCTTATTAAAATATTTTGGGAGGTAAAGAAGACCAGTAGGACTTATTAAAAAAATATGAAATGTTTAATGTAAGACGAGATTTGCATTTTCGGGGTTGTGTACATAAAAGGGACGATGGAACTATGTATTAAAGAAAGAGACGCGTAAGATAGTTACGTTGGAAAATAAATGGAGTACCTCCTGAAATTACACTTGGGAGTATAGAAATTTACGAGTGTCACTTGATAAGTTGGAATAATCCCACAAATTAAGATAAGAGGCAACCGTTATATGTGATAACTAAATAATGAATAATAAGGAAAAATGTCATAATGATGGGTTATGAGATGTACCTAAATTTGATATGGTAATAGTAGTGTATTTATATGACTGTGTTTATGCATATACTATATACGTGTGAAAATTATACCCGTGCTACTTGTTATCCCTGAGGTTATCGCCCTGGGATAGTCTTATCTCGATGGGACCTTAATGGGGGATATTGACTCATACCCTAAAAGATAGAAATGCTTCGGTACAGGCTATCGAATCTATAGTTCAGACGGTCCTAAGAGACGTGAGGGCATGTGCTGACCTCTTAGAGACCTAGAATATATGCTTCGCCTCAATACTGTTTGTGTTTGTGATAGTACAGTTCGAGAGTGATTCTGAACTTGTATTTCCCTTAGTACGAGTGATACGGGGATTGGATAGCACAGTATGCCCGCACCATAATTATTATGTGGGGTGCCGTTAGAATATATATATATATTAAATGAGTATTTAATATATATATATATATTCAATTCTGGAACTTGGGAACTACCTACTGTGTTTATGGTAAGTAAGATATGAATAATTATTTCAATTTGGGAATAACTGTTTGAAAAGTATAATATATTGCTGAGAGACTTTATTAGTAAATAAGGTTAAATGAGAATTATGTTGTTAAATGAAATGAACCTCTTAAACAGTTGAATTTGTCAGATTAAAATCTTACGAGCGACATAAGATAAGATGAGTTAAACCGTTGGGAATGTTAGTACGATAGGCGTGCACATTAGAAGAGAGGAGAGAATTTCTCAAGGGAGTGTCACACTAATATGGTGTTGCATTGGCCAGTAAACATTTTAAATACTTGCTAAAAAAAATTTAAACCGTTTTTACAATCGGGCTCTGACCCGTTTCCATTTTCTTCTCTCTCTTGTATATATATGTATATATTACAGGCCCCCAACCACAGGGGCGTCTTGCATAGGATCCTTTGGAAGGAACGCGTTGCAACTTAGGTGGGAGTTGCAGGCCTATTGCTTCAACGACCTCATTTCTTGATTCCACTCCTAGCATTTATTTTATCAGTTGGGCATGCGTCGCCCTTTTCCATTATTCAGTTGTTTTTATTGGATATTATAATTCATTTATTTCCAGCATTTACACTTTGGATTTTTAATTACTGTGAGGATGTTTCCCTTTAAGTTTTAATGTTGAGATTTATTTGTTGAATGCTTAATTCTTTGGGATTATAAGTTACATGATAATTGTTGTGTGATTCTTTAAATTATGAATTATGTAAAGTTTTAAATGTTGGTATATAAAAATAAAATTTTGAAAGTAATGTCTAAAAATGGTTTTGACACTTAGCTTAATTATTTAGAGTGTTTAAATTGGAAAAGTTAGTTTTACGACAATGATGCTAAGAATGAACCAAGTGTTCACCTTGATTTTAATTTAATAAAGGAGTGATCGCCCGGTATTTAATTAGGCGGGGTGTCACAGTACCGAGGTCCTGAAACTTCCACAGCATCTACAACATGTCAACTGATAAGAACTCCTATGCTTGGCTTCCCTGTGGCTGGGCCCTTATAAGGGTTTTACAAAAACAAAATAGATTTGGAACAAAACGGGCCAGAGCTCGAGTTGAAAATATTTTAAAAACAACAATTGTTTAAAATGCATTAAATAGTAAATATTATATACATGTTAGTTCCACGTGCCCTCGCTTGAGATTCTCACTTGTCAACTAATGTGAACACCTAACGTAAGAACCTAACTCATACTTATTATGCTATCCCACTTATCTAATTTAAATTAAGTCTCTTACTATAATTCCTTTGTCATTATACCCAACCGTATTACCCGAATAATATAACTTGCATTTTCAATATTAATTAAAATTAATTCAAGTATTTCATTACTCATTCAACTTTCCAAATTCTTGATTAATATCAGATGTCATAATCTTTCTCATCTACTAAGAAACACAGTAGAATAATCACTAGTGTAAATATATATATCACTATCATATATATCTACTAATACATCACCCCTAAATGATAAACTTGCGGTGGGTACATACTTTATTATCAAATCCCGGTACATCATGTACACAAGGATTACGAGTTTCGAACCAATCTGAAGCCGTATCAATACAAATCACACATATTGAATGGCGAACATAGTTCCCAACCCTATAGGATAAGCACGCACCTACGCACCCACATGACCACAAACTTATCAACTCACCAACATGTCTTTCCCAGACCTATGTTCTGAGGCACCAATCTAAAATCCCCTCGTAGGCTCATCATGATAAGAATGTACCCTTTCTAAGACCTCCCGTGATCGCAAGTATGGTCTGTATGTCATACACACAATCAATCATACATTAGGTATTCAAACGACCTTAGTAATTAAATCTCTATCTTTAATATAGGTGTATGCACATCGTATAGAATATGTTTTTACGTAGTATATCTATCTCACGAGTATCCTACATTTTAATGAAATATATTACTCTCTCGTAGTACGTTCCCGAGTAATTCTCGCAACTCAAAGTGTCCTCTTTATTTCCTAAGATAATATCAGTAAGTAACTCTCTTATATACTATTGGTCTAAGTCATCATATCCTTTGGATTTCTGGGGTTTGAATTAGTCTCCGATTTAGGTAGTTCTCTCGATTAAACCTAATTAAGATTAGCCCTTAATTCGTTATCTTGAAACTAAACCCAAATTACCATTTAGATCTACCGGTATTCCCAAATACTCTTCCACATGTTTAAAATTAAAGTCCATGATTACCTCCCGAACATCTCCGCAAAATTTTAAACAAAAAGGGGAAAGAAAAAAAATTATGGGTAGCTGAATCGATTCGGCCTGGTCCGAATCGATTCGCTCGTACAAGTATGGAAAATCTTCATATGTGTTACTTACGGGTTTTTCCCAATTTCAACCTCAAATCCTTAATTTAATCATCCAAAACTCCCAATCAATCAAAGTAAATGTTGTACGTGCATAATTACACTAGTTCTAATGTATAAGAATCATAAAATCATCATGGGGCACTAATTTGTTGGATTAATTCATGCATATTTATTAAGAACCCTTGCTCCTCAAATTGTATTCAATAGCATCCTAATTCTCCGATTTAATCTGTGATTTCTAACATTTAGTTTATAATTTTGTCATTCCAATGATTCCAAAAATTTATCTACATGCAAAACCTACCCATAATCATGATTCAATTTTCCAAATTTATGAAATATCAATTATTCATTGTTATTTGTTTCAATATAAACTACCATGGATAATATATGCAATTAATATTTTCAAGATAAAACACTCACCTTTAATGGAAGTTTTTATCCTTTGAATAAGATGGTAACGGTGCGATGCTCTCTTTTCGATCTACGTAACGGTGGTCTCGGTGGTGCAATTGGCGTAGGAATGGTGTTCTAACCTTGGGGGGTGGTTCTCCTTCCTCCTCTAATGGCTTCCTTGAATATGATAAGTGATAAACCTTTGAAAATACAATTCCTCATCTGATATAATGTAATACCCCGTATTTTATGTTATATTAATTTGGGGATTTATTAAATTTAATGTGAGTGAATTATTTAATAAAAATCCGAAAATTAATTATGTTATAATTATTAACGTGACGAGAGTTAGTAATTATGGGAAATTGTTGAATATTAATAATGAGCAAAGTAATATATTATATTGGTTATATTGAATGTCAAGAGTGAGTTAAACGACAATTTCGGAAATTTAAGTCGGAACGTGCTCGTGTCACGTCGGGACTAAATTTTGATAAATAAAAAGTGAATATTTTATAAGTCATTCGTATAGTCATTTTGAGTACGCCAATGTGTCCGGAAGAGTCGAGATAGTCAGAAAAGTGTACCCGGGGGTTTAGTTTGGGTCTCGGGGCATTTTTAAGCCTAATTGGTACCCCGGGAGGGCGTTTTGGACATTTCACCTTTTTGGGTAATTAAACCCACGAAAATACCAAGGGTTATATCAGATATTAGGATTGTCATCTAGGGTTAGAAACTCTAAACACAAGTGACGGCCATAGGAGAGGGAAGAAGAAAGCTTCCAAGGAAATTCAAGGCCAAAAAGCCACCCGTTTGCACCGCCGTCACCGCCAACGCTTAGATCGCGAGACGAGGAACGCAACCATACCAAAATCAGCCGTAAATCAGAATACCAAAAATCCCAGGCAAGTGTTTATCTTGCTATTTTCGTTGGTGCAATTTCCATATTAGTTTAGGAATGACTAGGGATAAAATATGTGGAAGAAAACCCAATTTGTGATAGGAAAATCCATGTAGTATTGGTTGATATGATGATTCTGGAAACCCTTGCCATGTAGAGGAAATTAACCACGAAATTTTGATGATTATAAGAAAAAAATTCTGGAGAAAAATTTGTTAGGAATCTGTTTAAGAAAATTCTAGGGTTCTTGATAATTAGATATAATTTTGTGTTGAAAATCTATGTTTAAATGATGAATATGTACATGCCTTACGTTAGAAACATATGGTATATTGTTATAATGTTAGTAGTAGAATTTTTGGGACGTTTGGGTTTGGAAAATATGGATTTGGATGAAGAAAAGTGGTAGAACCTGTAACTGCAATTCTGCAAAAATCAAAATAGCTGCTTGATCAATCGATCGAAGGTTCGATCGATCGAGTCCCAGACCTCGATTGATCGACCCCTCCGGGAGTTGAACAAGTTCACGATACTAAATAAGTATCCATTGCCTCGAATCGATGACTTGTTCGACCAACTAAGGGGGCGACTTTCTTTTCAAACATAGATCTGAGGTCGGGGTACCATCAGCTACGTATTAGGGAGCAGGATGTTTCAAAGACTGCTTTCTTGATGAGATATGGGTCTTATGAGTTCAGAGTGATGTCATTCAGCCTCACTAATGCTCCAACCATGTTCATGGACTTAATGAACCGAGTATTCAGAGAGTTCTTAGATCAGTTTGTCATTGTCTTCATAGATGACATCTTGATATATTCCCATTCTGAGGAGGAGCATGCCGAGCACTTGAGGCAGGTTCTTCAGACTCTACGAGAGCATCAGCTGTATGCTAAGTGTGAGAAGTGTGGATTCTGGTTGCGAGAAGTACAGTTCTTGGGCCATGTTGTTTCTGAGCAGGGAATAGCAGTTGACCCAAGTAAAGTGTCAACGGTGATGGA
This sequence comes from Sambucus nigra, assembly GCA_949130495.1. Classification (NCBI taxonomy): domain Eukaryota; kingdom Viridiplantae; phylum Streptophyta; class Magnoliopsida; order Dipsacales; family Adoxaceae; genus Sambucus; species Sambucus nigra. The sequence continues at coordinate 221,666,514 of OX422217.1, read as the reverse complement.
GTGGGGAAAGCCCACAACACCGACAAAAGTGCGTAGTTTTTTGGGATTAGCCGAATACTACAGGAGATTCATTCGGGGATTCTCCAAAATAGCGGGTCCATTGACGAATATGACTCGCAAGGGGGTACCGTATGTTTGGGATGATGCTTGTCAATTAGCTTTCGATGAGCTGAAAGACAAGCTTACTTCAGCACCAGTCCTTGCTTTAACGAAACCGGGTGTGGAGTACCTGGTTTACACCGATGTGTCTTTACGGGGACTTGGAGGAGTACTCCAGTAGGAGGAGAAGGCTACAGCTTTTGCTCCCCGCAATCTTAAGCCTCATGGGAAGAATTACCCCACCCACGACCTAGAGTTAGCAGCGGTCGTATTTGCATTGAGGATATGGAGGCACTATTTATTAGGGGAGAAATTTCGTTTGTTCACAGACCACAAGTCACTGCAGTACCTGTTCATTCAGCAAGAGTTAAATATGCGTCAACACAGGTGGTTAGAGTTTGTGAAAGACTATCAGTTCGAAATACAGTATGATCCGGGGAAGTCCAATGTAGTTGCTGATGCGTTGAGCCGTAGACCGGTAGATGATGTAGTGGACGTCTGGAAAGCAAAGTGGAAGGTGTTGGGTCACCAGGACGCAGTAGCCGTTCTTTCATATCCGTGATGTCAGTCACACCCGAGATTGTTACGAGGGTGATACAGGCACAGACCACAGACCAGTTTTGCCAGGAGCAGATTGTGCGACTTCTAGACGAGGGTGCTAAGTCCTATTCTGTTAGTTATGTTGGAGGTTTACGGTTTAATGGGAGATTGGTGGTTCCAGAAGGAGCAAAATTACGTCATGCAGTGATGACTCATTCTCATGGATCCCGATTTGCAGTACATCCGGGAGGCGATAAGATGTACCAGGATATGAGGCGACAATACTGGTGGAGTGGGATGAAGAAGGACATCGTCGAGTTCGTGTCCAAGTGTTCTACCTGCCAACTGGTAAAGGTGGACCACCAGAAACCATCAGGATTGCTTCAGCCATTGGAAGTACCCGCGTGGAAGTGGGAGAGTATTTCCATGGATTTTATTACAGGGTTGCCTACATCACAGCGGGCCCACGATTCTATCTGGATGATCGTAGACCGTTTGACCAAGGTGGCTCATTTTCTGTCGGTGCGGACAGACTATACCACGGGTCAGTATGCTCAGTTGTTCATTGCTGAGATTGTCAGATTACATGGGGTGCCCCTGAATATTGTGTCAGATGGAGACAATATTTACGTGTCACGTTTTTGGGAAAGCTTTCAGGAGGCTGTGTGTACTGAGTTGAGGTTGAGTTCAGCTTACCACCCACAGACGGATGGACAGACAGAGCGTACCAATCAGATGTTGGAGGATACGCTACGCAAGTGTGTTCTTGATTTTGGAGGAGGTTGGGAGCCCCACCTTCCACTGGTAGAGTTTGATTATAATAACTCGTATCAGTTCACGATTGGCATGGCTCCATTTGAGGCTTTGTATGGCAGGCCTTGTCGTTCTCCAACTTGTTGGCTCGAGCTGGGGGATAACAAGTTGCTAGGACCAGAAGTGATTCAGGAGACCTCCGCGAGGATTGAGATGATCAGGAGTCGTATTCGGGTAGCCCAGGACAGGCAGAAGAGCTAAGCCGATGCGAAACGGTTCTTCCGGGAGTTTAGTGTGGGGGACCAAGTGTTATTGCATGTATCTCCTATGAAGGGAGTGATGAGGTTCGGGAAGAAGGGGAAGTTGGCTCCGAGGTACGTGGGACCATTTCCCATCATCGAGAGGATTGGGCCGGTTGCATACAGGTTGGGACCGCCAGAGTATTTACATCGCATCCACGATGTATTCCACATCTCATCGTTGAGACGGTACCTTCAGGATGATATGGCCCATACTCACATTGCGATAGATGAGATCGACTTACAGCCTGATAGCTCTTATGAGGAGAGACCGGAGGCTATCCTAGACAACAGTGAGAGGAGATGGAGGTCAAAGATAGTTCCACTTGTGCGGGTCTAGTGGGAGCATGTGCGGGTCCAGGTATGCCTTATTTTCTGAATTTCGGGATGAAATTCCGTTATTATGGGGTAAGTATGTAATACCCCGTATTTTTATGCTATATTAATTTGGGGATTTATTAAATTTAATGTGAGTGAATTATTTAATAAAAATCCAGAAATTAATTATGTTATAATTATTAACGTGACGAGAGTTAGTAATTATGGGAAATTGTTGAATATTACTAATGAGCAAAGTAATATATTATATTGGTTATATTGAATGTCATGAGTGAGTTAAATGACAATTTCAGAAATTTAAGTCGGAACGTGCTCGTGTCGCGTCGGGACTAAATTTTGATAAATAAAAAGTGAATATTTTATAAGTCGTTCGTATGGTCATTTTGAGTGCGCCAACGCGTCCGGAAGAGTCGAGATAGTCAGTAAAGTATACTCGGGGGATTTAGTTTGGGTCTCGGGGCGTTTTTAGGCCTAATTGGTACCCCGGGAGGGCGTTTTGGATATTTCACCTTTTTGGGTAATTAAACCCACGAAAAAAACCAAGGGTTATATCAGATATCTGGATTGTCATCTAGGGTTAGAAACTCTAAACACAAGTGACGGCCATAGGAGATGGAAGAAGAAATCTTCCAAGGCAATTCAAGGCCAAAAAGCCACTCGTTTGCACCGCCGTCACCGCCAACGCGTAGATCGCGAGACGAGGAATGCAACCATACCAAAATCAGCCATAAATCAGAATACCAAAAATCCCAGGCAAGTGTTTATCTTGCTATTTTCGTTGGTGCAATTTCCATATTAGTTTAGGAATGATTAGGGATGAAATATGTGGAAGAAAACCCAATTTGTGATAGGAAAATCCATGTAGTATTGGTTGATATGATGATTCTGGAAACCCTTGCCATGTAGAGGAAATTAACCACGAAATTTTGATGATTATAAGAAAGAAATTTTGGAGAAAAATTTGTTTGAAATCTGTTTAAGAAAATTCTAGGGTTCTTGATAATTAGATATAATTTTGGGTTGAAAATCTATGTTTAAATGATGAATATGTACATGCCTTACGTTAGAAACATCTGGCATATTGTTATAATGTTAGTAGTAGAATTTTTGGGACGTTTGGGTTTGGAAAATATGGATTTGGATGAAGAAAAGTGGTAGAACCCATAACTGCAATTCTGCAGAAATCAAATTAGCTGCTTGATCGATCGATCGAGCATAGAACTTCGATCGATCGAAGGTTCGATCGATCGAGTCCCAGACCTCGATCGATCGACCCCTCCTGGCAGACTCCTATTTCCCTTGTTTAATTGGTTAAATTAAATTTATCGTGAAATAATTCTTGGGTATTCTTAATAAAATGTTTTGGGAGATAGGAAAAACCAGTAGGACATCTGAATAAATGTTGGGAACTTTATTATAAGACGAGAATTTCGCTTTTGGGATAATTACATAATGAACGATGAAACTACGTATTTCAAGTGAGAGATTACGGAGAATAGCTACGATAGTGAATAGAGGTATACCTACTGAATTTTCTACTTGGAAGGATAGAGTCCACGAGTGTCACGTAATAAGTGAGAAAACCCTTCAAGTTAAGGTTAGATATGAAACCTTATACGTAATACTAATAATGTGAAATTATGGATAAATGTTGTAATTATGGGTGACAAGAGGAACCTACATTAATATGATAAAAGTATTATATTTATATGATTGTGTGTACATATATTATATACATGTGAAAATCATGCCCACGCTACTTGCTATCCCTGAGGTTAACGCGCTGGGACAGTCTTATCTCAATGGGACCTTTATGGGGGATATTGACTTGTACCCTAGAAGATAGATGTCCTTGGTACAGGCTATCGACGTGATAGTTCAGACGGTCCTAAGAGACGCAGGCATGTGCCATCCTCTTAGAGACTTGGAATCTATTGTTCGCCTCAAGTTTGTTTGTGTATGAGTTAATACAATTCGAGACTGATTCCGATTGTATTCCCCTTAATATGAGTGATATGGGGTTTTGGATAGTAGAGTATGCCTGCACCATAGCTTAATTGGGGTGCTGTTATAATATATATATTATACGAGTAGTTAATATATATATGAAATTCTGAAATTTGGAACTACCTACTGTGAATTGATATGTGGGATATGGTTGATGACTCAAATTGTAAATACTTGTTTTGAGAAAGTATAATATGACACTGGAAAACTTTATTGACTAATAAAGTTAAAATGAGAACTTTGGTTATTAATTGAAATATTCTTGTCACACAATTGTATCGTTAAATTTTGAATCCTGCGAAATACCTAAGATAAGTTAAATCATTGGGGAAAGATAGCGGTTATATGATAAGATAAACCATTAGGAGGGTTAGTACGATAGGCATGCACATTAGAAGAGAGGTGAGAATTTCTCAAGAGAGTGTCGCTCTAATATGTTGTTGCATTGGCCTGTATCAATTTAAATACTTCCTAAACCTATTTTAAATCAAACACACTATCGGGCTCTGACCCGTTTCTTTTTCTCTCTCTTGTATATATATGTATATATTTTAGGTACCCAGCCACAGGGGCGTCTTGCTTAAGATCCCTTGAAAGGAACATGCTGCAGCTTAGGTGGGAGTTGCAGGTCATTTGCGTAGACGGCTTCCTTTATTGACTCCACTTCTAGCATTCTCATTTATTGGGCATGTGTCGCCCTTTCCATTATTTCATTGTTATTGGGACATTTGTATATCAGTTATTTCTAGTATGGTCACTATGAGATTTATTCAGTTTGAATTGTGTTACTTTATATTTCGCATGTTGACATTCGATTGACAAATGTTTTAAATTAATTGGATTGTGTTGCAGAATTTCTTGTGGTGTGATTCTTAATTGTTGAAATGTTGTTAATAAATAAATAAATCATTTTCTTTAAATAACAATTTGGAAAGTAATGTTTAAATATGGTTTTGACACTTAGCTTAATTATTTAGGGTGTTAAATTGGAAAGTTTATTTTTATGACAGTGATGCTAAGAATGAACCAAATTGTTCACCTTGATTTAATTTAATAAAGGAGTGATCGCCCGATATTTAATTAGGCGAGGTGTCACAGGTGGTATCAGAGCATCATGTTCTAGTGTCCTTTAGGATCTGTGTGGCCTATTATGCTTTCAGCGTTGCTTTCTTTGATATATAGAGCCCTAAATACTAGGAATGTTGTGTTCATCTCTGTACATTGGGAATTCGTGCTTCTGCGATTTGTTTATTTGAATGATGAACTCATCCAAATTTATTTAAATTTTCAGATGGACCGTCATGAAGAACTAGCTAGAACGGTTAAGGGAGTCAACGAGCAAGATCGACTCACGCCTCAGGTATCCCCAGAGAGAATATCAACCGTCGTGTTAGCAGGTATCGTAGCACAAGCAGTTACCACTGCGGTCTTGCAGTATCAAGAACGCAACACACAGCTCATGGGGGGCAAAACATCTAGAGAGTACAATCAGTCTGTCATACACTTGGGATCGATCTCTACATGATCCACTTAAAAGTCAAGCCATCTAACCCATCTAAAAAAAACACCATTATTTTTCACCCTTCCAAGAAACATCTTAATCTACCGCTTTATCTTTTAATTATGATATAATTGTGAATAAGGCCTCCTTTAATTATGTCCTCACTATTGTATTCATTAAAAATTCTTTCAATTAAATGAATGATTATTTCAAGTATCTTTTCATGACTTAAATTAATTTTCTTTATTCTAATAATATGATTGATGAAGATAATTTCATAAATGAACAATTCTTAATTGATCTTAATAAGGAAAAAACTAAACAAGGCCGTGTTCAAATTAATGCTAATGAGACTATCCTTATCAATATTCATTCTAGTAGCCATTCACATGAGATTAGGATAGGTTCCACCATCAATGAGCATGATTTGTCACAATTCGAAAAACATATAAATGAATTTATGTACATCTTCATGTCGTCCAACAATGACATGTCTGATATTGACTCAAAAATAGTACAGTACAATATTTCTACCTTTTGAGAAAGAAAACCTATCAAGCAGAAATTGAGAAATCTATGGACTGAGAGGTCTCACAAAGTAATAGATGAAATGGTGAAACAATTGAACATAGGATTCATTCTCGTGGTCGAATACCCTATATGGATTGCAAACATTGTCCATGGAACCAAAATCAGGAACAAAAGTCTGGATGTGCATCTACTATCGAGATCTTAACAAATCATCCTCTAAGGAAGATTACCCACTTCCCAACATAGACATAATCATGGATAACATTTCTAGTCATGCTATCAAGTCAATTTTTAATGGTTTTGGCGGGTATAACCACATCAGAATGCATCATCACCATCAAGAAAACACTGTCATCATCACCCTTTGAGGGAACTTTTGCTACACAGTTATGCCGTTCAGTCTTAAAAAGATGGGGCTATCTAACAAAGGGTTGCTATAACTATTTTTCATGATCTTATCCACAAGGAGGTTGAAGTATATGTCAAAAAAATGATCATCAAGTCTAAAACTCAGGGAAGTCGCATTCCTGTCCCGAGGAAATTCTACTAGTGGTTATGATAATATTAGATGCTACTCAACCCACAAAGATGCGTGTTTGGTGTCACAAAAGGCAAACTGATTGACTTCTTGTCAATGAAAAAAGATCGAAGTAGATACTTCCAAACATAGAGTGATTCTTGAGATTCCACTACCCCAAATAAAGAAAAAAATTTGTAGTTTCCTATGAAAAATCCAATACATCAATTGGTTTGTTGGCCAATTGACCTCTATCTGTGAGACTATTTTCAATCTTCTTCGGAATGATTCAACCATAGTATGGAATGAGTCATGTCAATAAGACTTTAATAATATAAAAAGACACCTCACCCGACCTCCGGTGCTTATGCTTCCGCAATAAGGTCTCCCACTACTCCTATACCTCACCATCACAAACACTGCAGTAGGGGCTATGCTAGCCCAATAAATTAAAGAATCATGAAAGGAGAGAGACATATACTACTTTAGACTAAAGCTAACTTGGTATGAGGTGAACTACACTGCATTAGATAAGGCGTATTTTGCCCCAGTCTAGGTCACACATAATTTCCAAGACAACATGATTGCATTCCTTATAAAATTAGTATCTCAAATGGGTCCGATGGAAACCTGTTGATAAAACCGACGTTGTCTAGATGTATGGACCAATTATTGATGCTTCTAGCTGAATTTGACATCACATATGTCATGCAAAAATCCATAAAGGGAAGAGGCATTTTTTACTACATTTTCGATATCCCAATGGGGGAACTGAGGTTTCGATTTCTAAATTTCCAGATGAAGATGTTCTTAGACGAAGGCTTTAACAAGAAAGGATATGAGATTGGGATATTCCTAATTGCCCCAATGATTCTTACACTCCGATTGCCATAAAATTAAATTCCCCTTGCACCAACAAGATGATTAAATACGATATATGTACCGTAGGGCTCAAGATCATTCTCAAAAGAGAAATCAAGCGCATTGATGTTTATGGAGATTCAATCCTCGTGGTCACCTTAAAACTTATACCCCTACATGCTTACCTCAAAACTCAATGCATTAAAGATGAGAAACTCATGGGACATATCCCGTAAAAATGGAAAGTTAAAGATGGGAATCTCCTTTCCTTCCATGCTCACCTCGAAGAGCTCGTCTCCCAGTTTATAGATGTCACCTTCCATTACCTTCCTCACTCAAGAAATGGCCTATCCAATGCATTGGAGGACTTGGCCATTATGGTTGAGATGCCCAAGGGGATAACAATGACCCCTTTCTTAGTTCGAAAACAGGCAGCACCCACTCACTACTACCACATTGAGCTCGTTACAAAAGAATATCGTAACATTGCAGGATTGTGGTATTATGACATTTGGCACATCCTCGATCATGATAGGTATCCTTAGGACGCTGACATGAACCATCAGGTAATACCCCATACTATTATTATTATTTAATTTTCGTGTGCATTTAATTATTAATTTAATTGGAAAAATTATACTGGGTTTCAGTAAATATAATTTGAGAGATAAGGATTAATATTTATTATTATTATTATTATTATTATTATTATTATTATTATTATTATTATTATTATTATTATTATTATTATTATTATTGATGTTGTTATTATTATTATTTACTTGTGTGTTAAGAGTAAATAGCTATGTGATTTATTATATGTCATTTAAGAGTGAAAAGTAACATTTTATTATATTATGTTAATAGAGAGTTACATCGGCCAACACATATATTTTGCGAGCGGTGCGTACTGTACGCATGTGCTGGGTTCGATTAATGGGATGTTGGTTTTTTGTAGTTTAGTGAATCGAATGACCTTTTTGAGTGCATCAGTGATCCGAAATGGGTCAAAATAGTCCAAAATAGGTACCTGGGGTGTAATGATTGGGTTTTGGGGGCTTTTTAGATGTAACATGACCCGTATGAGGGTATAATGGTCTTTTTACACCGAAGGCTTAACCAAAAAAATAGGATTATGTTGTGATTAAAAGGTAATCATGGCTTAGGTAGGTGGATGATAACCCACTTTTAAATCTCTGTATAATTTTCCTTAAGAGAGTTTAAGAGAAGAGGAAAAGGGAGAGGAGACATTGGAAAGGAGAAGGAAGGGATAATCTCCAGATTCAAGTCATTTATACGCGTGAGACTTTGGATTAAAATCCTTAAAGGCAAGTCTTTACTTTCTTTACATTGTAACAATGTAGTTAATCACATTCATGATTAATTAAAATCAAATCTGTAATTAAAAGGATTGAAACTTTGAGTATTAAAATAAAGAGATCTAAATTATATAACCTCTAGTTTGTATCTGAGGTAAATTAATGATGAACACGTATGAATTTTGTGAATTAATTTGGGTTTACATGTATGAACATATCACCACACCAAATTAGCAAAAATTTCACTCTTAACCCGGCCAAGGTTGTCACTGTAAAAAATTGTGATAAAAAGACACATTTTTTGTCACGATCTTTAACCCTCACAAGTTGTGTTTTCACGGACGTGTCACGGTCAAAGACCTTGACAACCATATAAAGTTATCATGGTATTTAATCGTGACACGTTCATGACAACAGAATTAAAATAAAAACCCTAATTTCTTTAGCCTTTCCTCTTTACCTCATCATTCTCTCTCTCTCCTTTGGCACAAACATGCAACCATCTCACTCTCTCTCCCTCTCTTACCTCTCATTTGGGCATATCTCATCTCTCCTCCCTCTCCTTCATTCTGGTACATACATCTTTCTCTCCCCTTCACACAAACACACCCCATACGAACACCCCACAGAAACACACACATGCATAAACATACACATATACCACACACACACACACACCCTAAAATGAAAACCCTAATTTGATTTGAAATGAAAAACCTAATTGATTTGAAAAGCCTAAAAAACCACAACCCACGGACCACACACAAACACACACCCTAGAATGGAAACCCTAAAAAGATTTCAAATGAAAACCCTAATTAATTTGAAATAAATTGCAAAAAACACAATCCACACACACACCCTAGAATGAAAACCCTAAAATGATTTCAAATGAAAACCCTAATTAATTTAAAACCTTAAAAATAATTTCAAACACACACATAAACGCATGCACTTATTGAATATTTATAATTTGTTGTGCTAATTTATTATGCTAATTTATTATCATGGGAGGCCATTTAATATAATTTGTGAAAGTAGACGACCAATCCAGATGGATTAACACACTACCCAACCTAAATCGTGAATTAATTTATACACGAGTATTGTTGATACATTAGAACACTTTAAAATATAGTAAAATGAGGTACCAACAATCTCGGAGGACAGATTCAGGTACTCCTTGGTATACCCACGTGTTATTTTGAGTTCCTTGTACAACTCAAACTCTATGCTGATTCACCTATAAATTGTACACCCTAACCTACGATAAGGGGATGTAACCTGAGATGCTGAGAGACACTTAATATACACAATAACCTCTCCTTGGATTTAGGCAAGTTGTCGAACCACGTATATTGTTGTGTTTGCTCTTTACTTTCTACCTTTGTGATTATTTCCGTAGATCTCTTTGTTGTGATATTTTTTTACTCACAATTGGCACTGTCGGTGGGAATAGATTCCTACGAAGATCTTTACAAATAGAAAGTTGGTGATGTCTCACCATAGAAGTAAAGTTCCTCAAGTTGGAGATGTGTAGGAAGGGCCAGTTTACCCTAGGTTCAGGTCTGAAATTTTCTAGCATACAAATTCCAGGTTTCACCAGGAAAGGAATCCTTTTGAAGAAAGCCAGGGACCACCTAGATCTACTTAAATCTCTAGGTTGATCATTCCTTATGAATCCAAGCTTTGCGAATAAGAGGAAGCTACATTCCTCCGAGTAGAAGAAAATTTTTGCCTCCAAAGGAGACTTGAAAGAATGGAGAGAGAGATCTAAAGGGACACTAGAAAGCGCCATGATAGTACTCTTAGTCCTCAGACGAGTAACACTCATAGCTGAGGGAGGAGCTCTAGGTGTTACCAGGAAAGAACAGAATATTATAGGCCAAAGCATGGTCGATTGGATCATTGCCAGCCATAGAGGTGCCACAGGAGCTGCGATCGACAAAATGAAGACATTAGGGTTCTGGTCCGTAAGGAGATGGAATAACACCCAGCCCCCCCGTCGAGCTAGCCGCACCAGAGAGCTGGCTAGGAGGACTCTCAATACATAAATGAACTCCCCTTTTTCAAGGGAAATAAAAGAATAGGATCCCAAAGAAGTTTGTCATCCCCATGTTTAAGATCAACGATGGGAAAATAGACCCCATAGACCACATTCAATAATATAGGAAAACAATGACCTTATGGATCCACAGAGATGCACTAATGTGCTTGATTTTCCCTTCTAGGCTACATGATGTAACATAGAAGTGGTTTGAGAATCTTCCTTACAGGTTGATCAGAAACTTTACAGCTCTAGCACAGGCATTCATTGCTCACTTCATAACTAACAGTTCCCATCCTAAGAGAATGGATGCACTACTTATGACGATGAATAAGCCATGGGAGAACCTCTAAGATTACGCCAAAATGTATTAGGAAGTTTTCAATGACATCGAGGACTACTCGGATAAAGTTTTCATAGCATCCTTCATTTTTTTCTGTCGACCACCTCTTTGTTGCACTAGTCACTCACTAAAGAGAAAGTCAACACCATTGACGGCCTTATGGCCTATATTGAGAAATATGCCAAGGTGGAAGATGTGGTTCACCCTAATGTAGGCGACAATGGTCAAGCAAACGCAAACAAGGGGATAGATAAGAGTGATACTCAGAAGAAATTAAACACGAATGGGGGCAAGAATGGCTCTAAAAATGGGAACAAGGCATTCCAGGATGTTAACATAGTCTTCAAGGAACCCATTTAAATATTCTGAGTAGAATAAAAGATAAGACATTTATCAAATGTCCCAAGAAGATGGGTGGCGACCTAACCAAAAGGAACAATGCACTGAGATATGCATTTGATAAGGAGGGCGGTCACAGAATTGAGAATTGCAAGGCTCTGAAATCGCACTTGGAGAAGCTGCCCAAGTAGGGCACCTCAATGAGTATATAGAGAAGAGATCATATAAGGTCACAACTAATGGCGAAAAAAATCCGAACAATGTCCTTAACAACGATACATGACTTGAGTTTGCAGTAATCCATATGGAATCTGATCTTAAGAAGATCTAGGGGAGTGATGTGCATATGGAGCTTAAGAAGGTGACTGTCGTTATGGAGGCTTTTCAGATCGACCCCGACAAGTCACAGGTTGGTAAACATCAGCATCTAGAGGACATCGACTATACCAAGCATATCGTGTTTATAGATGAGGATTTGGTTGGGGTCAGAACCCCACTTTATGATGCAATGGTGATTACTCTTTGAATTCTAAATTAGGATGTTGAAAAGCTTTTTATAGATCAGGGGATCTCGTTAGAAGTGATGTACTTGGAGATATTCCATAACTCAAATTTAACATCGCCGGCCTCAAGTAAGCTACGGTTCCATTGGTAGGCTTTGTAGGAAAGATCACTATGTCGCTAGGGAATATCATCCTGCCAATTAGGGAAGGTAACATCTCAAAACTCATTGAGTTCTTAGTAGTGGACATTGAGTCCCTGTATCACTCCATTTTGGGCAAAGTTTGGCTCCGTGCCATAAAGATCGTGCCATATACGTACGACCAGAAGCTAAAGTGTGTTACTAACCGGGGTGTGGTTAACAATCATGGTGATCAGGCCACAACCAAGAAGTACTTTATCAAAGCCATCCGCCCCAAGAAAAAAAAGAAGAAGGAGGTAGATAATTCTCGGGAGGGAGCCCATAATGGGGCCGTACCCTCCAAATAAAAACTACGGTACGTCTGACTAGGGGTGGAGGAGACCAGGGTCCACCCCAATTATAGGGTTGTTAAAAACCAGGAAGAAGTTGTAGCCGATGACAACATACCAGAGAGAAAATTTCTATTTGAAACCACGCTCAACGATCAAGAGAAAAAAGAGTTGATTACATTCCTAAAAAAAAATCTTGACATTTTTACTTGGGAATTATATGACTTACAAGGGATTGATCCCAATATGGCCTTCCATCGCCTTCACATTGACCACGTAAAAGGCTCACCGAACTACCCCCAAGAAAGCTAAAGTTGTGAAAAATGAAGTATGGAAGATATTGGATGCATGATCCATTAGGGAAGTTTAGTTTCCCAAATGGTTGTCCAACATAGTGGTAGTACGAAAGAAAAATGATAGTTGTAGGGTTTGTAGCAATTTCACGGACCTCAACAGGTCATGCCCCCAATGACAACTTCCCTCTTCCTAAAAATAATCAATCGATCGACGCTACAACGATGCACAAAAGGATGATATTCCTAGATGCTTAATCTGGCTACCATCAAATTCCTTTATTCGGACCGAATTAGGATAGAACATGCTTTATAACCCCCATTGGGTTGTATTCTTGCAAGGTTATTCCGTTCGGCTTAAACAATTCAGGGGCAACTTATCAAAGGTTGGTCATCAAGATGTTCAAAAAATAGATGGGAGACACGATGGAGGTTTACATCGATTATATGATAGTCAAAATTAAGAACAAAGGAGAGAACCTTACAAACTTATCCATAACCTTTGATATCCTTAGGAAATATCAGATGAAGCTTAACACAAGTAAGTGTTCATTCCGCGTCTAGTTAGAAAAGTTCTTGGGCTAGTTAGTTAAAGGGGGATTGAGGACAATCCGGATCAAATAGATGTTGTCACTAGAGTCCAGCCTCCTTAGATGTTGCAATATCTTTATAAGCATACCGATATACATATGGCACTCAATCGCTTCATCTCCAAGTCTTTGAAATGCTGTTGACCATTCTTTCATCTCCTAAAGAAGGATAAATGCCTCACATGGAACAATGAATTCTCATAAACTCTGGAAGAGATCAAGCCCTACCTTAGCAATCCACTCCTGCTAGTGATTCCAAACAATGGAGACCTATTATACCTTTACTTTTAGTGTTAGAACATACAGTAAAATCCGCCCTGGTATGTGAAAAAGACAGAAGTCAGCATCCAGTTTATTATGCCAAGAAAACACTTCTGGACACAGAACAACAATACCTTCCTCTGTAGAGCTTACCTAGGAGTTGTTAGTTACCTCAAGGAAGATCAATCATTACTATGAGGCCCTTTTGATAACCGTAATCACTTCCTAACCCTTCAAAGATGTTCTATAGAGAGACGACCTCTGTGGATGACTCTCAAAATGGTCGGTAGAACTTGGGAGGTTCAATATCCACTTCCATCCAAGAATGACAATTAAGGTATTAGTCTTAACAGACTTTATTACTAAATTTATAGTGTATCATCCAATAGACCAACTGGAAATTAAGTAGTCAACAACCAAGGAAGCACAGTCTAAGGACTGGACCCTATGTGTTGATGGAGCCCCTAATTCTAAGGGGAAAGAAGTAGGGATCATTATGATCTCCCCTAAAGCCACTATGATTGATCGAGGTATCAAATTGGGATTTAAAGTCTCTAACAACGAAGTTGAGTATGAAGTGATGATCGCTGATTTCCATAAATCCCAACTACTGGGGGTAAAGTGTCTTCACGTACTCGATGAATCTAAACTGGTCTCCAAGAAAGTGAGCGAGGACTTCAACACCAAGGACGATCGTATAGACGATCAGATGGAGGCCTACCTCACTGTGGTAAGAGGAATCATGGTAGATTTTGAGAAGGTGGAAATTCAATTATTCCCCCAGGGACGAACACTCATGCCAATGCCTTAGTGGCTTTGAGTTTAACAATTGACTCCGACCTAAGGATAACTATCCAGATAGAGTTCCTCACCCAACCAAGTATTGACCAGATAATCATAGCCAAGTAGGTACTCCTCACATCAAAGGACCCTAGTTGGATGGATCCCATCATAAATTATCTAAGGATCGACACTATGCCTGATGAAAAGAGGTCGAACCATCAAGTAAGGGTCAAGGCCGCTCGCTTTTATCTCTCCCCAGAAGGGAAGCTCTACAAAAACTCATTCATACGTCCTTAAATGCAATGTGTTCACCCACATGATACCGAGTAAGTACGTAGTGAACTTAATGAGCGCCTCTATGGGCGCCACGTAAGAGGAAGATCTCTGGACTTCTAATAAATAAAGAAGGGTTACTGGTGGCCTCATATGAATAAGGACATAAGAATATACGTTCGTAACTGCAAAAAGTGTGAGAATCACTCTCCTATTATCCACCAGCCCGCCAGTGATCTAAAATCACTAACAATCCCATGGTCGTTCACGCAATGGGGACTACATATAGTTGTACCACTAGCAACTTCATTTGGAAACCGAAATTATCTACTAGTTGGAACAATTTATTTCACCAAATGGGTAGAGGTAGAACCACTAACGAACATTCGTGACTTGTATATGACCAGGTTCATATGAAAATCATCATAACATGTTGTGGGGTACTAAAGATTATCATTACCGACAACGAAATGCAATTTTAGAGCGGTTTCCTTTAAGGTTTTTGTGATGAACATGGCATTAAGAACCACTATAGTTATATGGAATAATCCAAAGAAACGGACACGCAAATGCCTCTAACAAAACCATGCTCGATGGAATAAAAAAGAAGTTGAAAAGGGCCAAGGTTACCTGGGTAGATAAGCTTCCTCATATTCTATGGGCTTATCACACGACCCCTAGGAGGCCAATCGGGGAGACACCATTCACGCTCGCTTACGTGATAGAGGTTATCATCCTAACAAAAGAAGGTATCGCTACCATGAGAACCACGTTAGTCGACCAAGGCCTTAACGATGATGCATTATGCCTTAAAATTGACTTAGTAGACGAGCGAAGAGAGTAGGTCATGATCAAGTTGTCTTCCTATACATAGAAACTAGCTAGGAAATACAACAAGAAAGACAATCCAGGGAAGCTTTTGATAGGGTATTATGTACTAATGAAAGTCCTTAACAGTGTCGTAAAACCATCAGATGACAATCTAGGACCTAACTGGGAAGGACCCTTCAGGGTAGTCAGAGACGACCTTCAAGGAGCATATCACTCAAAAACACTAGAGGGCATGGATATACAAAGAGCATCTAACACATCCAACCTCAAGAAGTTCTATTTTTAATGTTCTTTTTCTTTTACTAGCACAACTACTTTAAACTAATTTTTATTTTTAAACTTATGTTACTCATTAGACAATATTTAATGAATAAAGGTCGGTTGGCTTCTTCACGTTTATATTTTACATTTCCTGTTAAACTCTTCATGGTTACATATAATTAATACACACATTTTTTTAACGATTACTCCTTTGTGCATAACTAAAATCCTCGGAATAGGGAAAGTTGGTTCAACTCATTTTTAGTCTGGAAATCTCACATGTCGAGCAGGGTTTGCAGTAGTTATAACAAATTAATAGAAGTGTTCCAATTACTACAACCCTTAGGTCCTTTTAATGAACACAAGGGACCTCATGACTTTCCCCGATAACACTAAAAGCCCTACATGGGATCCTTAGGTAATATAGACAACCTAGGTTGGTCGCCAACTTTATTGGTTGCAAAAAACCTTCTTGGGAAAATGGCACAGTTACCAGGTACATTCTCTACATTGTCCTACTCAGGCCTAAGGGAATGTGACGACACAACCTAATAGGTAAAGTAGATGTGATGTTATTTCTAAGGCATATTGGACTGGGAGAATGTTCGAACTCATAAACAACGTGTGGATATTAATATCACCAAGTCAATGACTAAGCTCAAAGTGATAAGATCTCAGTACAGGACCACTTGGACAATGAAGGACCTATGCTAGTAAATCAATGTTATCTAGTCGATCAATATTATTTGGTCAGCAAAGTATGCATGTTTAGTTAGCACATGCTCAAAACATCATAAATTGATAAATAAAACTTTTTCATCCATTACAATTATAAGTGACATTACAGTAAAGACCAAAAACAAACAAGACACCTAAGATGTACTGGAATGATGAGCAATATAATCTTCTACACGTGCTCTTTGACCATCATTTGGGTGTGGGATGAACTCGTTTGCAGTGTCTTCCAAGTAATTATCCCAAAGCTGAACATAAATAACATCTATTAGAATCCATTTATAAGTCCTTGAAAAGGGATTATGACGGTAGGTTGGGCAATCGACCTGGTACTTATACCATAAGTTGGACTTCAGAGGAATTTTCACCTCCTTAAGGGTACTGAGCCATTCGTGAGAAAATGTAAGGTCTTTCGCCTCCTTTAATCTTATCGAGGCATTAGTCCAACCTTGGTTGTATCCATCAGCCCAGGCTTATCGAGGACCTAAATGAAACAAATGCCTTATTCGGGTCACTTCTATTTGGAGATGAGCAGTAATCACATACACCGACTAAACATCTCCCTTCATCTTAGCAACCTCTCTTTGCATAGATTGGGTTTCATCTTAAACTACCCCTGATGGTGAAGAAGATCCTCGAAGCACTAGAGAGGACCCCGATAGGGAGTTCTCCTTCAGTCGAGCAACTTCTCTTCTCAATCCTCATTCTCCCTCTGAATCAGTTAGCACACTTGATTCATATCACTAGCATCCAAAAGTTTAGTGGTCAAAGCATTTACCTCCTCTTAGACTAAGACCCTAATCTCCTCCATCTCTTTGGGCCTATGTTTGAGCTTTGCAACCAATTTAACCTGGTTCTTGTACTGCTCAGTACTTTTCTTTAGAGAATTGCAGACTTTTATGAAAGACTTACGAGCTTTTATGTTAATGCTTGATCCAATTGTCTACCTAAAATGGAAATCAGAGAGGATATACTCATCTAAATCGATGGTATATAATAAACAAAACTAGTGAAAGTCAGTAAACGTAGATAAGACATCAATGAGCATAAAATAAAGCATTTTCATTTATTCCACAAAAAGGCAGTCTTGGCTAATACAACTGGTTTAAAGGAAGAGGTACAAATTTTTAAAAAAAGTACTTGTAAGAGGAAAGAAAATAAGTTCTTATTTTACATGCCCTTCTTTGTCACATGTTCACCTTCCACCATATTCTTCCCCTTGTCAGAAGATTCAGAGCCTTAGCCAACGTCAATTCCGCCCTTAACAGGAACAACCTCCGTGCCACTGACAGGCTAAATGTTGCCTTCTTCCTCTTCCTCATATGGATCAGGGCCAGGGAAGTGAAGACTAAAAAGTTCAGATTCAGTAGATATTTCAAGAGCCTTCAGGACTTGGTCCTAACCCTTTTTGAAGGCAATCTTGCAATCGTAGACAAGCTTCCCTTCTGCATCGTCAAAAGCTTTGTTAAAACCTTTATGATAGCTAGCATCCTTCTTTTGAGAAAGGTTATCCTCCAGCTTGGTGACCTTGCCCGATAAGCTTTCATTTTTCTCGATGATCTTCTATTTTCAGTGACCACCTTATTCTAGCACGCCTCAAGATCATTAAAAAAATATGGATAACATACCCTTATCTTGGTCCCATGCTGGGATAGCTTCAACAAAGGCCTTATTATCAACCTCAGAGTATCTTTCAGCTCCATCTCCTTCCTGGATTTGTTAGCATGGTCATCCAAAAAAGTTGTGAAATCAGATAATAACTGAACAAAGAGAAACATTATCACATAATTAGAATAAAAAGAAAATAGAGAAAAGTAAAATAGTTTGAGTATGATGACTTACTAGGGCCATCCCATGAGTAGTTTTAAGGTTGAACTAGGATGAGCCTAACCTCGAAGAATGCTTACAATTAATGGCGAGCACTGCCCTCTTCAGCAGGTTGAGGGAGAGGTAGGGGGAATCACTCACGGTAGCCCCCTCAGTAATTGCAGTAGGAGGGTAAATTTATGGGCTTTTAGAGACAATTTTCTTTTGGCCTCCCTCATATCTTCTTCCATATTCTTATCTAATTCCTTCTCTCTCTTTCTCTTTTCTGCATCCTCCTCATGTCTAGCAAGCTAGAGTTGCTAGTTCTCGGGGAGCTAGTATCAGACGTCTTAGAAGATTTAAGACGATCAGACATGACGACTTGATCATCATCATTAGGGAGACTCAACTTCCTTATCTTTATGAAATGGGCCATGTCTTTTTCTTCTCCTTCTTCTTATTCCTCTTCCTCCTCTTCAGACCCTTCTCCATCCTCCTCAGATTCCTCTTCCTCCTCCTCTACGCCAATATGGTCAAACGGATCGACCTCAGGAGATTTTATGGTTAGAAACTTATGAACCGAACGAGCGATAAAACTAGTGACTCTGTTCTAATATTCTAATACGAAGGCTATCGACCATGGATGCTCACCATTTGCTAACCTTTCCTTGATGCTCCAGGATTTCATAAGATCATTATCATATAGCTCACTTTTATCAGGCTCATAGTTATTAGCATAAGCTATAAGAACAAAGGGAGCAGAACATTAGCTAAGATCACAGAGGAAAAAAAATTAAGAAATGAACAGTCAAGAACAAAAAAGAAGAAGAAAACTATTTCTTCCTCTCCATAGTATAAACTTATAGGGCCCCATTAGCTTTGTCCCAAAACAGGAGGAGGACGTTGCTAGTTTCTAGAAATAAAATCATGTTCCCAATAATCCTAATGGGGATTCAAAAGATTCAACACAGGAACCCTCTCAGCATTTATTGTTTTTAAGTACAAAATACCTTCCTTGGTTCACGACAACACGTAGCGGTAGAAAATCTCTCCAAGGCCTAATTTTGTCCCATAAAGGGTGTTTATTATATGGACTCCATTAACAATCTTCCAAACATCAGGGGCACATTGGGCGGTCATGATTTCAAAATATCTGAAGAACCTGAGGAGCAACTTGTTTGGAAGAAATATTAAACCCCCATGAGTTATCAGGAGGGTGTGAATCCAGTGCCCCCGTTAATATGACGGACATTCTAATGAAGAGGGACAAAGTTGATGATCACCCAGTCAGGGATATTATACAGGAGCCTAAATTCATCTACTATTTTGTTATCTAGTACATCCATGATTATATGAACATGGAAGAAAAACCATAACTACAGCTACGTAGTAAGTTCCAAAAAAAGACTTGAAGAAGGGAAGTTTTAGACTAACAAAAAATTGATGAAGCCTTGGAGAAGAAGAAGAAATCTGATTTTTAAAGAAGAGAACAAGAAGGGAATTTTATAGACAAAGTATTCACAATGATGACCAGAATCAGTGAACTAATGGTTAAGTTACACAGGAACTAGTTTCAAAAATCCCAAATGATGAGTCGCGCTTCCCTAGAAAGATCTCAACACTTCAGTTTCTCATTAAGACAATCATACCTCTTTTAACCCTCATAGATTACAAATGTGCCATGCCGATTTTGGATACTATTTTGAGCCTTGGTCCTTAAACTTATTTAAAATCTATTGACCCAAACTGTCAGCTCAAAGATTTTAGAGGAAAATGTGGGAGCCCATTTAATATAATTAGTGAAAGTAATTGACCAACCCAGATGGATTAACACACTGCTCGTCCCAAATAATGAATTAATTTATACAAGAGTATTGTAAACACATTATACCACTTTTGGATATAGTCAAATCAGGTACCAATAATCTCAGAGGAGATATTCAGGTACTCCTTGGTATATCCATGTGTAATTTTGAGTTCCTTGTACAACTCAAACTCTATGATGATTCGCCTATAGATTGTTCACCCTGACTTGGGGAAAAGGGATGTAACCTGAGATATTTAGAGACACTTAATATAAATAGTAACCTCTCCGTGTGTAGAGGGGGCTTGAAGGTAATCTTGACATTAGGGATAAATCCCAGTTAGCAACAGTGTTTGCGATTAAGCAACCGAGGCAGCTCAAGTGTGGCAACTCAGCGAGGCAGTTTGGTGTGGCAGCTCATATTTTAGCTTTTTTTATTAGTCATATTGTATCTTTGTTTATATTGACTGTAAGATATAACGGTTGTAATGACGTAACGATAATAACAAAAGAGTTTGTATGAGGTCAAACGGTACTCGCGAGAGACCAGGCTTGGCAGAGCCTGGGAGAGCTTTCATGCTCTATTGGATGACCTCACCGTGGGAACTTTAGAGGGACCTGGTTTGGAGGTTTGAGAAGTAAGGCACCGTTGGGGCTTGTCCTGACCATACTAGATACACCTGGTAAAACACCGAAGGACCCTGGACGTGGAACCTCAAGCAGAGCAGCTTGGATTTCCATCGGGCATTGAGTTAGGAACCGAGTAGCCCTCTACTTAATGTCACATCTACTGTAGGTGATGTCACTAGCCGGTTAAATAATGTCAGACCCGCACTTGAGTAAACCACCGTGGTATTTGGGGCTGTCAGGCAGTTGGTGAGCCACCTCTGCGACAACAGCCCCCCTGACACACAGTGGTTAGGCAAAAGGCTTATCTTGGCATTTAATGTTTATGACGTAGAGACAACTAGTGCATCAGGCATTTAATGTTGTGACATAAAGTATGAGGGATGTCTTTTCATAGTTTTAATGACTGAGTTGTCTCGGGGGTGGTGTGGAGGGCTATTTAAGGACCCCAACCACCTTTGAGGAAATAGAGACTTTTTGAGAGAGTTCTGAAGTTTTTGCAAAACTAGAGAGCTTACTCACTCACCATTGTCATTTATTATAAAGCTTTTAATACTTGACAGAGATTCTGGACGGTGTTTGGTGTGTTTCTACCTGCCTATCAAGGTGCATCTAGGATGCTTACTTCTCTCTCCCTCTAGCTAAGCCACTTCTAAAGTTCATTATTATTCCCTGAGTTATACACGAGAGAGTCTGTGAGTTTAAGCTGAGTCTATCTTCATTGGGTCCATGTTTATATGTTCTATCATTAATCCAAAGCTTTGGCTAAACTAACTTGTCACTACCATACTCAATAGGGGTTACGCCTCCATATATAATCTAAAGTACCCTCCTACACCGTGGACTTAGGCAAGTTACCAAACCCCTTTATGATTATTTTCGTATATCTCTTTATTATGATAATTTATGTACTCACAATTATTTATAGTGCTAATTTAAAAATGATGTCGCCTTATTATTTATTATGATAATTTAAAAATGATGTCACCTTACTATTTATTTGGATTCTTTAATTTTTGTTGATTGGTGGATTTAGCATTTAGATGGCCATTGAGTTGTTTCTCCCTAGGCATTTCTAATATTTTTCATTTATTTATATACTTTGAATTACATATAGTGAACATAGATAATAGTCTTCTAGTTCTTATGCATACGCATTCAATAGCCCTTGGACCCATTTGAGAGTCATTACCTTTATAATGAGATCTCTCGAATTGTCTTGTTTGAACAGTTTGGGATGTCATAGTTTATGTATAATAAAATTCTTACTGGTTTAATTTGTAAATTTTGGGGGAAGTTCTACAGCCATATCTTAATGTTCTCTACCCACATACTAGATGATATGGTGTTAAGTGTTATTTCAATTGATAAATTGAAATAACATTAATGCTTGCGAATCTATGTTGTGTACTTGGAGAACTATGGGGATATGCTGCTAAATTTTCCTTAAATTGAAACAATGTCCATGAGATGCTAAGTATATTACATAAATATATGGTCTTGAATGGGATAGGACCACTCACCCTTTAGAGGAAATGGAGAAAATATGCTATCTCCAGTGTGTGTATTCTGAAATTAATATTTGTATATTGAAATTGGTATTTAGAAATTAAAATTTGTAGATTGAAATTGGTAATTGGTATAAATTGATATATTGTGGTCAATGGTATAAATTGATTAATAGTGGGTTTTCCCTTACAACTCTTCCTCCCTTTAATTTTAGCAGCAGCGACCCCCTTTCCTCTTCCTCACATATTCTGACTACCATCTCTCTCTCTCTCTCTCTCTCTCTATATATATATATATATATATATATATATATATATATATATAGCACATGTGTGTGTGTGTGTGTGTGTGTGTGTGTGTTTGTGCTCATAAATTTTGATAGATTCACATTAACCCGGATTTTTGCTACCATTAAAACTGGGTATTGATTTATGGCATGCATTCACATGAGAATACAGGCACCCCCAAAGCAAGTGTTATATAACAAGTAACGAGGGTGAAACGGTATTAAGTAATCGTATATAAGTTGATTTGGTGTAAATTTACACTTGCCTAGATTATAGTAATGAGAACCGTAATAGATAGCCATTGGCTCCTATTTCACTCCCATATTTGATGGCAAATATGTTAGTGAAATAGGAGCCAATGGTTATCTATTGTGATTCTTGTTACTATAATCTAGGCAAGTGTAAATTTACACTAAATTAACTTGTATACAATTACTTATTACCTTTTTACCCTCGTTACTTGTTATATAACACTTGCTTTGGGGGATGCATGTGTTTTCATGTGAATGCAGGACATAACGGTATTGTAACATGATATAATGCTCGTTCTATTCTCATGTTCAGTTCATAAGTTGTTTATTGGTGGATTTGAATATTTAAATATCCATTGAATTGGTTAGCCATTGACATTTCTAATATTTCACACTATTATTTGAATTGTTGTTTGGGGTTCTTTAATTGTTATTGATTGGTCCATTTGAACATTCAAATGGCCATTGAGTTGGTTGGCCCTTGGCATTGCTAATATTTTGCATTATTATTTGAATTGTTGTTTAGGATTCTTGAATTTTTATTGACCGATGGATTTGAACATTTAGATGTCCATTGATTTGGTTGGTCCTAGGCATTCTAACATTCAGGATTGTGATTCTACCAAATATAAATAGAGTTGAAATGAAACATACTATAAATTTTAAACGCTTGTTGTTAAACAATTAACAATTCGAAATGAAACATAACTATTTATAAATCGTGTATGTAAACATAACTATGTAGGGTAAGGACAATAATTCCCCCTAATGTGTTTACTTTGACGATGGAGGAAAGGAAGGTGATTTTAGACACAATATATAATTTGAAGGTATCACCTAGTTTTTCATCTAACTTGCAAAGGATTATGAATTATACTATTCATGATTTACATAAGTGTAAGTCTCATGATTTGCATCTGATCATGAAATTATTTCCTCTATTATTTAAGCATTATTTATCCAAGCACAAAGATTTGCGGAGGGCTATTATGAAAATTATCATCTACTTCACACTTTTATTTGAGAAGGTAATCAATCAAGATCACATAGTTGCCGCAAAAGTAGCGGTAACCAAAAAGATTTTTGTGTTGGAGAATTACTTTCCCCATAATTTTTTGACATAAGTTTTCACTTGTTGGTACACTTATGCAACGAGGAACTTCTTTACTGCCCAGTTAGATATCAGTGGATGTATCCATTTGAAACATTCATGAAATTTTCAAAGATTACATCAAGAATACATGATACATTGAAGGATCAATTGTAGAGTAATACATCACCATGGATTCATCAATCTACACTCGATAATATATGCCTGACCCAAGCAGCATGGATAAGAGTGATGAGTTTGTCGATGAGGGTGGTCAAGTGATGGGCAAGCGAGTCAAATTAACGATTTTACAACATGAACAAGTAGCTCGTTATCTATTTGAAACACATGAAGATATCGAAAAATGGAAAAAAATAAGTTTATATTATTTTAACTTTTACATTATTTTAATTTTTATACATGATTAATTTCCTAATACGTTCGTGACGGTCAGTGAAGAAAATATAATGCGTGTGGGAATAATAAGAGACAAAGAACGCTGGCACAATCAAACAGTGAATTTAGGCAGTGGGTGTCACGTGAGGTAATTATCATGCAAATGTCTCTTATTAAATGTCACATTACAAGAAAGCTTTAAAACTAACCTAATTAATTTATCTATAATCCCAGTTCTTAAAGACGGGTGATGCGGAATCAGGACATGCTCGTCTAGACATTGGACCCTTGTTCATGGCACACGAGTACAAAAAGTATCAAATTAATAGTTATGTATTTAGTTCAAGGGCGTAAGAGTAAAATACAAATGCATAGCGAGTGCAAAAGATAAAAATCTCATTGAAGTTGAAATGACTTACTATGGTGTCATTCGAAATATATTTGAATTGGACTATATAAGCTTTAAAGTGGTTGTGTTTTACTGTGATTCGGTAAGAGTTAAGGATACAAATACTTGTAAAGTTGATCATGGCACCAATTTGATCATGATTGATTTTCGAAGTTGAAGAGAAACGATCACGTGAGCGATGAGCCATTGTTTGCGCTTTTCAAAAAGTCAATAAAGTGTTTTACTTAGAGCATATCAACAACGAGCCATGATCAATTATCCTAAACGTGCCAAAACGTCTAACCAGTAGTATGGATGACTTGGATGCTCCTACCGAATATCAATCGATATTAGATGATAACCCGAATTGGAAGCAATTTGTACATTTGTAGTAAGTATTCCAATTATTTGTAATAATAAAAAATGCATATTCTTCTAGTGGTTTTATTATTATCGAATGAAATTAAACAATATTTCGATTTATAATGTCATTAACACAAGTAGTTACTCAATTTATTTTTATTCTGTATTTATATTTATTACACATTATAATTTAAATACAACTAACACTTACTTTCTTTTTGGTTTGTATTTGTTTCACAGGAACAATTCGAACTACCCCCACATGTTCGCGACTCCATGTTGGAACAATTGAGAGAGCAATACAAAACGTGGAAGAAAAACATGTGGGAACGATACTTTGGGGCTTCGTGACAGGGTACCGTCGAAGGAGCCGATCTTATTAACAAGCTAGAAGAAGTTTGTGGCCAGTGATATCCAGGATCGGCAGTTGAAATTTCATCAACTGGGGAGGGAAAAATGGGCCAAAAAGATCAACGTACACTACTTCGGTCATATGTCTTAATTGAGTCTTGATTTTGCATCAATCTCTCTATATCTACTTCTATCTCACTTAATTGATCTTTGATTTTGCATCCATGTCATTATTGGAGCACTCACATTTAATTCGGTGCATGTTATATGATATTTCATGGTCGTAAATTGGGTTTTTTGGTTGAATCTCTCGTTTCTTTTCTTGTAGTGTTACTAAAGGGGTTATCTCCTATATAACATTCTTTTTGCCTTTTCTTAATTTGTATTAAAATGTATCATTATTTATCTATCTTTAAAGTGTACGATTATTTATATTATCTATAAACTTATTTAGTAATAAGTATTATTATAACATTCACGAAGAATATATTACTAAATATATAATGATTTATACAATGTTATGAATACTAATAATGATTCAGTATAAACAATTACACAATGTTATGCGTACTAAATGATGATTCGGTATAAACTATTATACAATGTTATGCATAATAAATGATGATTTTGTACTAGTCTAATTGAGCCATGTTATTATTCTTATTTTTCAAAATTTTCTATATTTTTTCAAGTTTTTTGAGTTCCCTAAATAGTGTATAGTTGCATATCTCCCGAGATCGAGACCGAGACCGAGACCAAGACCGATACCGAGTCAAAAATTAACCCTTACGGGCCGTTTGGGGGATGTTTTGGGTTTTCTCCATCTAGCGCCAAGTATTCAAGATTAAGTCTGGTTAATTGCAAATTTTCATCGTATTATCAAACTGGGCATCCGTTGATTACGTGATTCGTATCGACGAGTCACATTAGTCGAGATGTTTGTTCCCCTTATGGGGTCATTTGGTGGCTTTTTTAGGTTTTCCTTCTCTTGCAACATGTTTTCAATCGTAATTCTAGTTATTTACAAATTGTTGTCTTATTTTCAAACCGAGCATCTTGTGACTACGCGGTAAGTTCCTACGAGTTACATCGGGCACTTGCGAGGTGTTTGTGCGCCTCAGGGGGCTGTTTGGTGGCAGTATTTTATTTCCTCCTTAAGTGATATATTTTCAGTCCTAAGATATAATTATTTGTAATTTTATCCTATTGTCAAACTGAACCTCCCGTAACTATGCAATTAGTTCAAATGATTTACATTGGTCCTGTGCGAGGTGTTTGTGTTCCTTATGGATCGTTTGGGTGTTATTTTGGGTTTCCCCACTCAAGAGATGTATGTTTAACCCTAAGTCTGGTTATTTCAAATTTTAGTTCTATGCTCAAGTTGGGCATCCCGTGACTGTGAGGTCAATTCCAATGAGTCACATTAGTCCCATACGAGGTGTTTGTGTTCCTTAGGGGTTCATTTTAGGGTTGTTTTGGGTTTCCCCCTCTAGTGGCATGTTTTGAAGTCTAAGACTGGTTATTTATAAATTTTAATCCTCTTCTCAAATCGAGCATAACCTTACTTTGCATTCATTTCCTTTGATTTACAATGGTCCCGTGTGAGGTGTTTGTGCCCCTTACAGGATCAATTGGGATTGTTTAGGGCTCCCCCTAGAATGACATGTTTTCAAGCCGAAGTATGGTTATTTGTAAATTTTAGTCCTATTCTCAAACCAGACATCCCATGACTTTGCGATCAGTTCCTATGAGTTACATCGGTCGCGTATGAGGTGTTCGTGCTCTTAAAGGGGATTTTTGGGGGTTGTTTTGTGGTTTCCCCATTTAGCGGCATGTTTTCAAGCATAAGTAATCAAATTTTAGCTATATTATCAAATTAGGCATCCTATGGCTACATGGTCAATTCCTACGAGTTAAACTGGTCCCATACGAGGTGTTCGTGCTCCTTACGGGGCTATTTGGGGTCTATTTTTAGTTTCCCTCTCTAGAGGCATATTTTTAAGCCCAGGTCTGGTTATTTAAATTTTTTATTCTTATTCTTAAATCGGGCATCTCGTGACCATGCGTTCAGTTCGTACGAGTTACATTGGTCCCGTGCGAGGTGCTTATGCCCTTACGGGGCTGTTTGCAGACTATTTTGGGTTTTTCCCCTCTAGTGGCATGTTTTCAAGCATGAGGTTGATACAATGCATTTGAAATTTTCTGTATGAGTGAATCAACTGGATAACTCATGAGGTTCCCACCCACCTCGCATCGAGTGTTCCATCGCATAGCCTCTGTTATCCATGATATAATTAAAATGATTTTAATTGTGTCATGAAGGTAAAATTGTTCTAAACCTTGTATGGATCTTGGTGGTACTGTGATATTTTACAGTCTTGTCCTTTTTATTCTTATAAGTCATATATCTAGGCTCAGTGCATACTGGACACTTATCCTTCTCTTCGTTCTCTTTGCGCTAAAATATGCAATCATACTTCAGTCCATGAATATATTTTTACGTCAAACCCAAGACCTTCAAGCTCTACTTCATGCTAGGATAATTATTCAGTAACATGTTCTCTTTTGGGAGAATGTCTTTAACCGACTTAAGAATTTCGGTTACACTATTTCCTGACAAACAAAATTGACTCTTCAAATTATGCAAATCAATCATTGCAAATAATACTGAGTGGTCTCCATTTTAATATTTACACAATCTTTTAGCCGCATTGGATTTTAACCGCATGTATTCTTGGTCTTCTGGTAATTCATCATCAACTTGTTCTTGATCGAACAGAGCTCGTCTGTTAGAGGTTCATTGTGTTTTAATTTGATTTTTGGCATATATGATCTGACCCCTCTCATCCTTACTATTTAGCCAGTTCTAAAGGTTTGGGTTAGGGTATCATTTTAAATTTCATATTAAGGGATCGAAATGGACTAATTTCTAATGACCTCGATCAATTCCAACATATTAGCCAAGTGTGGTAAGAATTTATTATCTTTGTCCCGTCTGACATGCAAGTACAATTTGTCCTAATTAGGCTTTTTGTCTGCATCTGGACAATACTTTTACCTATATGACCATTGACTCTTCAAATCTTTATAGTATTTGGAGCCCAACCTATAGATATCAACTTCTTTGCCCTATTTTCTTTATTCTTCTTCCTCTGGTCTAGTTTCTTGTCCATCGCATCATTTTCGAGAAATTTGTTTCATTGTTCAACCAATATTTCAACATTCAGATGAACTCTGTCTCTCGGAGCCAAGATCTCAGAGCTCCCTGCCCCTTTGAGATATGTCTCTACCGAAGTTTTCTTCGATAAGTTCTCAGTTGTTCAACAATACAAAAAAGAGCCTTTTTTAATCGTTAGGGAATGAAAAATGCTGATAGAGTTGGTGATAAATGTCATCCTTGATGGCTTGATCTATGGCGTTCCAATTATCTACTTCCAGAGTCCTACAGTCCTTTTCCGAAGAAACAAACATCTGTAGGTCATTTTTATCTCCTGTGGGATTCTTCTCATTTTCTCGGGAGGTGTCAGGAGCGGGGTGGGGTCATTAGAGTAATAGGGCTTTCTTCCTACTCCTAAGAGTAGTATAATGAAACAATAGTTCAGTAGATAATTTCTTACCACGTGGTGATGAGAATTCTAGTTAGGGTGCTGCAGATGAGAATCCTAGTTAGGGTGTCACCTCATCACTTGGTAGATTCTATCCGTTGTCGCTTGACACTATTTACAAAAAAATAATAAACGACATAATTAGTAAACTAAAATGAAATTACAACTAAATAATCACGATTATGACTATATATGTATATACCTTCTGATAATAAGACTTTAAAATATATTGAGTTTGTCTGATCTCCATCCATTTGGTATCACTTTTTAAAAACCAATAAATTTTTTCACATGGTCAACTAAGAGGAAGAGTATTTATGATGGATGTATAGATGCATGTGACATGAACTTGGAATCCCATCTTCTCAATTTATTGGAAATATTCAATTTAACATTTATATGCCATAAGACATTACATTCTTGATCAATGCTCGATGTACGTAGTTGTATCCACAACGAGTGAATTTTTGTCTCCCATCTCTAATTGTATAAGGAAGATCAGGGCTACGTTGAGATTATATACGCGGAATATGTTATCTATAGACCCATCCCATATTTCTCGTAAGGAAAATAAACTATGATTGAATAGGTATTCTTGTTGGATATGAACTTCACGATTCATATGGTAGTTAAAATGTTCGATCTTTTTATTCTATTACTTGTAAATAGGAGTACCTTCTAAATGGCAAGTACTAATAAAAAATATATAACTGTGGTCAAATTATAACCTCTCGTACTCTTATTTCTAATGATTATTATCGTGCCTCATTTTTAGTGAGAAAAATATATAAGGTTGTGAATATGATTCCTATAAGTAATGGCTCTAATTAATCATTAGGTAGTAATTTTTTTTCAACCTATCTAATTTAAGTTTTTCTCATTTTAACATATGGTCCTTTATGAAACAAATTAATATGGAACCATGCATATTAATGTGCATGGATGTAATTTTCCTTTCCATTTCATGAGTACCTTACATACCCCTACCTACCATTTCATAAGGAGCTAAGGTATTACTATCATTATATATAACCTTTCGTAATGTAAAGCTTTTAAGTAAGGGTATACACACACATACACAAACATAGATACACAAACATAGACATTTATACATACACACACACACATATATACATATATGCACACATACACAACATATATATAGAGAGAGTGCATTGGACATGAGTGTTGATAGAGATAGGAACGATTGAAAAGAGGGTTATCGGAGAGAGATCAAGGGACAACCAAAAAGAGAAAGAGAAGAAGTGTAGAGATAGGTCGAGAGAGTTAGTGTAGAGAGAGATCACATGAAAATAAATTTCTGAATGTGTCCCTAGATCTAAAGGATGTGTTCACGACCCTTGTCTATGACCACATGGTCGTGACCTTTTTTTCCACATCGTCAACATGGTCATGGTCATGGACCATTACCATATTGTGATTATTTTGATGGCATGGAAAGAATAAAATGGTCACGCCAATGTGGTCACGAATAACGATCGTGACCAAGAAATGTGACAATTTTTAAAGGGTCACGACAATGTCAACAGAAAACCAAAACTCGGTCGTGGACCTAGTCACGGTCTTGAGTCGTGACCAATGTTGGAAGAAATTTTAACACAAGTTAGGCTCCATGGTGTCATCGGTGTTTTCCCAGACCACGACCATGATCCATGGTCACATTCTTGGGCCTTGACTGATTCCATTGAATGTCACAAACATTGGTGGTCATGGACTTGGTCACGACTATTTTGGCTTTGGTCACAATTTATGGTTGTGACTATTGAGCCGTGACCAATTTCGATTTATGTTGTAGAGATTTCACACATGGCCTTCCTCGTTACATTCTGAAATGTACTGGTGATAATCCTCTTAAAACTATCACAAATGTTCCCATAATTTTAGATAGACTAATAGTATTACACTCACAACTTTGAAGATAGGATTTTAACTCCCTATTTTGGCTGTGAGTGGTTCGATTATAATAAAACTGGAATTCTGATCTCTTGTGATTAGGCCCAACTAGCCTCACTGGAATTCCTACTAAGTCTAATTAACTGACATTGCATACAATATATTTAAAACAAATATGAGTTATTCTCAAAATCATGATTATTATTTCATAATGAAATCTCCACACCTTTATTTGAATAAAATTTCATACACTGTTTTAAGAATAAAAGCCCAACAATATTCCACTTAGTCTTTAATCCATGTGCTTATGCATCCAACTACGATCCATCCATTCAGAATTCTATATTCCTTGTTTTATAAGGATAAATCAAGTGCTATTCTACATAACATTGGCCATGAACTTATCACATACCTTGTTTTATATCTCCAACTAGGTGAAACTTGGACTCAATAATCTTGAACCTTATATGGTATATGGGGTTCATCAAACTTGCAATTGTTCCGCTATGAACAAAATATAGTGTAACAATAAATTATACTTAAGGTAGCCTCACCCAAGTTACTTAGGGAGTTCTCGATCCATATGGCCTATTTATTTACCTTTGAATTGCAAACAACAGAAGATTACTTGACACTCCTCCAACTTACATCTCAACCTCCATCGATAAAAACACATTCCAAGGCACAAAGCATAAAACCTTTCCTAAAGGAAAAAGAAGTCTTTGTAACCAAATGGTACAAGACTATCGTACTGAAATCTGTTGATCATGAAACAAAAAAGCATATATTGGATCTAATACATAATATAACATGCATGAGGCTTCCTATTGTTGAAGCCTATGATATATTCCTCATTCCTTCTATCTGATCAAGTTGTTTAGGGAACCGATCCCTATATGGAGTCCATTCTTAAAGGAAAGATCCTTTCTTCAAATCCTGATTCTAGTCTCATGAGTACATCATCAATATAAGCGACTTGGGATAAGCCAAAAATCATTTGCATCCGATCTACCAAAAGTTTGATCACAAGGACGTGTCAGGAATATTCTAATTTTTTTATATCGAATTTCTCATATAACCACACTCTTTTATAAGACAATACACCCACCGCATTCTGGATTACAAGAATATTATACCCATATTGTATGAGAAATACCAACACATTTTCGTCATCTTTGTTATATAAACAAGTATTATTATAACTTTGATCAAAATCAAAAGATTAATTTCGTGATCAATCAGAATGTTCAAATACCTTGATGTTATCTTAAATCTATAAATGGATCTCATAAGCTTACCACTTTTATTTCCCGACTTCTTACTATGTACTTTTCAATACAATTATTTAATAACGTAGTCTTGACTTTAAATTAATCCCTATATAATTTAGCATGGATACAAAAATTAAGGTTTTCTCATAGTCAAACTCTTATTTTCTATGTAAACCTTTTGAAACATGTCTTTCCTTGAAGGTTTCCATGTTCCCATATAACTATATTCTAACATACTATACATACATTTTCACTCGATGGGATTTATTCCATCATAATGTATACGAGTTCCTAAAACTTGATTCGAATACAATAAATCCTTCTTGGAATCCATAGTATTGAGTGAAAGCTAAAAGTCCTTATCTTAGAATGCCTCATCGTTATTCTTGGGACCTAATGTGTGTTTACATGGTATATCACGAAAATGGTTAACCAAGAAATAGTTACCAGATAGGAGGACTCTTAATGCTCCCACTATGATGTGGCACCACTTACAATCCAGTATAAGTGACATATTTATCTTGATTATCGGTAATACACCCACTACCGCTTGGTAGTGCCCTATCTATATTATATTGTATTTCATCCAATAAATGTGGTCTAGAAACATCGAAAATATGTTGTTACAATTTATCTTCCAAGACTATCTCACTCCTGGGATAATGGTTTATTATATAATCATCTTTTAAGAATCAGGAATTGATAAAATATATGACCTTTTTATGCTTATGAATATGATGTAAAATCCATTTATAACCTTTTGTACTTATGTACATTATTTCAACTTCCTTTGATCCTTCCACAGTACCAATGTGCACCCCTAGATCCAAACATATCCTAGAATGAGCTTATGACCACTCCACAGTTCCATGGGATTTTGGGAGACCGATTTAGATGGAACTAAATTTTGAACATGAACATTTGTCCCTTAATGAAAAATCTGAACAATAATGTCATGGTCCTTAATAAATAACCATGAACGATATCATATCTAAAAGAATCTTATTATTTCATTTCCTCTACTCCATTCCGAAGTGGAATACCAGGTGTAGAGAACTAGGATATAATCCCCACTTTCAATAAATGAATCCTTAACTCTCCCAAGAGGTATACACCCACATGATTAGATCATAAAGTTTGAACTAATTTTCCTCACTTATGCTCAATCTTATTCCTATACGCTTTGAACTAATCAAATGCTTTATACACATGGTGCATGCAGTAAGCATGTACATACCTTGAGCAAACATCAATGATGTTAAGGAAGCACTCACAATCTGCCCCTAACTGAATAGTTATAGGGCCACATAAATCGAAATTAGACATTTCAAACACATTTTTATCTCTTTAGTTTTGGCTAAGAAGGTCCCATTGGTTATTTTACCTTATAAACAAGAGATTGGAAGTGCCTCTACTTCCAATGAACTTGATTTTCCATTATAAAGCAATCTTTTAATAAATTTTATAATAAAAAACATAATCATAAGTTCCAAATAAGAAGAAAACATTCTCTTTAAGTATTCTCCACTAATGACATTAATTTCATTATTTATAATTATGGTGAGACAGGCCTTATAATATATAAATTATTTTCCAATGCACCAGAACAAATGAAAGATATCCTATGTTTGATACTATTTTTATATAATCTAATATTTTTTCCAAACAAATTTAGAATTAGAAACTAACTTTTCTAATAAAATAAGGTACTTAGAATAATTTACCTACATTATCTATATGTATTCACAACACTACACCAAATCTGTACTATTGTCATGGTCATTGACCTTGACAAGTTGGACTTGTCAAGGTCAATGACCATGACAATTCGGATCGAGACAAATTTTTTTTGTCACGGACGTGTCATGGTCATTGACCTTGACAAGTTCGTTAGAAATGTCACGGTCGTGTCAAGGTCATGGACCGTGGCAAGTTTAGTCACGGTTAATAATCGTGACAAACCCGTGATAATATTTAAAAAATTTGTCACGGCCAATGACCGTGACAAGTCCGTGACAAGATTTTTCAAGGACTTGTCACGGTCAATGACCATTACAATTCTAGGCAGAATTTAAAAAAAAATTGCTGGGCAGTATGGCCACTGCCACTGCCCAGCAGTATATTTGTACCTATTAAAACAATGTTGGTTGTACCTATTCAAACATCATATATCCAAATAAACTAAAGATAGTGCAAATATATATTCATGACGATATAATCCAAATATTCAAAATAGAAATAATATACATGACGATATAATTCAAATATAATTAAAATGGACAAACTTAAAAATAATGTTACTACATGTCTTGGGTAAATGTGAGGAGGTGAGTTGGCCACACGATATACGAATTGACACACCCACTAATATACATCGTGCTGCATTGTTCGCGCAACCACAATAGGGAGTTCTCCTTCCAGGGTATCACATGCGTGACGAGCACTTTGGACTCGATACCTTGAAGCGCACGTCCATGAAATATTCTACCCTCGACGATATTCGGGTCCCTCAACCCCCGCCATATCCGCTGGCCATCAAAAACATCCAATATGAATACGCTCAGCCAACCAAGTTTCGACAATGGTCGGGGGAAGGGATCCAAATAAGGAAGTGGACCATCGAAATATGTACGTGACGGTGAAGAAGCAGCGAGGTCCACATCCTCGTCCTCCTGTGCCTCATTCTCCCGCACCTCCTCCTCCTCCTCCACCGCCTTCTACTTCCCTTTCCCCTTATCCTTATGGTCTCCGCCCAACGTACGCTTCATGAATGCGTACATATCTTGGATCGTCGCCTCCAAACGGGACATCTTTGCGTCGTGTGAATCCATCGTTCA
Organism: Sambucus nigra; assembly: GCA_949130495.1. Taxonomy (NCBI): domain Eukaryota; kingdom Viridiplantae; phylum Streptophyta; class Magnoliopsida; order Dipsacales; family Adoxaceae; genus Sambucus; species Sambucus nigra. The sequence continues at coordinate 221,631,521 of OX422217.1, read as the reverse complement.
AGCCAACCCGGTGTCGCACGTCTATAATCCGATGATCCTAGATTTGGACACCCGCGAGCTCACCCCCTATTCTCCCCTTGCGATCAGAGCCAAGCACTTGGCTGAGTGCATCTATGGACAAAGACGCCTTATCGGCATCAGACTGCGACTCATGCGCTTCCTTAAGCTTTGCCAGAAACGACAAAAAGCACATTATTAGTAAAATAAGTAAACTAAAAAAATATAATGTAATTAACAAAAATTAAACTGACGGATTACTTACAATCGTCACCGCGATGCTCGGGGACACCTCCTTGTCCTTCCCCTTCTTCGTCTGAAGATCCACATAAGTATCGAGCCTATGTGGCTTACCCCTTGGCCCACTCCCTACCCCCTGAAATAAAATAAAGTAAAATTAGTATCGGCCCCGCAAAGTAAAATAATGAAGAATAATATATTTCTGTAGTTATAGAAAAATTAAATCTTACCTTCATCCTATGCTCCACCTCGGCGTAAGAGGTCCGGCCGGATTAGTGCACGTCCGTCTTTTTTGCCCGGTTTTCCCTCCCCGATTGGCGAGATGCCAATTGTTGATCCTCGATCTCATTGTTAATGAACTTTTGCCATTGTGCCAATGAGATCGGCTCCTTGGGCGGGACGGATCCACGCCATTGTATAATGGACTCTCGTGCTTTTCCTAAAGTACCATGTCCGCATATTTTTCATCCACGTCTTGTGTTGCTCCCTCAACTGCTCCAAGACGGAATCGTGTAGCTTTGGATCCAAGTTGAATTGTTGTTGTCCAACAAATTCAATGTTAGTTGCGAATAAATATAAATATAAATATAAATTGAAATTGAAATTGAAATTGAAATATTCATATAAATATAAATATATTACCTATAGTGCCGCCCAAACAGCTAACTTGAGCTCATATGGCACCTCCTTCCAACTCATAAATCTCGGGCCGATGACCGTCTTTAGCAGCTAGAGGGATCTCTCTAATAGCTTCGATTTGTTCTCGACGGTAATCCCAAATTTTCCATATTTGCGGATCCTAGGGGCGGAGGAGCCCTTGTCTCCTCCGCTACCACCGAGCCTAGACGACATCATCATAAACAGCATCATCATCTTCGCCGTAATATCTGAAGGAGACATTTTCTGTAAAAAAATGTTATTAGTACAGATAAAAAAAATGTTATTAGTACACATAGACACACGCCCCTACCCCACCCCCACCACACACACGCAGACGTACACGTACATAAATATGTCAAAATTAGTTGAAAACATCTAACATGGAATAGTTGAAAACATCTAACATCATGCCACTTTTAAAACTAACAAACCCAACATTTACTAAACAAAATAATCCAATAGCATTTTCAACAACAAATGTGTAACCCGTGCTCCTTCTAATTCATCTACTCAATTAATTCATTTCATCAATTAAACTAACAATTAAAGTATACAATTATTAATTTACTAATTTACAATGAGGGGCAATCCTACTTTCATATGAAATTGGCAATAATTATTAATTTACTTTCATCTAAAACTATACAATTAAAATTACAATTAAAGCTATACAATTTCTTGATTAAAGCTATACAATTGTTAAAATTGCCCCACCACACACACACCCCCCCCCCACCACCACCACCACCCCCACTACACGCCTTGCCCCCTCCCCCCGCCACACACACATGCACACACCTACGCACACACACACACCCCACCCCACCCCACCCCCACCCCACCACCCCACCCCTCCCCCCACCCCACCCCACCCCCACTACACCTGCACCACCCCACCCCCACTACCCCATTCCCCCCTCCCCCACCACACACCACCACACACATATATACACACACACACATACAGACACATATACACATACCCCACCCCCTCCCCCCACCACACTCCTTCTAATTCATCTACTTAATTAATACATTTCATCAATTAAACTAACAATTAAAGTATACAATTATTAATTTACTAATTTACAATGAGGGGTAATCCTACTTTCGTTTGAAATTGACACTAGTTATTAATTTACTTTCATCTAAAACTATACAATTAAAATTACTATTAAAGCTATACAATTTCTTAATTAAAGCTATACAATTGTTAAACCCCCCCCCCCCACCACCCCACCCCCTCCTCCCACCACACCCCCTGCCCCCCCTCCCCCTCTCCCACCACACACCACCACACACATATATACACACACATATACACATATTTAATTTCAAGTTTGTTTCATTTAATTATCATACTTTGTATAAATTGTTCGATATATAATGTAATTTTCAAAAAAAGTTGAAAAATCCCACTCCATATGGACAATAATCCAGTGGTCATGACACTTTTAAAACTAACCAACCCAACATTTACTAAGCCAAATAATCCAACAGAAATTTCAACAACAAAGGTGTAACCCGTACTCCTTCTAATTCAGTTACTCAATTAATTCATTTCATAAATTAAACTAACAACTAAAGTATACAATTATTAGTTTACTAATTTACAATGAGGGGCAATCCTACTTTCATATGAAATTGGCACTAATTATTAATTTACTTTCATCTAAAACTATACAATTAAAATTACAATTAAAGCTATACAATTGTTAAAAAAAAAACACCACCCCACCCCCCTCCCCCACCACACCCCTTACCCCCCTCCCCCACCACACACCACCACACACATATATACACACACATATACACATATTTAATTTCAAGTATGTTTCATTTAATTATCATACTTTGTATATATTGTTCGATATAAAAAGTAATTTTCAAAAAAAGATGAAAAATCCCACCCCCATATGGACAATAATCCAGTGGTCATGCCACTTTTAAAACTAACCAACCCAACACTTACTAAACAAAATAATCCAACAACAATTTCAACAACAAATGTGTAACCCGTACTCCTTCTAATTCATCTACTCAATTAATTCATTTCATCAATTAAACTAACAATTCAAGTATACAATTATTAATTTACTAATTTACAATGAGGGGCAATCCTACTTTCATATGAAATTGGCACTGATTATTAATTTACTTTCATCTAAAACTATACAATTAAAATTACAACTAAAGCTATACAATTTCTTAATTAAAGCTATACAATTGTTAAAATTGCCCCACCACACACACCCCTTGCCCCCTCCCCCATCCCCCCGCCACACACACACGCACACCTACGCACACACACACACACCCCACCCCACCCCACCCCACCCTCTCCCCCCTCCCCCCACCACACCCCACCCCCACTACCCCCTTCTCCCCTCCCCCACCACACACCACCACACACATATATACACACACATACACACATATATACACATACCCCACGCCCTCCCCCCACCACACCACACCCCCACCACACCTGCACCACCCCACCCCCTACCCCCTTCCCACCACACACCACCACACACATATATACCCACACATATACACATACATATACACACATATTTATACACACATACACATACACACATATATATACACACATATATATACACATATAGAAATGAAAGAGAAAGAGAGGAAAAAAATATACCTTAGAGAGAGAGCAGAAATCGCTTAGAGAAAGAGAGAGAGGGGGAAACCAAAAAAGGGTGGGGAAAAATAAGCCTAGTGCTTTGTTTACTACAGAAGTTGTCAGGGTCGTGTCAAGGTCATTGACCGTGACAATTATTTAAAGAATTGTCGCGGTCATTGACCGTGACAACTACATTTGTCATGGCATTGTCACGGTCATTGACCGTGACAATTCTTTGTCACGGTCGTGTCAAGGCCAATGATCGTGATACAAAATGCGTGTTTTTTGTCACGGTTAATGGCCTTGACAAGAGTGGCCGGCTGAAAGGTGACAATTTTGTCATTTTGGTGTAGTGCAATAATCTAAAAAGATATCCTACTAGTAATATTGTTTCCCTATTCTTATCATCTACTATTAGGAACATTTCTATCTTAAGTAATTTCCCTAATACGTAGAACCTCTATAAAGAGTTACAGTCTTGATTTGTGGCTCCCAAGTCTACATGTCAGGTTTCCTATAGACATGACCATAATTAATGCATTCACTTTTTACGAGAAAAAACATTACCCTTTTCTTTTCTTTATATAACTTGGAAAAATCAAATATCACCGCCACCATACTTTACTCATTTTCTACTCTACAAGACAAGATCTACAGGTCTGGTTTACTGCTAGAATTAAAACATAAGTCCATCGGTAGGTATCACGTCTCGTGACATTTCATTGATGTCAATTCCTCCAAATCATGATCTCAGACCTACTTATACAACTATTTCCCAACTTGCAAAGATTTAGATCCAAATAGAATTGAATCTCAGCTATAAAATTAAAGAAACAATGGCTATATAATTCCAATATTCCAAATCATTGGGATTAAGAACCTATGCACTCTATACAAACCCGCGATATTGTGCAAGACTAACCTAATCAACACCTCAACTTGAATATTAAGATTTAGATAGACTACTAAGATAGACTATTAAGATTCTATTCGCACATTAATCGATTTAATGTCAACTCCCTATTTGGCTTGTGAACTGTTCAAATGTACAAGAATGTAAATTTTGATGTCCTTTGATCAGGACAAACTCAAAACATCGAAATTTCTACTAAGTCCAACTGATGGACATTGAGTACAATACATTTAAAACAATTATAAGTCACTCTTACAAACCTGATTCTTATTTTAAAAGGAACATTTTACACCTTTATTTAAAAATTAACGTCATACATGGTTTTAAGAACAAGACACCAACAAGTGGAGGAAAAGAAAAGGGGGAAGATCTTCTTACACTAGAAATGGGTTGAATCTATTCAATGATATCATGTTGATTAGGTTAAGAGGTATGAGTCGATTAGATGCAAAGAATACTACAAAACCCTTTCCTATCAATCATTCATCAGGAAACAATGGCAAAATAATCATTTTTTAGAATCTCCAAAATGCATTTTCCCGTGGAATAGGACAATGCAATACTAATTAAATTATTATCCAACTTTTAGGGCGAACGAAAAATTATATTCCCTTTACAAATATAAGAAACTATGAAGTCACCAATAGTCAATATTCAAACTTATTTTCACTTGTGGTTATATTCAATACATTCCTTATCTAATTGTACAATATTATTTAAACTATTAGAAAAATTACTTAGCCATCAGAAATGTTGCCATAATTAATATCAACTGCTAAGATTGTACTCATAATTTTGCCGATAAGATGTTTATTCTAATATAGGTTGTGAATGCTTCAATTATTATAACCCCGACATTTTGATCTTTCCTGAGTAAGACAAACTCTATTAACTATAATTACTACTCACTATAACTGACTAAAATCATTATATATTTATCAAATAAATTGTAACACCCCAAGACTTTTGAGACTGAGAAATTAAATTTTGGGAAAAATAAAATTTAATTAAATTGGAGAATTCTAAAATTGGGAATTTAAGTCCAAAAATAGAGGACATTTTGAAGTATTTCGGATGATGATTTTGAGGGTGACATTGATCCCGGAAGGGTCGAGATAGTCAAAATGACTGTCATTGGGTTTTATTTCGGCTCCGAAATATTTTTAAGTCAGTTTGACTCGAATTAGAGTAAACGAGTCATTTAAAGTGTGTATTAACATTTAAAATTGGGATTTTGTTTTAAAGATTTATGAGGCTTACGGATGAAGCCATTTCTCATTTGAGAGAAAGAGAGAAAAATCACTAGAGGGAGAAAGAAGAGAGAAAGAAGAAGAAAAGAAGAGAGAGAGGAAGAAAGCTTGGAGTTCCGACCCAAAAACGCGACAACGAGGACGATCCAACCTCTACAAATCTGAGGCAAGTGTTTAATCTTGCTAAATAGCTATTTGTGTATTTCATTTCATAATTTGTGGGTTAAAGAAATAGATTATTGGGTATTAATGTCAAAACCTATAATTTTAGGTTTAAAACTTGAAATCAATGTGTATACATGGGTTTAATGGCAAAAAAATTGTTGGGGTGATATGTAGGATGAGTTTACATACTAAGAATATTATTGGGTTAAAGATTTGGGGATTTGGTGATAATATTTGGGTGTTTGGGGATTTAGGGTTTTGGTTTAAAAATGGAAATCGGCCAAGGCATCTGGTATGGACGGTCGACCGCGGTCTGGGGACCGGTCGACCGCGCCTTAAAGGAAAAGCCTACTGCATTTCTTCATAGGCAAAATTTGGACCCGCGGTCGACCGGGGGTCTGAGACCGGTCGACCGGTCCCCTGTTTTTAGCCCAAGACTTGGACTTCTTTCATTCCCTTTTCTTTTGGAATTTTAATCCCAGGGGCTTTCTTAATGGGCTTATTTAGGAAAATTATGATATTAGATTAAGGGAATAGGGCACTAGGTCGAATGGGGACTTGTGGGCCTATGTTAAATTGATTTAGGAGGATGGGATGCCTCTTTTAGTAATGAAATGAATATGGAATTTAAGTGAATATAGATATTATGGGAGGTTAAGAACTCATAGAGAGAGAGTTGTGAGGGTATGTTGTGAAATCCTAGGCCAACATTTATGTCGAATCCTTATGAAGATAGGATATTGTTGAGATTACAATTTGGGGCCCAATGAAAGAGAATGATCGCATATCCTTAATGATAACAAATTTAAGGAATAAATCGGAGAGGCATTAGACTAGGGGATTCATAAAAGTGATTGAACCGTAGTCGAATTTGAGAGCGATGAGATCATATTACCAACTAGAGTAGAGTGTGTAAATCTAGTTGGGGTAGATATTATTTATTAATATGTGATTCACATAGAGGATTTCCCTAACATATGGGATTATTTGAGGAAGTTAAGATTGAGCTCGAGGCTTATAGACTATTAGATATATGTATACCGATAGTCGAAATCATTACTAGATCTATAATGTGCATCTCGGATACAGATGGAATGTGTAGTGATGGTTTCCTACACAAAATTTTGGGTGATAACCCTAATGTTGAATATATATGTATAGATATATACATATGGTTTTGGGAGACTATTCATCATAGGAAAAATGATTGAATATGTTTCAAGTGAGGGATTGTATTCACATATCGAGGTTAATTTAATGGAAATTGTGGTGACGGCTTGTATATTGAAGATTATGTATATTCATAGCCGAGTTTATATATCTTATACATATGAACGGGAATTAGTATGTATATATAATGATATAGCGATGTGTGAATATATGTAAATATATCTATGTATGAATATGAATATATGGATATATTTGTGTTATGGATATTTAAACCTTACATGATGGTTTAATATTTGATCATATGATTGGATCATATGGATGTATATATTGTGCATGTGAATGATATATACTTATTTGGTTAAGCATACCCCTCTCATGCTATCATTGGGATGTTGCGCGCGTAGAGGGTGAGCATCCTGGCTAGAAAAGCGGGGTGTGGATATTCCCCAGGTCATAGTCGTCCCGTGTGTTATTATGTGATTTACATTTTTATATTTTTGGGATGAGACGTGGTGGGTATGTTTCGTCTCATTGCTGGTTTGGAGCTATGACCGCTTTCCAGGACGTCGTGTGCGTGAGTTTACCACGAGATGGGTGTCGTTTAGTCCCACCATGGTGGCCCCAGTATTGCTATGTGAGTCGGGCACTGGGAAGATGATAGCATTGATACAGTTTAATCGGCGCTATATATAGCCGGGTATTTATTTGTGCATGGCCTTTGTACATCATATATGGTATGTATACATGGTCATGGGATTGGATGATGGTGTGTATATATATATATGGTTAGAATGAAATACCTATATATATATTTATATATCCTATAGATGAAAGGATATAGAACCCTTGTGGAGTACATCTTGGATGATTACGGTGTACTAGATTGATGGGGGTTGATGTATCGTATTTAAGGAATATTTCGGTTACATCATCCCAATGATATGATTGTAGATGTTAGTTGTAGTAGTAGTATTATATGGTATGTATGGCATTATGGATCTCTAGGATCGACATTGTCAAGGAGTAGTGTAACGGGGAGGTTCCTTGTTTGGATTTAGCTTTGCGAGACACCCCACGCACGAAACGTAGTGCATGGTTGAGATTAGAGAGAAGTTCTGTCAATATTTATGTGTGGCATAATGGATCTCCAGGATCGACGTTGACATGGAGTAGTGTAACGGGGTGGTTCCTTGTTTGGATTTCGCTTTGCGAGACACCTCACGCACGAAACGCAACGCAGCGTTGAAATTGGAGGGAAGTTGTGTCAATAACGATTTTTCATGCTTATTAATTAGAAATTTAAATTAGATGTTTCAACCCAGTTGCATATTTGGGTAAACTATTAAATTAAAATTTGTTAAAGTATAAACCGGAATCCACTAAGCCTAATAAGGCACATATGATTGAAATAAATATTTAATTGTGTTTAGAAAAAGGGGGTGGACTCTTGGGGTATGATAGGAAGGTAGATCTCGTGAGTATAGGCTAGGCCTATGATAAGTTAGGTTGTCCTAATAAAATTGGGTGTAATTTAACTAATAAAATTGAGGACACGAATAGGTGCGCGCCTTTAGATGAGAGGTGAGTTGGGGTTCCACGAGAGTGCGATTCCACTTTAATTATGAAATAGTGCACCGATATTTATTATGCACGGTTAACACAGTTGCTAAATATTTTCACAACTCGGGCTCTGACCCGTTTACTTTTCTCTCCTGCTTGTATATATATATATATATATATATATATATATTATTACAGGTATCCTACCGTATGGATGCCGGATGACCTTCTATCCAGAGTCTTGGGAGCCGTGACAGGTGTGGACTATTGCGGGATGTATCTGGTAGTCGATTCCTACTTTTAAAATTCTAGGTAGGATTCTTGTTGTATATCGGGTTTGTACCCAAGGGATATTTATATAAATGTTTATACTTATTCCATTCCAGTTATTGTATTCGCTGTGACCCAACAGCTTATTCGGGTCTACTTTTTAACACATTCTTTTGTAGTTGATCATATCATTTTATCTTAGCATTTCGTTTATCTTAGTTCTTTTTGGCATCTTTCTCCTATTTATTAGTAGTTTTATGGTGTTGGGTTGTGTTATGTTGCATGTTTTAATTTATTTTAACATCTCGCTTATATGATATCGGGTAGTTAGTTCTATATTATATAGTACCGGCAGTTGATGTTGAGACTGGACCATCTGAAATTCCTGATTTAATATAGTATAGGGTTGGCCACCCATTTAATTTTAAGCAGGGTGTTACATAAATATGAAGAATTTCCATAATGTGATTCACTTTCCAATGATCTAAACAATATCTATTATTAATATAAACGAATTTCTTTACACTCATATGGTATTAATAATCAAACCCTAATAATCTCCCACTTATACATAAATATGTCTGGCCATTCTTCTAACTCCTATTCAATCTGTATGACTATTAAAAATGTGTATTCGTAAGATATTTGTAACATATCTTCAAGGTGATTCTTCGATGCAATATTGCTCACTATCACATCACCTCTTTACATGATCTTTAAAATTACTTATTAATTTTTCTCAATGTGTATGGACCTTTTGTGGGTCATGGTTTCTTTTGATGTATCAACCACTCTGTCATTATCACAATAAAATGTAATATTTGACTTCACTAAAGGAAGTTCTAGTGACATCTCCCTCCTTAATTGCTTACAAAGAGAAAACTACTCAGCCTCCATGATCGAGTCAACAATGATTAATTATTTCACGCTCCTCTTTTTAATTTCTCCACCTACTAGAGTAAACACATATTATGAGGTACAGTTCTAAAATCCATATGTGACTGAAAAATCTGAGTCAATATACCCAAAGGTTACAAGGCTCTCAACTTGGGAAAATAAAACAAAACATCTAGTCCTTTAAGGTAATTGAGAATGTTCCATACTAATATCCAATGTTTTTATCTTGAATCATATTGAAACCTACTAACCTTTCTAACCGAAAAAAATTTGGGGCTTGAGCATAACATAACATATAATTGGCTTCCGACCGCTGAGCATACATAATGCATTTTATCCTATCTATTTAATAAGGTGTCTTAAAAACTAATTCTTAGGTAATATGACTCAATATATACAAGTAATAAATCATTTCATGCAATATTTCATGTTAAATTTATTGAGAACGTTATTGATATAAGTATCTTATAATAAGCCCAATTGTATTATTACAATCTCAAAAAATCTTGATCCCATGGATGTGACTGGCTTCTCTCAAATCTCTCGTATCGTATTGGATAAACCATTGTATCCTTATCCTTGATAATTTACCCACATCATTATCTATGAGGGGTGTATAATCTACATAAAATACATGAAATACCACCACATTTATGCCCTTTTTTTATACACAAACTTTATTCAAACGCTGATCAAAACCAAAATATTTTATTATCCGATTGTAACACCCCTATGAGGGCTATGAAAATAAAGTAAAATACATCCAATTTAAATCCTTCTTTTCAAAACTATATTAAATCAATTTAACAAACTCTATTATTAAATAAACGTTTATGTAAGAATAAATGACTAAATAAACCTTTATTCTCAATAATCTCAAAATAACCTTTAGAATTGCTTTTACAATAAAAATGTACAATGATTTGAAAATAAAGCAAAAAGTCATTAATGTGTCCCTGTGTACAAAATTGGAATAAGAACACTAACGATTAATTGCTACTCATAAAAAATATTCCATGCATATATAAATTGTACCTATGAGAGGGGAACTCGGTAGGCTCATATAAATGGTCCATGTGAATTTATCATACTTGGGCGTACACATATATGAAAGTTTATGCGTATGAACATTCAACTAGAATCCTAAGATAAAATATCATATCCTAGGATCTCACCGCACCACTACACAACCCAAGTCCCGCATATATCAAATCGTTATCGCACCTCCTTCAAATTGTTATGGATTATCGATCACCCTCTTGACATATATCCTAAAAAAAAACCATGGTCCTAAAACTAATACAATCATAACCAAAAAGCATGATAAGGTACTCCCCTCATCATCTTACCATAATGTATTAATAATCTGTAAGAAAATGGCAAGGGTCCATGACATTGCTCACGAGACAAACTACAAGAAAATAGCTCGAAAGCAAACCCCATCCAACAGGTGGTTTGCTAATGGATACATTAGCGTACTCTAATTAAAATATCAATCTCATAATAAAACCTATTTATTAGGATTACACAAATTATGTACTATCATTCTACCCAATTTGTACTATCCAATATACGCGTAAAGTCATTTAATTACAATTTTTTTCCAAATACCCGACATGAAAACAAGATTATGTATGCAAATAAAATGATATTTACATACAAAAATAACATATAAAGATGCAACATATAGCATGGATTATATGTATAAAAACAAGGATGAACATGTACACTACACAATAGCCATTGAATAATGAACTTACCTGAATTCACAAAATATTACAAAAAATCTGTCAGAAATTTTAGCCATGCACACCCTTAGGAAATATTCATAAGATATTCATGAAAGTTATAAAAATTACAAAAGCAGTGCCGACACATTTCTAATTCAATTATATAGGACTTAAAGTTGGCAAGGAAGTCATAAAATTTCATCACCTTTTTTACTCCCATCATCTTCCTCCCTAACCCTTGAATTTGTAAAAACCTCCTTATCCTTCACATTCCTTATGTTTTATCTTCTTATCTACTATTATTTAGTCTCATATGTTTTTCTCTCAAACCCTACATGCCATAATATAACATATTTATACTAATAGGTGACTAACTAGGGTTAAAAAAATGTAAATCCAATTTTTCCCACATACATAGTCCTCTAGTAAAATATCCAAATGAGCTCAAAATACGTATATTTAACCACTAATAACAATCCTAAATGGTGTCATAACCCATGGGAACTTATTTTTATTATTTTGAGTGTGTTTTTATCCGTAATAAGCCTCTACATTAAGTCATCACCAAAATTATCCAAATAATTCATAATAAAAATATCACTAAACAGAATAACAATAATTCACTTAACTAAATATGTTAATAAATAATTTAATATAAATAATAAAAGTTTAATAATATATTTTAAGTTTAACATGAAATCTAAATTCTATGAACTAAGATCACATATATATTTAAAAAATAATGGGTATTACAGTCTTCCCCCAAACATATTGAACTTTTCCCTCCAAATTTGCTATATACTTACTCTCAACATCATCATATATAACTTGAAATGTTATAATAACACAAAGAAAACATAATAAAAAGATAAGATAAGATCCCACAGTAGTTAACCAACCTAAGCTCTAATACCACTTGTAACACTACAACCGGGGATACTCAATAAAATAAATTGTGTCCAATTAAAAATCTATTTTGAATCCATTAACAAAGTCAAACGACTAAATGAACATTTGTGTAACCATCAATGACTAAATACATTATTTATTCTAATTAATACTAAGATAACATTTACAATTGTTTATACAATAAAATTTATAGTGATTTGAAAATAAAGTACATAGTTGTTTATTTGTCCCTAGACATACCCCATTAATGATAAGTCGGTTATCATACAGAACCTGTCATGCATATATAAATTGTAAGAGTGAGAAACAAACTTAGTAAGTACTAATAAATACTCCAAGTGAACTACACATACTAGTGTGCACAAAGATTAAAGTGCATGCATATGAAAACTCAACTAGCATCCTAAGATAAAATATCACATCATATGATCTCACCACACCACTACACATCCCATTTCCCCATATATCAAATCCCCGATAGACTTCTATCCGTATGGTGTGGACTTTCGATCACCCTCTTGTCAATTATCCTGTAACACTCCATGTCCCCAAAACTAATACAAGAACAATCAAAAGGAACTATATATTACTCCCTTCATTATCCTACAAAAATGTCTTAACATCCCATAACAAAAACACTTAACAACCCAAGGGTCCATGGCACGCTCACGAGAGAAACGAAAGTAAAATGGCCCAAAAGAAAATTGCGTCCAATGGGTGATTTATCTAAGGGATATGTTAGTATCATTAATTAAAAACAAAAATATCAATCTCGTAATCCAACCTATTTGTCAATATTTCCAAGAATTAGGTATTATCATTCCACTCAATTCTACATGCCAACATATGCGTAAAATCATTGAATTATTGTTTTTCCAACCTACACGGCATGAAAATAAAATCACATAAATATGTGTGCAAAAAAAAGGCTATTTGGGTAAAAGTATCAAATATAAAGATGCGACATATAGCATGAAATATATGTATACGAAAAAGAGTGAACATGTATAACACACAAAATAACTACAAGGGAACGAACCTACAATAATTCACAACTTTTGAATAATTATGTAGGAAATTTTATCCATGCGCATTATTGGGACAATATTCATAAGATATTCATGAAGGATACAAAAATTAGTAATCAAATGCCCACACATTCCTAATTCAATTATCTTATACCTAAAGCTGGCAAGGAAGTTTGATTTATAAATATATCTTGCCAAAAATAGCCCAAAAGTAGCGGGTTTATTTCAGAAAATATCACTAACTTTTATACTCCTTAAATCTTCCTCCCTAACCCTTGATTTTTTATATATCTCTAATAATTTGCTCGAACCCTATGTATTGAAATATAATATATTTATAATAAAGGGAGACTAAGTAGGGTTTTAAAAATATAAATCTCGTTTTTCTCTTATGGGAATCCAATAAGGTATTCAAATGCGATACAAATACATATATTTTTACACTAATAACAAGTCCAATGGGGTTCATAATCGTTGGGCACTTATATTTTATATTTATAGTGTATTTTTTCCAATAACAAGTCTCAAAATTATGTCGCCACCAAAATTATCTAAATCATAATAAAACAAAATTACATAAATTAAAATTAATTTACATAACTAAATATGTTAATCCATAATATAATTCAAATAATAAACCTCAAGCTATATATCTTAAGTCCAATATTAAATTTTAATAAATATGAATTAAGCTCACATATTTATTTCCAAAAATAAGTGGTATTACAATGGTCAAATTGGTTATTCCAAGACTTGGATCCTTGCTTTTTATATAAGTCATCTTAGTCTTGCATACCTTTTTTCTCACACCTTACTACTACGAATCCATTGGGTTGAACCATATTGATTCAGTCATTAATACTTTGATTCAAGGACATAGCATTAACGTCCATTTCATAAATCTCATACTCATACTAAGCAACATTGGATATGAGAATTCAGAGAGACTTAATCATGGCTACTAATAAAAAAAAAAGTTTCCTCATTATCTATATATTCTTGTTTAGTAGAACCTTGCATAACAAGATTCACCTTAAAGCTTTCCACCTTCCCATTTATTATTATTATTATTATTATTATTATTATTATTATTATTATTATTATTATTATTATTATTATTATTATTATTATTATTATTATTATTATTATTATTATCTATCCACTTGCATTCAGTAGGCTTTAACCAATATGTTGGATTAATACGCTCCTAGTCTTTGATGGAATTTACATCTCATTGTCCATATACTTAATCCAAAGATTTGATTCTTTATCTTGGATAGCCTCACCATAGGTCATGGGTTTTAGTTTATGTTCTCTTAGGAATTTCCTAAATACACAAGTTTATTAGGCTCTCGCTTGACCCTCTTTCAATCATATGTCTCTACTTGAGTTGGTTTATCAATGACACTTTGTTGTTGTTTATCGCTAATTCTTCCACTCCGATAAGGTGGTGAGCTATTTATCTTAAATTATTAGTCCTGGAGCATTGGTAATCAGACGTTCTCCCCTTAACTCTTATAAGATATATTACTTTTATGCATGTAGTCCATCGCAAAATTCTCTTCGAAGAAACGGGAATTGGTAATAACAATGTCCTTTCAGTGCTTCGGATTATAAAATATAAGATATTTAGTACATGTATGATAACCAAAAGATAGGCATACATATGCCCACAATTTCAATTTTCCTATCTCTTTTCGTAGCACATGTGATGGGCACCCCCATATCCAAAAATTCCCTAGACTAGGTTCGCAACCAATCCACAGCTCTGTGGTAGTTGGCATGACCAATTTAGCTTGAACTAAATTCATATTCCACGTTGCCATCTCATATATATACCCCCCCCCCCCCCCCCCCCCACAAAAAAAAAATAACAATTCCAAATAACTCATCATGGACCTTGTCATATATAGAAGATTCATATCCATTATCTCTCCTACACCATTCTGGTAAGGTATACCGGTTGCATATAACTATGGTGTATTCACATATCTAATAATTTACTCATACACTCTCTTAAGAGATATCCACCACCTCGATAAGATTAGAGGGCTTTTATAAGTTTACCATGTCTTTGATCCACCTCAGACTTTTATGTTATGTATTAATCCAGACATTATACTGTGGTGTATAAGGTAAATGTATCCAAATCTAAAGCAATAATAAATGGAAGTGACAAAATACTCATACCCACCTCCTACCAATATTACCAGAGGACCATAAAAATAAGAGTGAACCAACTAAAACAAATTTTTGGATCTAGAGCATTTGGCTATGAATGGACTGTTTGTCATGTTACATTTTACATTTTAAATTGGATTCGCAAAATCGAAGGGCCTCCACTACCAAATAACTTAATTTTCAATTTTCTACTAGTCTTTGTATCTTTTTCAGATTAATTTGTCCTAAGAAAAAATTCCAAAGTATTTTTTGGTACAATAGAGAAGGAACGATTATCTTTAACGAATATCGAATTGAATAATTTATTTTAATATATAAAAATAATAGTGATAGAGGCCTTATAACATATAATTTATTTTGTAGTGTATCAGAATAGATAAAATTATTGCCATTTTTATAAAACGAATATTATTAAAAACAACCAAATATCCATTCAAAACTAACTTAAAAAATGAAACAATTATTTTTCTAAGAGTCAATACATAAAAAATCATCTAACATTATCGTTTTATATACACTAAAATTTAAAACTGTATTCCCCACTTTAAAATTGTTGCATTATTCTGATTTCCTATAAATGGGACATTTCTCCTTCAAGTACTTTCCTAGTAACGTAGAACCCCTATAATAAATTTCATATATTATTAGTGTCTCTTGAATCTAGTTTGTAATTTTGATTTGGCATTTAAATTACACTTGTGCATGTAATTTAAATAAATTATGAAATAATGAGAATTTAAATAAATATTAATTATCGAGAAATGGATTAACATTTATGTGATTATAAATTTACTAGTGTGCTAAAGTAAATAAAATAATATCAAACGGTATTACGTTGTAAGTGGATAAAAGGGATGGGATTTGACTGTACCTCAACCGAGACGCACATTTGGGTAATATTAAGTTGAGGTCAATATTTATGATTGGTGACTCGGAGGATGATTTTGAGTGCATGGTTGATCCGTAATGGGTCAAAATAGTCAAAATTAAGTAGTCGGGGTCATAATTGGGTTTTGGAGCATTCTAGACTAGTCGGGGCCCACATAGGGGATTACGAGCCATTTTACATTTGAATTTTAACCTAATTTTGAGATTAGGATTGTAAAATGAAAGGATTGTTGATAGAATACAACCACCTTATTATTCTAAAAACTTAATAGAGCAGTTACAGAGAAAAGAAGAAGAAACTCAAAGAACTTAAAAGGAAAACCAATGGGCTCAAGAGGAGATCAATTGGAAGAAGATTTTGGGAGAATTCCGAGATGAAATCATCATCAAGAAAGAAAAATTTAGACTCTATAATTTGATTAAGGCATGTGATTAACTATATTAGTATTTTATGTTTGTAATTCAATTCATATTAGTGTTAGTGAAAAATGTTTAGGGAGGGATTCACAAGTCAAAATATTGGATTTTGGGAATGATTTCTTAAAAGTGAAAGTGATTGTTATTTCATATGAATTCTGAGTTTAATCTAATGGAAAGATTTGATTTTGAATGAGAAAGATTGCATATTAGTGAAATTTTGTGATTTAAAAAGAAATTTTGCAGTTCTTGATTAAAGGTGATTCCCATGAATTTTATGATGTTTAGATGAATTTAAATATGAAATTAAGTATAATCATATTTAGCATTGATAGATAATGAAATACTTTTGTTGAATTCGGTTAATTATTGAATTGGTTTATATGAAAACATGAAAATTCATATTTCGTAACCTGAACAGGGCCAGTGCCCATAATCGAATCGAATTGGCCTCGATAGGAGAATCGATTCGGTCATAGAAGCGAAACCAATTTGGACCTATTATGAGAAATAGTTTGGGTTATTTATATTAATTCAAAATTTCATTTAAAATTTTATCGATATTAAAGGGTCCGTAATTTTATGTTGGGACCTTTGGGAATTTATGACTATTAAATAATCTTTGCCTATGTGGGAATTAATCTGGGGTGTGAATTTGGGGTGTTTAGGAAGAACAAAAATTGGGATTTTATTAATTGAATTGGATTTGAAATTTGGTGGGAGTTAAATAAAGTCTAATTGGGAAAGCCCGAGTATCCAAAAATGTTATAAAGTGATGAATTAATTTTATAAGAGATTATTTTATAATTTTGGAGTTGGGGTTAGACTTGGGAGTATAAGGTAGTGCTACGAGTTATATGCACGGCTAGTCGGCTTTATATACACACACACACATATACACACACACACACACACACACACACACACACACACACGTGATTGTATCTGCGTGTTTGATATATGCATTAAACATACCACTCTAGTGGGATGGTATCGGTAGAGGTTAGGCGCCGTGGGCGATCTCTCATACAGAATCCCAACAAGTGTGGTATCGGTCCCCCAGGCTCATAAGTTTATAAAGGCCCACTCTATGTGAGGTTGGAGTCAAAGTGGAGTAATATGGTATTATTATGACCCATTGCCTTAAGACTACGAACGTCTCTTCTTACGTGTACGATTTGGGTTCGGTGGTGAGATTCCTCCCTAGTGGCTTAGGACAATGACTGCATGCCTTAGAGACTAATTGAATACTAGAGATTCGCATCCAGTGCATTATTACTATGAGGGATTGCGGATATAGATATGTAGTGAGTGATATATGTGTATGTATACTTATTATGATAGGAAAATATGTATATAAATGTGATGAAAAATATATATGAACATAAGACATTAAAGGGTGAATATTGAATTAATAATTCGTGAAAGTTATTTGAAATGAGTTGATAAATTACAATTGAAAATTATAATTAATAAGCGGATGTGAAAGATAATAATATAAAATAGGCGTGACACAGGGTAACATATGGACTAAAGGGTACATTGAGATTAATTAGGTTGTGTACCAAAACTAGGATATTAAAATGCATACATTAGGTACACACTATAGTTGAGGGGTGAGCATTATCTCATGGGAGTGCGACACCAGTTTAAATATGGAAGAATGCACACAAATTTATTACTGCATTTTAATTACTTCCGAAATATTTTCAAAGGATTTGGTCTCTGACTCGTACCAAAATATTGTTCAACACTTTTAGGTGTTCAACCATAGGGATTCCAAGCATGATTATCATTTCTAGGTCATCGAAGCTATAGCCATTGTGAAGTGTTGCATGGATTGTTTAGCCATTTATATCTTTGAGATTATAAATAGGACTCGACTAGTTATTATTTTGGCATGTCTCCGTAACAACCTCGATTCTGGAAGGTTCATTTTATATTAATTTTATCGCATAAGGTAATTACATAAAATGTTGGAACTGGAGTAAATACTTATTTTATGAAATGAAAGTTAATATTTGCTGGGTTTTTGCATATTTACTGCATGAGAAAGTAAATATCATTCTATTATATGTTTTATAGTGTTATGTGTTTTAAATCACATTATGGTTTAATTGAAACTGGAATTTAAAATGGTTTAGAAAATTTTCGGATGCCATTTTAGATGGCGTAGTTAGTCCCGGGATATGCGAGGCAGTCAAAATAAGTGCCATATTGTATTTTTGAGTTTCGGGCACTTTTACCTGGTTTTAACTCAAACGCGTAATTGCGAGTCATTTTCATGTGGTATTAACCACTTAAGTGGGGAGACTCATGTTAAGCCACGATTTAAGTCTTTTAAATCCACTAATTTCTCTATTTTAGGTCTTAAGCCCTAGAGA
Source organism: Sambucus nigra (assembly GCA_949130495.1). Classification (NCBI taxonomy): domain Eukaryota; kingdom Viridiplantae; phylum Streptophyta; class Magnoliopsida; order Dipsacales; family Adoxaceae; genus Sambucus; species Sambucus nigra. The sequence goes on along the minus strand of OX422217.1, from coordinate 221,612,215 downwards.
GAATGAGAGAGAAAGAAAGAGGAAGAGAAAAATGGAGAAATGAGAGAGAGATTGAAGATGGAGGATTTGGGATTGCTTCTTCTCCAAATTAATCTGAGATATCAACCCTAAAGCAAGTTTTCTAGTTGCTAATATATGTTTTAAGATGAATAAATTGTGTGATATTTATGTATATATATTTGGAGATCCAAAATTGGAAATTTTGGTATTTAAATCTAGGTTTGGTTTTGATGATAAAAATGGTGAGTTGTAATGGTTATAAATCATGTAGAATAATCTTTGGGTAGATAAAGGCTATTGGTTGGGTTCAAAACAAAAGATATTTGGGATGGGAAAAAGTGAAATTCTCACTTAGGTCTAATTTTTGATGGTGGAAGAACCCTAGGTCTTCTAGGACCAGTCGACCGCGATCCCCTGACCGGTCGACCTGGCCTTCGGGGGCAGGCTTACTGCTTTCCCACAAAGGCATAAAATTCTTGCGCGGTCGACCGCGGTCCCTTAACCGGTCGACCGTCTATACCATTTTGAGCATTCTACTTTCCTTCGTATGCAAAAACCTTGAGACGCGGTCGACCGCGGTCTCGGGACCAGTCGACCGGTCCCCTGTTTTCCACTTTAAAACTTATTTTCGTTTCCTAGATTTTGTTCTTCTCGATAGGAACTAGGAACCTTATTGAATGAAGAAAACTTAGAGTCCTAGAGTTCTAGATGAGCTGAGATACTACCCTAGATTAGAAATGGTTTTGGTGGGGTTTTCCGGGGATATGCCAATTGAATTTAGGGCATTTTTCTTCTAGTTGATTTTCATAAAACTAAGTGATGTAGTATTATGTTTGGGAGACTTTAGAAGCTCAATTGAGCTATATTAGCTTCGATGGTTTATATTATCACCCCAAAAGAATTTTGGGAGATTTTGGAAGCTCAATTGAGCTATGTTAACCTTGGGGGTTCATAATAACACCATAAAGGTGAGTTTGGAGAATAAATTGAAAGTTCATTCATTCCTTTGAAAGATGATAATCTTGGGGTTTTAAAATAATACCCTAAAATGCTTGGAGATAATCAAGAGGTTATTTACTCCTTTGAGGTTGTAGTGTCGACATAAGCTAAAGTATGGCTCCGGATAATAAGTTATGTTATTTACAAGAAGTAAATAGTAATGGTTTCGGATAAAATGAAACATATACATGGAAAGGAAATGAAATGGAAATGGTATTGATTTTAGTAAATGATAATTTACTTAATCATGAAACTGGTAATTGATGATCTACTTGATTTTGAAAGTGATAAATAAAATGGTTTAAACACACCTCTCTAAATGACATCATAAGGGAAGTTCGCGCGTGAGGTGATGCCCCTTGGAAAATTAAAGCAGGGTGGATATAGTCCATAGGCCATGTGAGCGTTTATTGTTGTATATTTTTCTGCGATGGGTAGGAGATTCCGGGTGTGGTCTTGACTATCCCGCAGGCACATGGTCGCTTCCCGACGTTTTGCGTTAGGTGCCCAGGTTGTCTTATGATAGGCCCTGGAAGATGATGGTCATTTAGGGGCGCGCACAGTGGGGAAACCCGGACGGGCGGTCTTAGAATCGTTATATGTATATAAATATAACTATTCATAATCAAGTGGGACTTGATGTAATTGATATGACACAAAAAGCATACTGTAGTGCCACAAAGAGGACATATAAATGCCACAAAGAGCATTTGAAAATGATTATTTTCCTGATAAGGAAAGGATTTTTACAAAATGTAAAAATGAGATAAAAATGCCATAAAGAGCAAAAGATTGTGATTACATATATACTTCTTGTTAAGGAAAAGATATATGAGATAATTGGTACATACGATGAAAATTGTAGTTTAATGTTACTTTTATTGTTCCTGCTTAGGTTATCTTTTACATGTGTAGGAAGCTTCTTATTTCTCTTTCTTCATGATTTATTATTCATTACTGTCATACTCTTTATTCATCTGGTGATCATATAGAACCGGGCCCTGACCCGTCAACATTTCTTGTTGCATATGCATCTTGTCTCCGCTCAGGTACTCCGCCGCAAGGATGCCTGATTTGAATTCCTATTCTGATGTCCTAGAGAAGCCGTGATGCATTGCGGGTATTACGGGATACTTTTGGTATAGACATTTTCATTTTTGAATTCTAGACAGGATCGGGTCTCCTTACTCGGGCGAGGCCCAAGATTTTGTAATTAATTAATGTAATGTAATATATAAATTTATTGTAATTGCTTAATAATGTTGTATGAATCAGCGAACCGATAACATATTCGGTCCTCTTATTTGGTATCTGTTGTTATAGATATATATACATCCTTGTGGTTTCCCTTATCTTTTCAGGAAATGGGTTGTTTGTTTTCTTTTATTTACTTTCAATTTAAAAATTTTGGCAACCCGTTTTCTGAAATAGTGGGTGGTTGTCCTGGATACTCTATGTTTTTATTGAGATGCTGAGAATGATTCCATCTATGATTCCATTATATTGGAGTATTGGGATGGCCACCCCTTATTTCGGATCACGGGGTGTCACAGATGGTATCAGAGCCTCAGGTTCTAGAGTCCTTAGGAATTTGTGTGGACGGCTTAAGTTTCAGCATTGCTCTTGATTTGACATAAAGCCTTAGGATTAAGATCGTTGGTTTTTCTTGTGAGATTTCGTTCTTCTGCCATGAGGTAGAATCTATAGAATCTTTTGCGTATTCGTGTGAGAATAGTAGGTCGATTGAAGGACGCCAAGGAAGTTCGTTGTGAGGGCGTAATGAGAAGGAACTACTGAGGACTGTAAATTGTGGTCGGGGATGAGGACCGCTTTGGAGGTCGCTCCCTTTTTGGTTCACTTCCTTGTCTTGCTACTACGACTACTAATTATAGTTGATGTAGTTTTCCCAAGTACAGCTAGAAGTAGAAAGTGGTACTAAGCTTGAGAATTCAAGCGATGTTAAATTGACGTAGAGAAGTGCCCAGAAGTATGATGGAGGAGAATCCTTCACCCGTAGGAGTAGTATGCAAACGATGGGAACGTAGTTACCTTATTCGTGGGTGCTGGAAGTTTTGCCCATGGAGGAACCCCATAGATACTTCCTATCGTAAGTTTCTCTGGGGTAACTGGAAGGAGGAGAAGGTAAGATCCTCAAGTGTTCATGCGAGGCTCCGTTAGAGGCTGACATGTGAAGAAGAGTTGTACGATTAGGGAGATCGTGCACTCAAGAATGGTAGGTATAAGTGAGAGCCCCAATAGAATGATAGGCTCCAGAATAAGTGCCGCTAACACTTTTGATGGGGTAGTGATCATGAAACCGCATTGGTGGACATCCTCCTGGGAAGGTTTCATTGAACTGAGGAACAGGAGGCCGAGAGCGTGTTCTTTTTTATTGAGAAAGTAAAAGGAACTACGTTGGCTATATTGATGTGGAAAAACCACGCGTTTTCATTACATTGATTGTAAGAACGAGGGCAAAAATAAAGTGCCTAATTGGGGAGTTGAGGGAAATAATATTGGTTTGTATAAGGCTCGAATATGGAGTCTGAGATTCATTAGTATTGAACCGGAGTGCTTGGCTTAATTATTGGTGGGAATTCCACCTTATTAGTGGGTGGTGTATTCCTTAGAATAAGATAGATTAGTATTATATCTACTCTAGATTCGGGTGTGCCTATCGAGTTTGTAATAGTATTGACATTATTATAGAAAGATAACTATACGACTTCTGTGGTAGGGAAGTTTTATGATCTCTTCACTCGTTATAAAACGAGTGATGATATTTTAAAGGCGTATGTGCTATATGTGATAACTAATATAAATGTTTTTGCTGCTTGTTTGCATTGTATGTGGATGTTATGACTCATCTCCACGACCAACAAGGTTAAGTAGTAATGCATAGGAGGGGTTCCTTGTTTGGATTCCGCTTTTGCGGGACGCTCCACGCGTGAACCTTAACGACGTTGGGAGTGGAGAGATGTTATCTTTCCTTTATCTTGTTCTATGTACATTATGGGAGTAAATATATTTTGGTCGGTTTGGTGTGATAGCAAGCAAATAAAATTTTAAGGCTATCTTACTTCTAGTTCAAAATGGAACTAGTTGTTCTATGATTTCTCCCCTGGATACATGTTGAGACTTAATAGAGGTGAATCGAGGTAGGTAGGATATTTTGTTATTCGTTTAGTTATCTTGTGTGAGCGTTTGATTGTTTGTTTGTCTTGTTTATGCATGATACGCTTATCTCCATGATCAACTAGTTAAGTAGGCATGTGTCGGAGGGGTTCCTTGTTTGGAGTTCGCTTCGGCGAGACACTCCGCCGCATGAACACTTAATGATGTTGTGATTGGAGAGACGCTATCCTTTTCTTTCTCTTTTACTTTATTTATTTTGTTGTTAGAAGTGGGATTGGAAGATTAGCCGAGAATCACGTAGAAGAGTGATTAAGGGCTATTAAAGTGCGAGATAGAAGCACTGTATATAGTTCTCTCCTCTGATTGATGTGAGGGAGGCTGTGATACGAAGCCGGATTGAGACTTTGGGATTGTGCCTTGATAAGAAGGCCATGTTTTATAAAAGGGAATATGTATCTGAAAGACTCCACAGGAAGTGAATGTCTGATCAGTTAAGATCTTTAAAAGATGCTATGGTAAGTAGGACTGTAAATTAGAATTGTACCGATCCCGATCATGTGTCTTAGACCGTCACATTTTAATGACCGATGATGCGAGGTAGTAGTGTAACAGGAGGGTTCCTTGTTTGGATTTTGCTTCGGCGAGACGTCCCACGCATGAACCCGAGCGAATGTCGGATGTTGAGTAAGGTCTTGGACATTATGGATATATTTAGTATTATCTATCTGCGACTTAGGTAGGATGTATACTTTTAGATCAACCTTAGGTTTATTAGAACATAAGGCCCTTAGGGCAGGTGATGTTGATTTAGGAAGGCGATAAGGAGTTGACCACGAATGAGTTGTGGGTTAACTCTATGTGGGATTAGATCCCTAGGAACGAGATTTATGGGGTCTCGAGAGGTTTGGGTGGTTTTGGCCGAAGAAAATAAGGCCTTTATTAGATATGTTGTTATGTGGCGACTTCACTTACGGGGAGTTAAGGAACGGGCTGACCTTCACTCCTGAGCTCATGATAGTGATCTTGAGAGTGGGTTAAATGAAAAAGTCTCTGCCAGGAGCACTGGAGCATGGACTCGTCGTCTATGCGTCTCACAAGCCTAAACTTGTGGGAAGTATTATCCCACGCTTGAATTTAAAATTCATTGTTGTGGAAATTGCCTTAAAGAAATGGAGGCACTACTTCCTGGGTAGGGAAATTTAGTCTTTCTCGCGAAGCAACAAGTTGTTGCAATATGTCGTGGGAGAAATCGAGTTATTGCTCGGATTTTATAAGAACTAGTGATTGGGTTTTTCTCATTCGCTAAGGGAATGCGATTGGGGTAGTAGATGCGTCGAGTAGGAAACTCGTCGGAGATATTTGTGTTGGCATGGAAAGCCAAATGAAACGAGCATGACTCAAAAGACTCTGTAGCAAGAGCATTCCGATATGTGATTGACCATTTCACCTACTCGTGCGAAGAAGAGTATCGGTGGAATGAAGATGGGTATATTCATAGACGGTTGTATTGAAGTGCCGAAACCGTTATGGTCATGATCCTATTTCAGAAAATTGTTGATCGTTCTACTAAATCGTTACTTTTTCGGCCATTATGGGCAGACTAGATGTAGAAGAGTACGCCCCATTCTTGATGGAGGAATGGTAGAACCGTGGGAGGTTCCTATTAAAATAGGGTGGACCGAGACTAGATATTAGTGTCGGAGGTTGGGTACAAGTTTCCATGAAGTAATGGGAACCGTATGGTAATGGAGTATACCTTATCACCCTAAAGAGTATTGATGAATGGAGGAAGTTGACTTAATGCCGAAAGGCATACCTGGAATGGGCGCCTTAGGACACACAGCTACGGAGAGCATAATGGCATGGAGGGAAATTCCCGTACAAACATTAGGCTTTGAATGGCCTTATGGATAATTTCATATGGCTTGGCACCGTGAGTGGCCTAGTGTAGTCGGTTGAGTAATTCGCATACTCGTTGGATGGAACCAACGGGTAATATGTTCCTTGGACTTGGAGAGGTCTCGGAACATTTCTTTAAAAATTTGGCTTTTGAGCCATATGCCTTGATGAGATACGTCAATGCGAGGGAAGTTGATTAGTGTTGGTGTTAAACCAATTAGAGTTGGTATAAACATCCCCGAGGAGGGAGTAAAGCGGTCTATGCCGAATTGTGAGGGTATCTTCTTCCGTTTTAAAGACGGTAGAATCGATAGTTAAGGAAGAATGCTTTGTGCTACGCTAGAGAACAAATGATGTAGGCTGAGATCGATAAGGTCGACCTTAGTCCGGGTCCATTTAGGATGACTTTGATGATGAGGGGTTTGTTTAGGATGGTAGAATCCTAGTTTAGAGTAGTATACCCTTTATGAGATTTGGGTATGCCAGAATTTTTGGGGAAAAATTCCCTCTTAAGGGGGGGAATATATAACAACCCTCAATTCTGGAAGGCTCATTTTATATTAATTTTACCGCATAAGGTAATTACATAAAATGTTGGAACTGGAGTAAATACTTATTTTATGAAATGAAAGTTAATATTTGCTGGGTTATTGCATATTTACTGCATGAGAAAGTAAATATCATTCTATTGTATGTTTTATAGTGTTGTGTGTTTTAAATCAAATTATGGTTTAATTGAAACTGGAATTTAAAGTGGTTTAGAAAATTGTCGGATGCCATTTTAGAGGACGTAGTTAGTCCCGAAATATGCGAGACAGTCAAAATAAGTGCCATATTATATTTTCGAGTTGCGGGCACTTTTACCTGGTTTTAACTCAAACGCGTAATTGCGAGTCATTTTCATGTGGTATTAACCACTTAAGTGGGGAGACTTATGTTAAGCCACGATTTAAGTCTTTTAAATCCCCCAATTTCTCTATTTTAGGTCTTAAGCCCTAGGGAGAATCAGAGAGAAAGAAAGAGGAAGAGAAAAATGGAGAAATGAGAGAGAGATTGAAGATGGAGGATTTGGGATTGCTTCTTCTCCAAATTAATCTGAGATATCAACCCTAAGGCAAGTTGTCTACTTGCTAATATATGTTTCAAGATGAATAAATTGTGTTATATTTATGTATATATATTTGGAGATCCAAAAAAGGAAATTTTGGTATTTAAATCTAGGTTTGGTTTTGATGATAAAAATGGTGAGTTGTAATGGTTATAAATCATGTAGAATAATCTTTGGGTAGATAAAGGCTATTGGTTGGGTTCAAAACAAAAGAGATTTGGGATGGAAAAAAGTGAAATTCTCACTTAGGTCTAATTTTGGAAGGTGGAAGAACCCTAGGTCTGCTACGACCGGTCGACCGCGATCCCCTGACCGGTCGACCAGGCCTTCGGGGGCAGGCTTACTGCTTTCCCACAAAGGCATAAAATTCTTGCGCGGTCAACCGCGGTCCCTTAACCGGTCGACCGGCTATACCATTTTGAGCTTTCCTCTTTCCTTAGTAGGCAAAAACCTTGAGATGCGATCGACCGCGGTCTCGGGACCGGTCGACCGGTCCCCTGTTTTCCACTTTAAAACTTATTTTCGTTTCCTAGATTTTTTCTTCTCGATAGGAACTAGGAACCTTTTGAATGAAGTAAACTTAGAGTCCTAGAGTTCTAGATGAGTTGAGATACTACCCTAGATTAGAAATTGTTTTGGTGGGGTTTTCCGGGGATATGCCAATTGAAGTTAGGGCATTTTTCTTCTAGTTGATTTTCATAAAACTAGGAGATGTAATATTATGTTTGGGAGACTTTAGAAGCTCAATTGAGCTATATTAGTTTCGATGGTTTATATTATCACCCCAAAAGAATGTTGGGAGATTTTGGAAGCTCAATTGAGCTATGTTAACCTTGGTGGTTCATAATCACACCATAAAGGTGAGTTTGGAGAATAAATTGAAAGTTCATTCATTCCTTTGAAAGATGATAATCTAGGGGTTTTAAAATAATACCTTAAAATGCTTGGAGATAATCAAGAGGTTATTTACTCCTTTGAGGTTGTAGTGTCGACATAAGCTAAAGTATGGCTCCGGATAATAAGTTATGTTATTTACAAGAAGTAAATAGTAATGGTTTCGGATAAAATGAAACGTATACACGGAAAAGAAATGAAATGGAAATGGTATTGATTTTAGTAAATGATAATTTACTTAATCATGAAACTGGTAAATGATGATCTACTTGATTTTGAAAATGATAAATAAAATGGTTTAAACACACCTCTCTAAATGACATCATAAGGGAAGTTCGCGTGTGAGGTGATGCCTCCTGGAAAATTAACGCAGGATGGATATAGTCTATAGGCCATGTGAGCGTTTATTGTTGTATATTTTTCTGCAATGGGTAGGAGATTCCGGGTGTGGTCTTGACTATCCCGCAGGCACATGGCCGTTTCCCGACGTTTTGCGTTAGGTGCCCAGGTTATCTTATGATAGGCCCTGGAAGATGATGGTCATTTAGGGGCGCGCACAGTGGAGAAACCCGGACGGGCGGTCTTAGAATCGTTATATGTATATAAATATAACTATTCATAATCAAGTGGGACTTGATGTAATTGATATGCCACAAAGAGCATACTGTAGTGCCACAAAGAGCACATATAAATGGCACAAAGAGCATTTGAAAATGATTATTTTCCTGATAAGGAAAGGATTTTTACAAAATGTAAAAAAGAGATAAAAATTCCATAAAGAGTAAAAGATTGTGATTACATATATACTTCTTGTTAAGGAAAAGATATATGAGATAATTGGTACATACAATGAAGATTGTAGTTTAATGTTACTTCTTTTATTGTTCCTGCTTAGCTTATCTTTTACATGTGTAGGCAGCTTCTTATTTCTATTTCTTCATGATTTATTATTCATAACTGTCATACTCTTTATTCATCTGGTGATCATATAGAACCGGGTCCTGACCCGTTTACATTTCTTGTTGCATATGCATCTTGTCTCCGCTCAGGTACTCCGCCGCAAGGATGCCAGATTTGAATTCCTATTCCGATGTCCTCGGCAAGCCGTGATGCATTGCAGGTATTACGGGATACTTTTGGTATAGACGTTTTCATTTTTGAATTCTAGACAGGATCGGGTCTCCTTACTCGGGCGAGGCCCAAGCTTTTGTAATTAATTAATGTAATGTAATATATAAATTTATTGTAATTGCTTAATAATGTTGTATGAATCAGCGGGCCGATAACATATTCGGTCCTCTTATTTGTTATCTGTTGTTATAGATATATATACATCCTTGTGGTTTCCCTTATCTTTTCAGGAAATGGGTTGTTTGTTTTCTTTTATTTACTTTCAATTTAAAATTTTTGGCAACCCGTTTTCTGAAATAGTGGGTGGTTGTCCCGAATACTCTATATTTTTATTGAGATGCTGAGAATGATTCCATCTATGATTCCATTATATTGGAGTATTGGGCTAGCCACCCCTTATTTCGGATCACGGGGTGTCACAGTCTCCTAATGTCAGTTTTTATTTCAATTTTATTTAATTATGTTTTATTGGATTATTAAAGTGGATTATAAACCGATGGTTTATTCGATTAATGGATTTTACTGTTTTTTAGTATTCAGATTTATCTATATGATTGTAGATTTAATTATTTATCTTGAATGGGTTATTGTGAATGGTTTTAGTTGCATTGATTTAATTAAAGTTTAAAATTCACACAGTGCTTGATTACATAATAGGTGGTTAATAATAATTGGTTTTTCGATAGTGATGCTAAGAATGGGCGAAATGAGATTCGTATTTTATTTTAGTAGAGGGATGGATCACCGTAATTTTAATAACGAGGGTGTCACAGATGGTATTAGAGTATCAAGTTTGATTGTCTTTAGGATCTGAGCAACTTATTATGAATATAACATATCATTATTTGATATAGAGCCCTATTATCATAAATGTTGTATTCATTTATGCATTTATGTTCTTCTGGTGATATAATTTCTATTAACTGTGGACTTATACAAAATTTGGTTTGGTTTCAAGTGTTAACCATGGAAGGATTATAGACTAGGGACTCTAAAATAACCAATTCATGAGAGGCTCAGCAGGAGCCACATGGGACCGTGACAGTCGCTGAGGTGGCTAATATGGTTCCTCAGGCAGTTAATTCTGCTATGATATCCATGGCATGACAGTTCCCACATGCTCAGCTATATCAGTGGGTTGCACCGGTCGTCCAGGCACCCTAGGTACCATCAGTATGGGAGAGGGTTTGGGAGGCCTTTTAGAATGGGCATCCACCAGAGTTTCAGGGCAGTGTAAATGTGGTAGCTGTGACACCCCGCCTAATAAAATATCGGGCGATCACTCCTATATCAAATTAAAGCAGGAGTATCATTTGGTTCATTCTCAGCATCACTGTCGAAAACCAATTTAATTACTAATATCCTATTAGGCCGGTGTCAAATTTTTTTAATTAACTAATCTTTTTAACCAAACCATTCAAATAAAATAATTACAACTGTTTATATGCAACAAATGAAATGAAATAAAAAAAAAATAACCGAACACTTGGTACAATAATACAACCAAATCGAATGCCGCACAAAAGTCTGTAAAAGAATAAATGAGTACAGTTGGTCCATCATCCCAAATGTTTCTACAATACCTCCTATCTAGATCTCATGGATAAAAGTGTCTACAATAAACCTGCTTGCATCCACAGCTGCTGCACCAAACGTCTGACTCAAAGGAATCATCATCTAGGCGTCCCTGTGTCTGGACACACACACACACATATATATATATATATATATATATATATATATATATATATATATATATATATATATATATATATTGCAAGAGAGGGAAAAATAGAGAAACGGGTCAGAGCCCGAGTTTTTAAAACGTTTTAACAAGTGCTTAAAATTCATATTTTTAAAATATGATATTTCTCATATTTAAACTGGTATCGCACTCTCATGAGATACCCCTCACCCCTCTGCTAATAGTGCACAACTATAACATACCTTTTAAAACCACTTAGTTAAGCTACCCTGCCTAACTAATTCATTTCACCCATCTCTCTAAAGATCCTCATTTTAGACCACCCCGTATATGTGAATAGTTCTCAATAAAACCTATGATCCATATAAATATAAATCCGGATATAAATCTACCAGAAGGAGAATATCACTTTATTCATCCTTTACAATATATTCTAAGTTATCGCCTGATCTTATACATCATAATCTCTCACTTATGATTCATCCTTTCATCATGAATAACTTTCACTAGTTATTTACACTATTCACGTTTTAGTGTTATTAACAACGTATATAATATTCTCATCTTTATATATGTATATCCCTATTTTTCTTCTGGATTTTATACTCCCGAAAGATTCAGAATTTATCTCACATTTCATTCTTTGTTATATCCTTATATATATGATTCACATCTCATATATATATATATATATATATATATATATATATAATATACTATACACATCAAGTACATCCATACTTATATATCACACACTATACAAGTATAATAACCATCCTTCAGAGCTATAACTCAATGGATAGTCTCTCAATGCTATCATCTTTCCTTGAAATCCATATAACATTCACTAGTTATATAAATAATACAAATTCTCTTCATGCATTTAATTACCCGTATATAATTATCTACTCCATTATATACGTAAAACCATATTACAACATTCACACATTTGTTTCATATAAATATAACCCATCCTCCCGAGTAATACCTCACCGGATATATTCTCTAAAGTGCTATCATACTAGGTATACTCACATAACCTAGTTATCCCAAGTCAGAATCGCTCACTAACTTGGCCAAAAATATAAACATTGGAGGCGGTCATATTCTTTCCCTGAAAGTGAGATAACCCTTCAACCATAAAACGGACGCTATGACCTGGGGATATACTCGCCCTACTCCTCAAGCTAGGGGATTCACCCACATCGCGCAACCTCCCCAGATAGCACTGGAGCATATAATTTTAAATGAATACCTAGACACCGGTATTTATGAGCACACACACACACACACACACTATATATATATATATATATATATATATATATATATATATATATATATATATATATATATATATATATATATATATATATATATATCACACTACCGTATATATATAATAATTAATTCTCGGCATTACCGTGCACAAAATCCGTAGCACCAGCCTATAATTTTTCCCGAGTCTATGGTCCGACTCTAATTTAATTAATTTACAGATTAATTAATATAATACTTTCATGAGTCTATAATTCTGACTCTAATTATAAAAAATATCTACTCACTGATATTTATATGCACACACCATATATATACACTATCGCACACCTTATATCTATATATGAATATAAAATCTCCCGGCCTTATCGTGTACTGAGTCCGTAACACTAGCCAACATATTTCCAAGTCTATGGTCTGACTCTAATTACTAATTAATATACCCATAAATTAATTTATAATCTCCCCGAGTCTATGGTCCGACTCTAACTTAATTATTATACTCATTAATTAATTTAATATCTCCCTGGTGTCACACAACCAATGTACCCGTACTTACTCACCTAGCCCGAATTTCCATCTCTTAGGACGTACTCCTCAAAATTTCATTATAAAGAGAACGCTCCTAATTAAATAATATTTAATAATTTATTATATCATCCTATAATAAATTACTCCAGCTATAAGCTTTAATTAATTAATCCCCCATTAATTAATCTATTATCATGGCATCACTCAACCAAAATATTTGGACACCTCTTTGGTCCATAATACAATATCATGAAATCTGGCTATCCAAGCCTATCTCTCGTAGCATTAGCCTCAAATCCCGAATATATATATTTGATTTAATTCCATAAGTATTCACTTACTTATTCTAATTCCATAAGTATTCACTTACTTATAATATGAATATAACATTTCTTTTAAACTCATGATATTAAGCTTATCAGAACTAGATCGTATCCCAATTACATTTGAAATTCTCATTCGAATCCCCAAGAGTCTTTATCCCATTAGACACTTAAAAAACTCAAAGTCTCATAACTTTAATTTTTAGCAGATTTCACACTTAAATACCTTTTTAAGTATTATTCCTCACGAACACCCTTATTCGGGTAAAGCTTGGATTTTACTTTCAAATAACCCATGGTATACGCCTTAATAAAAAATTATTTATAAGTTCCCACACTATATTTAGGAACCCCAAATATTTATCTCCAAACAATTCTAGCCTTTATTTTTCCAACTTTTTGTTTGATTTTCGAGCTAAAGATTTCCACCTCGGAACTGATTTCTTAGAAAAATCATAGCAAATAAAAAAAAACAAAAAAATACGCGGTCAGTGCCCACGCGAACGTATCGAAAATATCTACAACTTTGATGTTTTGACCGACAGTTGAATCAGTTCTCTCCCTAGCCGAATTGACCCCGTAAGGTACTACGTTACTATTCATCATCTTCTCCAAAATCCCAAACCTCCATTAATACACCTCCGAGGTTTTTATTTTCTCACCCATCATCATCCAACCTCAAACAACCATAATTACACACATAAAAAGGGTTGTAATCATCCTAGAACCCATAACCAACCATTAATTTCAATTAATTCATAAGTTTCTCAAATTGGGTATAAACCGAGTTTTATCCGTTTAATCTTCCAAAAACCCATTTGATTTATGCAATTTCAACCCAAAATTTTTTATAGTTTTACACCAACTATAATATGAGAAATAAACACACTAAACGATAGAGCAAGTTAACCACTTTCCTTGTGGATAAAATCCGATGACCCCGAGTCGAATCCCACGAAGTTTTGGCTAGAAATCCCTTTTCTTCTTCCTCTTTTCCTTCTTCTTCTTTCTTCTCTTCTTTCTCTCTTCTCTTTCTCTCTCTTAGGGCTTATATTTGGGGAAATAAGGCTTCCCCCCTTATAAATCCCGTTTTTAATCATATGTGCCTAATTAAAATGGCCCAAATACCCCCGAGTGGGCTCAGTTATGCCCAAAAATATCCCGTGACCAATTTACCACCCCGGGTACACTTTTTTTACTATCTCGGCCCATTCGAACTCAACCGTGCACTCATAATTGACATCCAAATTACTTTATAAAAAGTCCCTATCTCACACCCAACTTAGTCTATATTTGACTTCCAGCTGAGATAAATAAATGCCACGTCACTTATACATGTTATGACGTAAATAAATTATTACTATTAACTTAGTACTTAAATTTCTCTAAATATTAACCATTCACTCTCCGATTAATATTTAAATAAATATTACCATAATTAATTCAATTAAATTATGACACCCAAGTAATTTAATATTTCCCAAATTAATTATATATTACATGCACAGAAATATGGGGTGTTACATACTCGCCCCCCCCCCCCCCCCCCTTATAAAGGAATTTCGTCCTCGAAATTTAAGATAAGTGTAGTGTTCCAAGTTTCGAGCATCACCCGCTAGTCCTGTGCTTCTAAGATCGCTATAACCATCTCTCCCGGTTCAAATTACAGATTTTCACAATTACGCATTTTAATTAACAAGGTCTCCCATACACCCTGTCCATGTGCTTAGCCGCACGAAAGTTACCCGACTGTTCTAGCCGTAATCCGTAATATAACTTCCAACCCGTAGTTATATCACATATATGAATAATAACTGGGGAACCCGACCCATGTACTAACGACCCAACATCTCCCCACTTCCAACCTTGCGCTAAGTTTCATGCGTAGGACGTCTCACAAAGAGAAATCCAAACAAGGAAACCCCCTGATACACTACTACCTTACATTGTTGGACATTGAGATCTGTTAGACCCTTAGTCCATAATATGTACCCCTAAATACCTGTCTCTTCACACAAAAGCATACATGCCACTCTTATGCTACAAAAGATAACATAAAATACCACGCCCTTACTATCACTAGTTTTTGTACAAAATAAATCCCGAACTATCTCTCCCCACCCGAAAATAATTCTAACCGCCCTGAATCGCTTTAGTATACATCCCTTCTTACCGGTAAAAATAAAATAACACAAGACATTTTTATATGTCTATTTTACCACACAATTCAACATATATACACATATATATAGGCTAGGCTCCCTCTCAGGTGACACCTAGCAGGAGTCATTCATGACCTGGTGTCACGAACACCAAAACTTACTATCAGTATCCATAATAGTTCACACCCATCTCTAACCAATCCATATCCAGTAAAAGTCATGATTTCATAAGACTCCTCAAAATGAGTAAATTTCATAAAATATACCCTCTTAATTTGTACGTCTGCTTCCCTTCAGGTAAGACAAAAGAGAGCCATATTACCCCGTGGTAAACATATAATTAATAGTAACTCTACTATATGCCCACTAAACTCGTCTCCACACGAATATAGTGTTAATCAAAATATCATGACTCGCTCAGTCACACAAAATATACCTCATTCGCCCGAGGGTACAACTCATATTTCTACCTTGCCAATATCCCTGGCTGCTCAAATCGTTCCCGAACATAACACGCTTGTCTGAACCAAACCTCAAAACTATCTTAATCATTTCCCTCCTAGGCACCATACTCATCTCCCTTACTCTCTTTCGGCAAAAATCAATACGTGTGGTCTCACTCTCCACATAAAAATATCTCTCGATAAAATCCCTTATTTTTGTGGCCACACTGGACCCCTATTGTTCCTTCAACTCCGCTGGCCCTAGGGAACACACTACTGGCCTTACCAGCCCTGACTGAATTTTTCAAATTCTTTTAGCTCCCTTCACGTAGAAGCATTAACTGGTCAAACACATTTGGGATGACCTCGACTACGGTCATCGTCCCCGAAATTATATTTTACAACACAAATTGAGCCCCGCCTCCTACTATTATCCCAATGGACTCCACCGGTCGTCCTTCGTTATTCGGCATACGAATCACACACGAACGTGCATAAAATGCACTACAATTATACACAATAGTAGGAGGATGAAATCTCACAATAGGAATTTATAATACTTAGCATAGGGCTTTATACCAATCGAAAGGTACGCTTTAAACGCAGTATGCCGTACAGATCCTAAGGACACTAGAACTTCATGCTCTGATACCACCTGTGACACCCTACCTAACAAAATACCAGGCGATCACTCCTATATCAAATTAAAATATGAGTCACATATGGTTCATTCTCAGCATCACTGTCAAAAACCAATTTAATTACTCATATCCTATTACGACGACGTCAATTTTTTTTAATTAACTAATTTGTTTAACCAAAAAATTCAAATAAAACCATTACAACTGTTTATATGCAACAATTGAAATAAAATAAAATAACTGAACACTTGGTACAATAATACAACCAAATCGAATGCCGCACAAAAGTCTGTAAAAGAATAAATGAGTACAGTTGGTCCATTAGCCCAAATGTTTCTACAATACCTCCTATCTAGATCTCAAGGATAGAATCGTCTACAATAAACCTGCTTGCATCCATAGCTGCTGCAGCAAACGTGTGACTCAAAGGAATCATCATCCAGGCATCCCTATGACTGGACACCTATATATATAGCAAGAGAGGAGAAAAATTAGAGAAACGGGCCAGAGCTCGAGTTTTGAAAACATTTTAGCAAGTGCTTAAAACCATATTTTTAAAATATGATATTTCTCATATTTAAACAAATATCGCACTCTCATGAGATACCCCTCACCCCTCTGCTAATAGTGCACAACTATCTCATACCTTTTAAAACTACTTAGTTAAGCTACACTGCCTAACTAGTTCATTTCACCCATCCTCTAAAGATCTTCATTTTATACCATCCCGTATATGTGAATAGTTCACACTAAAACCAATGATCCATATACATATAAATCCGGATATAAATCTACCGGAAGTAGAATATCACTTTATTCATCCTGTGTAAGATATTCTAAGTTATCGTCGGATCTTATACATCATAGTCTCTCAGTTATGATTCATCCTTTCATCATGAATAACTTTCACTAGTTGTTTACACTATTCACATTTTAGTGTTATTAACCTCGTATATAATATTCTCATATTTATATACGTATATCCCTATTTTTCTTCCAGATTTTATACTCCCAAAAGATTCAGAATTTATCTCACATTTCATTCTTTATTATGTCCTTATATATATGTCTCACGTCTCATATATATATATATATATATATATATATATATATATATATATATATATATATATATATATATATACAATACACATCAAGTATATCCATACTTATATATCACACACTATATAAGTACAAGGACCATCCTTCAGAGCTATAACTCAATGGATGTAGTCTCTCAATGTTGTCATCTTTCCTTGAAAGTCATATAACATTCACTAGTTATATAAATAATACAAATTCTCCTCATGCATTTAATTACCCAGATATAATTATCTACTCCATTATATATGTAAAACCATATTACAACATTCACACATATGTTGAATATAAATATAACCCATCCTTTTGAGTAATAACTCACCGGATGTATTCTCTAAAATGCTATCACACTAGGTATACTCACATAACCTAGTTATCCCAAGTTAGAATTGCTCACTTACTTGGACAAAAATATAAACATTGGAGGCGGTCCTGTTCCTTCCTTGAAAGTGAGATAAGCCCCTTACCCATATAATGGACGCTATGACCTGGGGATATACTTTCCCTACTCCTCAAGCTAATGGATTCACCCGCATCGTACAACCTCCCCCGATAGCCCTAGAGCATATAATTTTAAATAAATACCTAGACACCGGTATTTATGAGCACATAATATATATACTATCACACTACCGTATATATATAATAATTAGTTCTCGGCATTACCGTGGACCAAATTTGTAGCACTAGCCTATAATTTTTCCCGAGTCTATGGTCCGACTCTAATTTAATTAATTTACACATTAATTGATATAATACTTTCACGAGTCTATAATTCTGACTCTAATTATCAAAAATATCTATTCACTGATATTTATATGCACACACCATATATATACACTATCGCACACCGTAAATCTATATATGAATATAAAATCGCCCGACCTTACCCTGTACTGAGTCCGTAACACTAGCCAACATATTCCCGAGTCTATGGTCCGACTGTAATTATTAATTAATATAATCATAAATTAATTTAGAATCTCCCCAAGTCTATGGTCCGACTCTAACTTAATTAATATATTCATTAATTAATTTAATATATCCCCGGTGTCACACAATTAATGTACCCGGACTTGCTCACCTGGCTCGAATTTCCATCTCTTAGGACGTACTCCTCAAAATTAATTATAAAGATAACGCTCCTATTTAAATAATATTTTATAATTTATTATATCATCCTATAATAAATTATTCCATCTATAAGCTTTAATTAATTAATCCCCCATTAATTAATATATTATCATGGCATCACTCAACCAAAATATTCGGACACCTCTTTGGTCCATAATACAATATCATCAAATCTGGCTATCCATGCCTATCTCTCGTAGCATTAGCCTGTAATCCCGAATATACATATTCGATTTAATTCCATAAGTATATTCACTTACTTATTCCAATTCCATAAGTATTCACTTACTTATAATATGAATATAACATTTCTTTTAAACTCGGGATATTAAGCTTATCACAACTAGCTCGTATCCCAATTACATTCAAAATTCTCATTCGAATCCCTAAGAGTCTTTATCTCATTAGACTCTTAAAAATCACAAAGTCTCACAACTTTAATTTTTAGCACATTTCACACTTAAATACCTCTTTAAGTTTTATTCCTCACGAACACCCGTATTTGGGTAAGGCTTGGATTTTACTTTAACCTAACCCAAGGTACACGCCTTACTAAAAAATTATTTAGAAGTCCCCACACTATTTCTAAGAACTCCAAATATTTATCTCCAAACAATTCTAGCCTTTATTTTTTCAATTTTTGGTTTGATTTCCGAGTTAAAGATTTTCACCTCGGAACTGCTTTCTTAGAAAAATCATATCAAATCGAAAAAAATCAGAAAAATACGCGGTCAGCTCCCACGCGAACGTATTGAAAAGATCTATAACTTTTATGTTTTGACCGACAGCTGAATCAGTTCTTTTCCTAGCCGAATCGACTCCGCAAGCTATTGCATTACTATTCATCATCTTCTCCAAAATACCAAACCTCCATTAAAACACCTCCGATGTTTTTATTTTCTGACCCATCATCATCCAACCTCAAACAACCATAATTACACACATAAAAAGGGTTCTAATCATCCTAGAACCCATAACCAACCATTAATTTTAATTAATTCATAAGTTTGTCAAATTGTGTATAAACCGAGTTTTATCCGTTTATTCTTCCAAAAACCCATTTGATTTACGCAATTTCAACCCAAAAATCTTTATAGTTTTACCCCAAATATAATATGAGATATAAACGCACTAAATCATAGAGCAAGTTAAACACTTGCCTCGTGGATAAAATACGACGACCTCGAGTCGAATCGCGTGAAGTTTTGGCCGAAAATCACTTTTCTTCTTCCTCTTTTCCTTCTTATTTCTTCTCTTCTTTCTCTCTATTCTTTCTTTCTCTTAGGGCTTATATTTGGGTAAATAAGGCTTCTCCCCTTATAAATCCCGTTTTTAATCATATGGGCCTAATTAAAATGGCCCAAATACCCCCGAGTGGGCTCGATTAAGCCTAAAAATATCCCGTGACCAATTTACCACCCCGGGTACACTTTTTTTACTATCTCATCCCATTCGGACTCAACCTTGCACTCAGAATAGACATTCGAATTAATTTATAAAAAGTCCCTATCTCACACCCAACTTAGTCTATATCCGACTTCCAGTTGAGGTAAATGAATGCCACGTCACTTATACACGTTATGATGTAAATAAATTATTAATATTCAATTAGTACCTAAATTTCCCTAAATATTAACCATTCACTCTCCGATTAATATTTAAATAAATATTACCATAATTAATTCAATTAAATTACGATACCCAAGTAATTTAATATTTCCCTAATTAATTAAATATTACATGCACAGAAATACGGGGTGTTACAGTAGCTTCTAGTCAATGGAATAAGGACATTTAGCATCACATTCGCATGGTTGATTGCAAAGACACTCAAAAGAAGATACTTTTAACATTTAAGCTAGTGGATATGACTCTATAGTGGTGGGATTCAGTGATTATGTTTGAGGAGAGGGACGCGATGACTATAGCTGAGTTCTAGGTGTGATTTGACAGTAAGTATTTTCCTTCGGTGATTCAGACTGAGATGCGGGGGATATTTTTAGGTGTTGCATAAGTGGGTCGGTCTATGGCAAATTATGAGGAAGAGTTCACCTGTCTAGAGAAGTTTGAGGATGAGACAACTTTTGTGGATGGGCTGGTTTTGAGGATCAGACAAATTACGAGGAAGACCTCGACTAAGTTAACATTGAGGAAAAGAAAATAATGAAGTTTATGGATGGGTTGGTTTAGAGGATCGGATAATCTTTGTTGGGTAATCTGATATTAAGAGTGTACACTAAGGTCGTTAATGCAACATTATTACATTGTTAGGGTCATCACTTTAATATGTAGTGGAGAAAGATAATAGGGGAATCTAGTTAATCAGGCTGGTCCGAGGATAATGGTGCTAATGGGGCACCGCAGCAGTAGATTAGTCATCATTAGGAGCGGGATTCTCAGCTAGGGGATGTGGCTAAGAGACTCCATTCAAGGGGTTTCCGGAGGAATGGAAATGGATTTAGACAGGGATATCAAGGCCCACTACAGTAGAAAAAGAAGTGTGTTCACCAGGGTCAGCAGGGAAAAGGGAATAATGGAGATGACCAGGAAGGCCGAGGCCACTTGGGCCAGCGAAAAGGACAACCCCGACCCAGATAGTACGCCAAAGACAGGTAGATTTTACAATTCGTTGCTTTTAGTGTGAAGAGTCGGGTCACAATAAATGATATTTCCTGCAACAAGGCGGGGGAAACAGAAGCAGTTACCCCCTCAAGTATTATCTCTACTAGTCCCACAGTAGTAAGGACGGATGAAGTATGGGCATGTCTATAACGTACTGAATGCGGTGATGGATCCAGAATCACATGTTCCACCTATATTTAAAGGTACACTTCCTATCCATAGGCATATGGTTTGGGTATAATTTGATATGATAACATCACATTCTTTCATAGTTACTAAATTTGCACGCACGATATGTTTATTAGAGACAGCCGATGGCATAATTATGTGTGCAGATTCACATTTGGGTAGTGGACACTTATTAACTTCGTTTCTAGAGGGGTGAAGATAGTGTGACACCCTGACTAATTAAATACTGGGTAGCTACTCCTTTATTAAATTAATACAAAATGTCAAGTTGGTTCAGTTCATAGCATCACTGTCGAAAAACGTTTCAATAATTATTAGCTACCTAATATTTAAAAAGTAAGTTGTCAATTTTAATTAAATCCGATTAACATACAACAAGTATTAAATTATGAAATGATGATATCACAACCACATTACAGTCACATTACAATGATAAAGGAATAAATGAATCTGGAGGAACAGTCCTCGGAAATAATTCGAAATACTGAATAAAACTGTACCAAGTCTGAATCATAAATTAATTACAACCCAAAATCTGAAATAAAACTGAGTAAGTAGGATGTCTCTAAAAGAAAAGGGGAGACATGCCCTACAGATGAGTAAAATAGAGTCAAGGTAGAAAATGGAGACGTCTACTATCGATGTCCTGTAACTTCCACAGCAGTTACAACACGTCACGGAATGGAACTCCTACACTTGGTGTCCTTGTGGTTGGGAACCTAAAATATTTTTACAAGAAAATAGATTTGAAAGAAAACAAGTCAGAGCCCGATTGTGAAAATAATTTAAAATACAGCAAGTGTTTAATATCATTAAACAGTGAATATAAAATACATGATAGTGCGTGCACTCACATGAGTTCCTCACCTCTCAACTAATTGTGCACACCTATCATACTCGTACCCGTTATAGTTTTACTACTATCGAACTAGTCCAATCCATGACCTGACATTACTTTACAATTCAAAGTTCATTTCCCAATGTCTTAGTATAAACTGGAGGTCTTACTTTTTTTACTCAGAATTAGTTATAATAATTACTAAGAGTTTTCCCATTTTTAACTCAACAAAGATGTTACATTAATTCACACTTGTACTTACATAAATAGTTCATTTCAATAATTCGGTATAACAATCTCATCATAATATACAATAATGGCACCCCTAGACTAGGTTGCGGTGCACACATACTCTGCTATCAAATCCCGGTACATCACGTACATAAGGATCACGTATTCCGAATCTCTCACGAATCATTTCGACAAGTAACAAACACACATAATGGAGGCGAACATAGTTCACATCACATGGTTCACGCACATTCCTACGCTCCCATGATCATCAGACTTATTAACTCCTCAATAAGGCATTCTCTGACATATGTCCTCGAGGTACCAATCTAAATCCACCCGTAGGCACACAAAGATTAGATGGCCCTGATCGAACGCCAACCTCCCGTGATAGCAAGTATGGTAGGTATGTTACACACAGATAACCACATATACTAAGCATTCACACATCTTAGATATCTTATAATATCAATAGAGGTATATTTTACTTTCCTTTATCGTCATTAAATGTTACACGTTTACAAATCCCCGAATAATATACATTAAAAGTTGTCAACCCTTCTCACGTCGTAATTTTTGACACCTATTTCCTAATCCATAAATGTCATCCGGTTTACTACAAAATTCTAAGTTTTAATCCTCAATGTACCTCAATCTAACAACTATACCCACTAGTTAAGAAGGGAAGGTTAACACTCAATTAAATAAGCCTAATGGAAGTTCTAAATAAAATCAGGCCTAAAAATGACATTCTGTCAACCCGTTAGAAATCTCATTCGAATGAGTGTCGTTCGAACGAATGGCTTCAAATGAACTATCAACTTGTTAGAAGGAGTACTTCCATCTCATTAGAAGCTCATTCGAACGAGGTTGTTCGAACGACCTGGGCAGGTCTTCTAACGAGATGGCAGAAAACGCCCAGAAATTTCCCAACTCGTTTTTCTTCATTTTTCTCTTCTCTAAATCCATCTTAAGATCATCCACATTACATTTTAATGTATGTAAACTATTTTAAGTCATCCTAGGTCATTCCTTAACATATTTTTGGGTTCAAATCTTACTAATCAACATGTATCAATCATAAATTACCAATTCTTGCCCCAAACCCTATGAACATGAACCCATAATTTAATTGATTACAAAGACTCCTTATAAATCCGTTTCCAAATCATCAAAAGTCATGTTTTGTGTATTGAATTCGTCCATAAGTATTCTACATGAAATTCCTATCCCAAAATCATAAGTTTCACAATAATCCCATTGGTTTTCATCAAAACTTTCAAGGCAAATACAGTTTCTACACTAAATATAGAAGACATATTCATTGCAATTAATGACCTCAAATCACTTGCCTTAAATCCGATGTTCTGGTTCGTTGTTGATGATCAAGGTTGGCTTTCTCTCTTCTTTCCGATCACAAATCCTTTCCAATTTCTGGTGATGGGAGATATTTTGGTTTGGAACCTCCTTTACCCTCTTTCTAACTTCTCTCAAAACTCCCATAGCCCACTCTCTTGCCTTTTGCTGGTAATGGCCTTAGTGGCCTCTTTAAAAATATAAAAATAAACTCTAAAATTCATGGGATTTAATTCCTCAATATTTAAAATTACCAAAATGCCCTTCTTGGTTGGCGCACTCAAAATGATATTTCGGTTGATAAAAATATAATTTACTTTTTAATTTAAATAAATTCATTCCTGACTCAACTGACACGCGCGTTCCAATTAAATTTCCCAAATTGTCGTATTCCTCCCTCTTGAAAATTTAATATTTTCAATACTCATATATTACCATATATACTCATAAATATTCAATTTTAACATCATAATGAAATACGAATTCACATGTCGCTAGTTTTTATATCCGAATTAATTTCCAATTAATTCTCATTTAATTCAATTAGTCCCTTAAATAAAATCAATAAAATTACGGGGTATTACATACTTCCCCCCTAACAACAGAATTTTGTCCCGAAATTCAAAACTAATGAATACCTGGTAAAAATAGCTCTGGATAACGTTCACGCATCTCATCCTCGCGCTCCCATGTGGACTCCTCGGCATTATAATGCTGCCACTGCACGCGTACTAATGGTACTATCTTTGACCTCAGTTTCCTCTCGTTGTGGTCCAAAATAACAATCGTCCCCTCCTCGTAGGAACTATCGGGATGAAGATAGATGTCCTCTAAAGATTTATGAGTATGGGCCAAGTCGTCCCTAAGATATTTCCTTAGAGAGGAGATATGGAACACATCATGAATCCTATGCAAGTGCTCCGGTAACCCAAGTTTATACGCAACTGGCCCAATCCTCTCGATGATAGGAAATGGACCCACATATCTTGGTGCCAGTTTCCCCTTCTTCCCAAAACGCATAATCACCTTCATAGGAGATACTCTGAGTAACACCTAGTCCCGACCTTGAATTCGCTGAAGAACCTCTTAGCATCAGTATAGCTCTTCTGCCGGTCTTAAGCTACCCGAATACGGCTCCGTATCATCTCTATCCTTGATGAAGTGTCCTGAATCACTTCTGGCCCAAGGAGTTTGTTATCGGCCACCTCTAACCAACATGATGGGGAACGACAAGGTCTACCATACAATGCCTCGAATGGATCCATGCCAATGGTGAACTGGTAGGATTTATTATAAGCAAACTCCACCGGTGGAAGGTACTGCTCCCAATCTCCTCCAAAGTCTAGGATGCACATACGCAACATGTCCTCCAACATTTGATTTGTCCACTTTGTTTGCCCATCAGTTTGCGGGTGATACGCCGTAACTCCATACCCATTACCTCCTGGAAACTCTCCCAAAATCGTGAAACAAATATCTTATCTCGGTCAGACACGATATTTAGAGGCACCCCGTGAAGTCTCACTATCTCCGCAATGAAAATTCGGGCATACTGTCCCGTAGTGTAGTCTATCCTCACGGGTAGAAAATGAGCAACCTTGGTCAAACTATCCAAAATTACCCATATGGAGTCGTGACCCCTCTGTGACGTAGGTAACCCCGTGATCAAATCCATGGATATGCTCTCCCATATCCACATCGGAACCTCTAACAGTTGTACAAGTCATGCCGGTTTCTAATGGTCCACATTTACTAGCTGACAAGTGGCGCATTTAGAAACTAACATGGCAATATCTCTCTTCATCCCGCTCCACCAATACTGTCATCTCATGTCTTGGTACATCTTATCCATACCAGGGTGTATCGCAAATCGTGAGCCGTGCGACTCTGTCATTACCTCGTGTCGCAACTCTTCCCCTTTCGGAAGGACCAGTCTCCCATTGAAGCGTAATCCACCATCTAAACTAACGGTATTGGACTCGGATCCCTCTACTAGTAATCGAACTATATGCGCGTGACAGAATGAGTCTTTTGCCTGGGGCTTTATCACTCTCGTAACAATCTGAGGTGTAACAGTCATCACAGACATGAATGATCGGGACAATGCATCCTGATGTCCCAATTCCTTCCACTTAGCTTTCCACACCTTGTCCACCTCATCTACTGGCCTACGGCTCAACGCGTCTGCTACCACGTTAGCCATCCATGGGTGATATTGGATATCAAACTAATAATCCTTCATAAACTCAAGCCACTGACGTTGACGCATATTTAGTTACTTCTGCATGAAGAGGTATTGTAGGGACTTGTGGTCTGTGAACAATCAAAATTTCTCCCCCAGGAGATAGTGTCTCCAAATTCAAAGAGCGAATACGACTGCCTCTAACTCCAAGTCATGGGTGGGGTAATTCTTCTTGTGAGGCTTAAGCCTACGGGAAGCATAAGATATAGCCTAACTCTCCTGTTGTAGTACACCTCCAAGTCCTTGTAAGGACGCATCGGTGTAGACTAGGTACTGAACTCCCGGTCTTAGCAATGCTAACACAGGCGCTAAGGTCAACTTGTCCTTTAACTCATCGAATTCCAACTGACAGGCATCCCACCAGATGAATGGCACACCTTTGCGAGTCAGATGTGTTAAATGACCCGCTATCTTTTGGAAACCCCGAATAAACCTCCTGTAGTATCCTGCTAGGCCTAAGAAACTATGAATCTCAATCAGTGTCCCACACCGCGGATACCTTCCTCGGATAAACAGATATCCCCCGGTCTGAAATGATATGCCCCCAAAACTAAACCTCCTTCAGCCAAAACCCACATTTCTCGTACTTTGCATAAAGCTCGTTCTGATGTAGCGTCTGCAAAACCTGTCTCAAATGTTCAGCATGTTCCTCCTCTGTCTGGGAGTAAACTAGAATGTCATCAATGAAGACAATGACGAACTGGTCTAGGAACTCTCTGAGTACCCTATTCATCAAATCCATAAACACGGTTGGGGCATTGGTCAAGTCAAAAGGCATAACCCGAAACTCGTAGGAACCATATCTCGTCAAGAAAGCAGTCTTCGAGACGTCCTGTTCCTTGATACGCAACTGATTCTATCCCGACCGTAAGTCAATCTTTGAGAAGAAGGAATCTCCTCTCAACTGGTCGAATAAGTCATCGATTCGGGGGAACGGATACTTATTCCGTATCGTGACTTTATTTAACTCCCGATAATCTACACACAACCTTAACGATCCATCCCTCTTCTTTACGAATAACACAGGGGCACCCCATAGCGAAGTGCTCCTACGGATAAACCCCTGACCCAACAACTGCTCTATCTGATCCTTTAGCTCTCTCATCTCCGTTGGAGCCATACGGTATGGTGCGCGGGCAATTGGCCGAGTACCCGACGCCAAATCGATAACAAAATCTCTCTCTCTACTAGGAGGTAATCTAGGTATATCCAGGAATACATCAGCAAACTCCCTAACAACTGGAATCGAATCGAGTTGTAATACCACTTCCTTAGAGGTCTCCTCCTCTATATAGTACAAGTGAGTGGACGATCCTCCCTCAGGGCCAGGCATCGCCACTAAAAATATCTCCTTCCCAGGTATGGAAAAAATGATACTCCTACTGAAACAATCAATCGTGACTCGGTACGCAACTAGCCAATCTATGCCAATAATCGCATCGTACTCAGTCATCTCCAATACTAACATATCAGCAGGTAAGATAAATCTCCCGATCTCTATACCCACACCTCTACAAATAAAAGAAATCATATATCCCCTACTCAATGGTGAATCTATGCAAGTAATCGTTCTCTCTGCAGTGCCTAACAACCCCAAAGTGTGTGCAAATCTCGTGGTAGTGAAATAGTGTGTGGCCCCCGTATCAAATAAAATATGCCCCATAGTTCCCTGAATAGAGAACATACCCTCAATAGTAGGTGGATCCTATGGGACTGCGGCCTGCTGGAGCTGATAAACTTATCCGTACTGGAGCTGTCCGTGCTAAATTGGGACTGCGGGAATGGCTGGCAAAGTTGGCATCTGTGGTGGTGCTTGGAGGGCGGGGAGAAATATAGGTCTCTGGGGCTCGTGTCGAGCACCCTGCTGCTGCTGTGGGGCCCTGCCCCTATCAGGACACTCCTGGCGCTTGTGGCTAATTTTTCCACCATTGAAAAACTTCGTCGAAAAATTACCCCCTCTCGGACCCTGCTGCCCACGGCCCTGGTGGCCGTTGCCCTTCCTCCCCTGGTTGTGCTGGCCCTAATGAAACTGCTGTTGTTGGCTATGCTGGCTCTGCTGACCTTGATGGCCCTGACGAAAACCTCCCTGACAATTTCTGAAACCCCCAGATCTAAAACTCTTAAAATCCCCTTGCTGGGAACCCTGATCACCCTGCCTGTGCTGACCCTGAGCAAATTATTCCCCGCTGGCACCATTTCCCCCTATCTTGCCCTGATGGCTGGACTCTCCAGGTCTCTTACCTTCTGACAAGTGAAAGCGGTGGTCCAGGCAGTGAAGAAGTGCTGTGTTAACCACATCAGAATAAGTGGCCAACGAGAGATTACCCAATAAGTGCAGACAGATCCTCCAGGTCAACCCATCTATGAACTTCTGAATCTTTTTCTCCTCGGTCGGAATCTCATCGGGAACGATGTTTAAGAGATTAGTGAATTCGGCCTCATATTCGTCCACGGTCTTCCCCTCCTACTTGAGGTTCATTAACTTCCTCCTCATTTCGGTGTGAACGAGATGGAAAATACTTGCGGTCGAACCGCACCCAAAACTCCTGTATAGAAAGGATGTCTCTCTCCTCCGTGGTGGTAATGGACTCCCACCACTACAACATTGATCCTACTAGCTTAAAAGTATCCAGTATCTATTTCTGTACCTCCGTGCACTCATACATCCTCAAATGCCTTTGAATGTCCTTCTTCCACTGACTGGACACAACAACATCGGAGCTACCTGCAAACTCCGTAGGGTGTGCTTTCTAAAAAGCATCACAAACACGTTCCCAAGAAGACGGGAATGCATGAGCCTGTACAGGCGCTACTACTGGTGCCTGAGGTGGTGTCTGCTATACAACTGCTAGAGCAGCATTTACCGCTTGGGTTATAATAGAGGCAACCTTTGCGGCATTCAAGGAGCCCTAGACTGGTGCAGACTGTGGCTCGGGCTGAGCATCCCTGGGAACTCACTGTGCACGTCCTGGAGGAATCTGAAATGAGAGTAAAGTCTTATAAGTTCGCATTTATTATCTAAAAATAGCTGAAGAGCGAAACATACAGAAAAGAATACAACAATCCTAAAATATAGGGCTCTATATCAAAGAAAGCTACGTCGAAACATAACAAGCCGTACAGATCCTAAGGACACTAGAACCAGATGCTCTGAAACCACCTGTGACACCCCGACTAATTAAATACCGGGTAGCTACTCCTTTATTAAATTAATACAAAATGTCAAGTTGGTTCAGTTCGTAGCATCACTGTCGAAAAACGTTTTAATAATTCTAGCCACCTAATATTTAAAAAGTGAGTTGTCAATTTTAATTAAATCTAATTAACATACAACAAGTATTAAATTATGAAATGATGATATCACAACCAGATTATAGTCACATTATAATGATAAAGGAATAAATGAATCTAGAGGAACACTCCTCGGAAATAATTCGAAATACTGAATAAAACTGTACCAAGTCTAAATCATAAATTAATTACAACCCAAAATCTGAAATAAAACTGAGTAAGTAGGATGTCTCTAAAAGAAAAGGGGCAACATGCCCTACAGATGAGTAAAATAGAGTCAAGGTAAAAAGTGGAGGCATCTACTATCGAGGTCCTATAACTTCCACAGCAGTAACAACACGTCACTAGAATGGAACTCCTACACTTGGTGTCCTTATGGCTGGGCACCTAAAATATTTTTACAAGAAAATAGATTTGAAAGCAAACAGGTCAGAGCCCGATTGTGAAAATAATTTAAAATATAGCAAGTGTTTAATATCATTAAACAGTGCATATAAAATACATGATAGTGCGTGCACTCACATGAGTTCCTCACCTCTCAACTACTTGTGCACACATATCATACCCGTACCCGTTCTAGTTTTACTACTATCGAACTAGTCCAATCCATGACCTGACATTACTTTACAATTCAAATTTCATTTCCCAATGTCTTAATATAAACTGGAGGTCTTACTGTTTTTACTCAGAATTAGTTATAATAATTACTAAGAGTTTTCCCATTTTTAACTCTACAAAGATGTTACATTAATTCACACTTGTACTTGTATAAATAGTTCATTTCAATAATTCGGTATATCAAACTTATCATAATATACAATAATGGCACCCCTAGACTAGGCTGCGGTGCACACATACTCTGCTATCAAATCCCGGTACATCACGTACATAAGGATCACGTATTCCGAATCTCTCAGGAATCATTTCGACAACAAACAAACACACATAATGGAGGCGAACATAGTTCACATCACATGGGTCATGCACATACCTACGCTCCCATGATTAGCAGACTTATTAAATCCTCAATAAGTCATTCTCTAACCTATGTCCTCGAGGTACCAATCTAAATCCCCCCGTAGGCACACAAAGATTAGATGGCCCTGATCGAACGCCAACCTCCCGTGATAGCAAGTATGGTAGGTATGTTATTCACAGATAACCATATATACTAAGCATTAACACATCTTAGATATCTTATAATATCAATAGAGGTATATTTTACATTCCTTTATCGTCATTAAATGTTACACGTTTACAAATCCCCGAATAATATACATTAAAAGTTGTCAACCCTTCTCACGTCATAATTTTTTACACTTATTTCCTAATCCATAAATGTCATCCAGTTTACTACAAAATTCTAAGTTTTAATCCTCAATGTACCCTAATCTCACAACTATACCCACTAGTTAAGAAGGGAAGGTTAACACTCAATTAAATAAGCCTAATGTAAGTTCTAAATAAAATCAGGCCTAAAAAGGCCATTCTGTCAACTCGTTAGAAATCTCGTTCGAACGAATGACTTTGAACAAACTACCAACTCGTTAGAAGGAGTACTATCATCTCATTAGCAGCTGGTTCGAACGAGATCGTTCGAACGACCTGGGCAGGTCTTCTAACGAGATGGCAGAAAATGCCCAAAAATTTCCCAACTCGTTTTTCTTCATTTTTCTCTTCTCTAAATCCATCTTAAGATCATCCACATTACGTTTTAATGTATGTAAACTATTTTAAGTCATCCTAGGTCATTCCTTAACATATTTTTGGGGTCAAATCTTACTAATCAACATGTAACAATCATAAATTCCCAATTCTTGCCACAAACCCTATGAACATGAACCCAGAATTTAATTGACTACAAAGACTCCTTATAAATCCATTTCCAAATCATCAAAAGTCATATTTTGTGTATTGAATTCGTCCATAAGTATTCTACATGCAATTCCTATCCCAAAATCATAAGTTTCACAATAATCCCATTGGTTTTCATCAAAACTTTCAAGGCAAATACAGTTTTTACACTAAACATGGAAGAATTATTCATTGCAATTAATGATATCAAATCACTTGCCTTAAATCTGATGTTCTGGTTCGTTGTTGATGATCAAGGTTGGCTTTCTCTCTTCTTTTGGGTCACAAATCCTTTCCAATTTCTGGTGATGGGAGATAGTTTGGTTTGGAACCTCCTTTACCCTCTTTCTAACTTCTCTCAAAACTCCCGTAGCCCACTCTCTTGCCTTTTGCTGGTAATGGCCTTAGTGTACTCTTTAAAAATATAAAAATAAACTCTAAAATTCGTGGGTTTTAATTCCTCAATATTTAAAATTACCAAAATGCCCTTCTAGGTTGTCGGTTTGGCATAAAAATGCCCCGGGACCTAAACTTAACTCCCAGCTAGTGTTTTCTAACTATTTCGACCCTTTCGGACGCATTGGCTCACTCGAAATGATCATTTGGTTGATAAAAATTGAATTTATTTTATAATTTAAATAAATTCATTCCTGACGCGACTGACACGCGCGTTCAAATTAAATTTCTCAAATTGTCGTATTTCTGCCTCTTGACAAGTTAATATTTTCAATACTCATATATTACCATATATACTCAGAAATATTCAATTTTAACATCATAACCAAATACCAACTCACATCTCGCTAGTATTTATATCCGCATTAATTTCCAATTAATTCTCATTTAATTCAATTAATCCCTTAAATAAAATCAATAAAATTATGGGGTATTATAGATAGATGTCGGGCAATTATGTTTAGCAATCGACTTACTCGTATTAGATCTGTCTAGGTATAATGTCATTTTAGGCATGGACTGGTTGGCAGAGTATATGGAAATGATTGATTATTTTAGAATGACCGTTGTATTTTCTATTCAAGGACAAGAGATGTTCTTCATAGCGATGCCTCTTACTAAGGGAGGGTCGAGCACTCACTTGTACTATATTGAGGAGATTATCTTCAAAGAGTTGATTATATCATTAGACTCGATATTAGTTGTTAATGAGTTTATTGATGTGTTTCAGGAAACACCAAATTTTTTGCCGAGCTGGGAGATAGAGTTTGTTATCAATTTTGTGCTTGGGATTAGTCTAATTTCACGTGCACCATATCTCATTGCCCCATCAAAGATGCGGGAGTTGAGAGTTGAACAAGGTCAGAATTTGGAATAATTATTTTTTGCCTCGAATCAATGACTTGTTTGACCAGTTGAGAGGAGTTTCTTAATTTTCCAAGATCGACTTGAGATCGAGTTACGCATTAGGGAGCAAGAGGTCCTTAAGACCGCATTCCTCACGCATTATGGGTCTTATGAGTTTATGGTTATGCAGTTTGGTGTAACCAATGCCCCAATAGTATTCACGAATATCATGAAAAATGTGTTAAGAGATTTCTTTGGCTAATTAGTGATCGTATTCATAGAAGATATCCGGGAATATTCTCAAACTGAGGGTGAGCATGCGGCGCACTTGCGTATGGTTTTATAGATGTTATCGGATCATCAGTTGTACACCAAGCTCTCGAAGTGTGGATTCTAGCTACATGAGGTGCAGTTCTTTGGTCATATTTTATCTAATAGAGGCATCTCACAAGACCCAAGTAAGGTTGAAGCAATGAGGGAGTGGAATCATCCCTTGATGCCGACAGAGATCCGCAGTTTCTTAAGATTGGAAGGGTATTATCTCCATTTCATTAAGGTCTTTTTAAAAATTACAGGTTCGTTGACAAATTTTACTCACAAGGGGATGCTAATTGTGTGGGATGATTATTGTAAGTTAGCTTCCAACGAGCTAAAGTAAAAGTTAACTTCAGTACCTATGCTTGCACCGCTTAGGGTAGGAGTAGAATACCTTGTATTCACCGATGTGTACTTTTAGGGACTCAGGCGTTCTATTTTAGGAGGACTGAACTATATCTTATGCTTCTTACAAGATTAATACCCATGAGAGGAATTACACCACGCATTATTTGTAGTTAGATGCGATAGATATTGTCTTGCGTATTTGGAGGCACTGTCTCTTGAGGGAGAAATTTAGTATGTTAACGGATCATAAGGCATTGTAGTATCTATTCACTAAGAAGGATATCAACATGTGTGTAACACCCCGCCTATTAAAATACTGGGTGGCCAACCCATTATCAAAATAACACGTTGGTTTCATATGGCTCATTCTTAGCATCACTGTCGAAAACTTTTTAAGGTTACTAACCACCTAGTAATTTAATTAGACCGATGCCAAATTTTATCTTACATTTATTAACAACATGCAGAAATCAATGCCCATTTAAACCATCCAAACAACTGATAATGGAATCCAACACATATGAATAATCATAAATAAATATAGCCGAATTAACTATCGGTTCAACAATAAAATACAATAGTCCCTGAAGCAATAACCTGGTTACATAAAGTCCAATAAATAAACTAAATACAAAATCTGAGGGCAACATGCTCAAATGAGTACTGAAGAAACATTCCTACACTAGGAGTAATTGAAAGAAGTGTCTATAACAAGGTCTTGCAACTTCCACATGAGCTGCAACTGCGCGTCCCTGGATAGAATCCTCAAACTGGGCGTCCCTGTGTCTGGACACCTAAAATGTTTTGGAAAATATTTTTGACATGGGTCAGAGCCCAAGTAAAACATTTTGAAAATATTTAGCAAGCAATTAAATTGTAATAATTAAATATGAATGCACACTTTTCATATTCAAGCTAGTGTCGCACTCTCTTGAGACATAGCTCACCCCTCATCTAATGTGCACACTTAACGCTTGCCTTCTACCTTTCCTAGTTAAGCTACCCCACCTAACTAGCCATGTCGAATCTCCTTCTACAAAATAATTCGTAATCCCTACCCGTATTGCCGATAAATATGTTATCGAATTTCCATGTCTTTTAACCCATTATAAATTTCTCAGTGTATGTTTATTTCTCCCCAAAATATAGTTATTTTTAATGTCAGTATCTTTCTCTTCTACTAAACTCACCCAGTAGAATAAAATCACAAGTTTACGGATATCACACTAATATATATATATATATATATATATATATATATATATATACTAATACGGAACCCCTAAGATGAGATGTGGTATGTGTATACTATGTTATCATGTCCTGGTACATCATCTACCAAAAACACGTAGTAGAATAAATCACATGTATATATATTTATCACATTAATTACATATATACAATACAACACCCCGAGGCTGAGACCTGCGGTGCATGCATACTCTGCTCTCAAGTCCCGGTACATCACGCACTATATAATGGACTACAGATTTTGAATCACTCTAGAATTGTATCAATACAAATCACACATATTGAAGGCGAACACAAACCATGACTCTATGGTCTATGCACATACCTACGCACCCACAACACCCAAACTTATCAACTCACCGATAAGACCTCCTTAGGCCCTATGCTCTGAGGTACCAAATCTAAAATCCCCCCGAAGTCTCATCAGGATAAGACTGTTCGCTTCAAAAGACCTCCCGTGATAGCAAATATGGTAGGTATGTCATACACATAATAAATTATAAAAATCAGTATAGGTATAGACACAACCTATATCATATATCCCATACATAGCATATATATCTCCCAAATTTCCTACGTATTATTTAATTCCAATTACACTTCTTATCATATATTCTTGAGTATCCCTCACTACTCGAAGTGTGCCAATTATCCTTTAAATATCGTAGTAGAAAATTAACTAATATCCTACTGATCTATGTCATAGGTTCACTCATCTCCCGAATTCCTTATATTTCAAATCACCCCGATTAATCTAATCAATTTCACATTAATAAATTTATTAAAGTAGTGTTAGCCAACTACAACACCCCGATTCACTTATTCGGTCTGTATCTTTACCATTTAGAATGTATCACCTCAAGTTCCACATTTGATAAAACACCCTTTATTAAATTCAATATTCGATAATTTATTATATACATCTACAATAAATTAAACCGGCTACTCTGTGCCTAACTCCCATCGCACTAGCCTAAAAAAACCGAGGCACGACCCTGACTCTTAATTCCAAACGTTTTAGATTGCATTCATATTTTTATTTTAAGATACTAAGCAAATCTCAATCTAGTCTCTATCCAAATTTCAATCCGAAATTTCCATTGGAATCCGTTCATATATTTTCGAGGGTTATTGATCCCAAACACTCTAAATCCAAACCACTATGTTCATTCTAATCCAATTTCAAAGGAAAATTAATGTTCCTTAATATTTTCTAGAGTCCTACACTCATCTACTGACATCCGTAAAAATCCAGATTTTATTTCTCACAAAGGATTTCGGTTTCAGACACTCTTTCGTAGAAACATAATTACTAATTCAAAAAAATCAAAAAAATAAAAGGTCAGCGCCCACGCGACCGTGATGAACATGTCTAAAAGTTTCATGTTTTGATAAATAGGTAAATCGGATCGGTTCTGCCTCAAAATTGGACCGTTCCGACGGACTACAAATCATCTTCTTCTCTAACTCATTTTTTTTCCATTTATAACCCTCAAACCTCCATGGATTTAACCCAAACATCAACCCAATTTATAACCCTTGTTTATTACATCTATAAACAGGTTCTAACACTAATATATGTCCTTCATCATTATTTATTATCATTAAACTTCTAGGGTTCCTGAATTGGGTTTTTCTCAAATTTCTTAAATCACAAATTCAATTCGATTCAATAAATCAAATTCAACAACAATTCCTAATGGCTTTTCGATTATAAATCATATTCTAACATCATATGATTGTATTCTCCCATTAATTAAACATCAATCTCACCTTAAATTCTTAAACCCCTAAAACCCATATTTAACATGTGATACCCTCCCAAAAATGAATTTTGTTACAATAAATCTTCCCAAAATGAATATGGTTTACACCCACCATGATATGAATCTCAATACCATAGTTTAAATGAAATCAAGTTTAACTACTTGCTTGAATGAATTTGTAGAGTCCGATTCCTTTGTTGTAAGTGGAGGTTTGATAGAGAACGCACTCCTCTTCTTGATTTGGCTCCCAAAATATCCTCAATTTGCTCTCCCAAACTTCATCTACAGATTTAGGTTTTCTCTCATTGAGTTATGGATGCCCCCAACTCCCTTAATTATCTTTCATTGAGCCAATTCCATTTTTAAACTAACAGACTTAATTAAAGCGGCCCAAACACTCTCGTGTGGACCCGCTTATGCCTAAAAATGTCCCGAGACTCGATTACTACTCTCGGATACTCTTTTTCGACTATTTTGACCCTTTCAGAGTCAAGAGTGCTGACACACCCCAAACCAATTACTTATAATTAAGTATGAAAGTCAAAGTGAGTCACAACATAATTAATCTAACCAAACAATTAACACGAGTTTTGATTTCAGAGTCATCATTGTAAATCCATATAACTGAAAACCTTTTTACAACATCAAAGTAGTCATGCCCATAAAAACTTTCATGAATGATAAGTTAACTTAATTACATCATTTACATTTACACAAAATCATTGTTTCTCCCATTCCTGGCTAACCCAACCTGACCTCCTAGATTTGGCAGTGACATCGCGTTACCTGAAAAATGTGAACATAGGAACCGTGAGCAAAATAGCCCAGTGAATGTATCACTACTATACTATTGCATGAATTTAAATGCAATAAATCATGTCCATATAATTATGTATTAACTTATCCGACTCATTCATAATGAATGACCAACTTTTCCGAATCATGATTCACATATTCTGTCTAAATAGACAATTCTCCCCCATTTCTGGTCGAGGAGTAACCCCTTGTCATTAATAGACAAATCTCCCCCATTCCTGGTCGAGGAGTAACCCCTCATTTAGATAAACCAAAATCAATAATTTCATAATCATTTTATTATGATCATACCAACAACACGATACAAATATCTCTTTCCAGTGAGTACACTCACCTCGGTTGACAACTACGTATTCAGGTTTCCTTCTGGTGGAGCTGAACTGGGTTGATTAGGCCTTACACCTGTCAATCCAACTAAATCAGTACTGAACCTCAATCATAAATATTATCCAAACATAATTAAGTAACTTTCCATGGCTATACATCAACAATATAATTCCAATTAAGTCACATTCCATAAAACATAGGTAAAGGCAAACAATGATGTACATATTGATAAAGTTACGCACATTCAACCGTAGGAAATACCTTATGAGGAATTTATAACCAAAGTCAATTAAACATGAAATTATACTCCTGAATGTATATACACATGAAACATGTACTCAAATTACCCTTTGTAAGGACGAAATACAAACATTCATTCAAGGGGTACCCAGTATGGCCTGAAATTCTGGTCTTACATACTTACCCATCCTATATTCCTAAATTGTACAAATAAAGGGGTCCAACCTCATCAATATGAAAACATATATGAATATACTATCCATTTC
Organism: Sambucus nigra; assembly: GCA_949130495.1. NCBI lineage: Eukaryota > Viridiplantae > Streptophyta > Magnoliopsida > Dipsacales > Adoxaceae > Sambucus > Sambucus nigra. The sequence goes on along the minus strand of OX422217.1, from coordinate 221,574,477 downwards.
AAGTGACGGTGTAATTTTTCAAGCTTCCTAGGGCAAGTTATGACCATTTCTCTACAACACAAGAAATCTGCCCTACAAGCTCCTCTATTGTTCCTTCAACTTCCAAGAATTTTCATAATTTTTCTCCGGCATAAATTTCCATTATTTTCAACCCTTTTTCAGTACACATACTGAATCGTACAGAATTAAAGTTTCATAATTTTTTGACTTCAATTTCTATCTCAAAAGCTTGACTAAACTCAGGGCATACCGAAGTCAAGTATACAAACAGCAAATATGCACCAACTTGAAATCATCATTACGGCCTAACCACAATGATATAAATTCTAATTTTCGTATGTGATATGAATATATGAGTATAATTTCATATCCAATTGTAATGTCTCAATTACAGTAAGTACACAAATAGATATGCAAGTTTCAATACAAGGGGTTTCAATACAAAGCAATTTTATGGGTTTCTACATTCAACTTAACATAAACTTGCATATAACCATACATACATATAAAGGGCTGAAAATTTCATAAACCTATGATGATTTATATCATATAAATCAGTAATATAAGATAAATAACTAGAATTGTAATTCGGATTACCTTCAGGGCTTTTTACGTAATTTCTACGGATTTTTCTACACCTTTTCTCCTCACTTTTCCTTCCTAAACTTCTACCTCTCTTTCCTCAACCTAATAACACCTCAAACTGAACCTAGAGACTTATTTGTTGAAGAAATAAGGTTAAGGGAGAGTTTTAAGTCGGCCAAGGCTGCCTCCCAATCCATCCAGTCAAATTAAAGCATTTAGTTTAATAAAAGACAGTTTACCACTTAAGGGAATTGACAGATTCGTCCCTTCTCGTAATTTCGACCTAACTTCTTACTCGAACATCCATTTGACGCACCGTTTGTTGTGTTACAACCCTAGCTCACATATCTACAACTATGTAGTTTTCACCTCAAGTCAATTGTAATGTTACAAGGGTCAAAACTAGTCTTAAACATGAACATTTCTATCAAAAATAACCAAATCTTGTGTTCGTAAATAATTCGACATTTCATGATTTATGAAAGTAGAATTATACTAACCATAAACACTTAACATTAGATATACTAATAACACATTATTCATATAACATAAGATAAGTATAATTTAAATACAATTTATCATAATTATATATGGGTTGTCACACGTGCACTCAGAATTTCCATCCGAATTACTTTATAACATTCTCAAATTTTTTACTTCATAAATGCCGCACAAAAAAAATATATGAATAATTTAAATTTTAATTTGTCAATTTAAATTAATCCACCAATGTAAATAATTTGTCCAAATTATAAATTTAAATGTCTCCAAAAATGAATACGTTCCATTTCTCCCAAAATGATTAAATTTACCCAAAATTATTCAAATTCCAAGTCCTCAAATTTTTGGGGTGTTACATACTTCCCCCCTTAAAAAGGAATTTCATCCTCGAAATTCCGATGAGCCTAGCACTCAAAGCCTAGAATACTTACCTACTCACATGTCCTTAAGATCGTTACCCATATCTGTACCCCTTCTAATCACGAATTATATTAAACTTAAATTAATTATCTAGGGCGCCCATACACCCTATACCCGTGCATGACTGCACAAAGTTTACCCGACTCCACTAGCCTTAAATTGTAATACAACTTTCAACTCACAGTCATAACTACCTGAATGAAAAATAACCAAGATAACAAAACTTTATTCTAGTGACCAAACATCTCATCACTTCCAACGTTGCACTAAGTTTCATACGTGGGATGTCTCGCAAAGCGAAATCCAAACAAGGAACCCCCTCGATACACTACTACCAAGAATTATCGGTCGATGAGATCTGTTTGACCCTCAGTCCACAACACGTACCCACAAATCCCGTTTCCTAACATTAAAGTGTCCTCGACCATTTTCATGTTACCAATGACATCATACAATATAGATCCCCTTACTATCACTATTATCTCACCGCGAATCAATTATAATCTATACATCCTCGCTCGTCACTAAACATATCCACTCTGAATCTTATCAATAAATATCCCTACTCGATGGGATCAAATATAGTAATACAAAAACTTTCTCATAAGTATATTATGCATCACACAATAACATATATACACGAATATATAGAGTAGACCCTCTTTCAGGTAGTACTAGTAAAAGTAAATCATATATCATAACATCGAACACAAAGTTTCACCGTACTATATACTATAGCCCAAACATTTCAGTATAATTATGACTAACGATACGTATGTAACATATTTATCTCAAGCTCATCTCTGCACTCTCGACGTGGCTATAACGTACGGGTATTCTTGATTACCCCAATTTGCAAATTAAATCCTTATCGAACCTTCCCCACCCATTAACTTGTGGTGCATAAATTTTCTCAGTGCATCCTTCGTAGCACTACCTGGCTCCACTGGCCATATATCGTATTAGCTCCCAGCTTAAAGTGTTTCCTTTACTCGTTTAATAATTCAACATTTAAAATCGATACACTAGCATCCAACAACGTCTCGCTATTCCAAAGGTTTATTACGATCCATATGTGTATCCTCCCGTAACGAAGTTCAAAAGAACTCTCCCCAATGCACTATCCCTTAGCATTGTTGGTCATAAAAATTCGTGCATCCCAAGATATCATAAATTTTTTCTCCCAATACATAAATCAAATCATCCATGCCCATATGTCTCTAGGCGTCACACTATCCTAACTTTCATTATCACTAAGTTCTCAACATTTACACAAGAACGAGTTCAATCTCTCCACTCAACGGTAAACTCGATATACCCTTAATCACATTAGTAAAGTCCCTATGCACCGGACTCCAATATAACTAGACCTAGATACTCTCTGAAGTCTGCTTCTTAAAATATCACCGTGAGCTCAACCCTCTCTTAACGGAGACATCACAAAAATATGCATCCTACCCCGGAACAAAGAATACGATAATCTTGTTGTAACCACCCACCATCGCTTAACAGTCCGTACCCAAAATACAACATACCTCGAATATCACCTCTCAAAATGAGCTAACCTCATAAAATATATCTCCTCTCAATGTCCCCACCCGCTCCCCTGCAGAGGGAACTAAAGAGAGAGTTCAGTTAACTCAACGGTGAATCAACACACACTATAGTGATATTAACGATACCTCTACTAAACCCATTTCACAAACGAATCTAGTGAAAATAAACTATTGTGACTCGCTCGTGTCACACAAAACAGATCCCAATCACCCCGGGATAAAACTCATGCTTTTGATTGTCAATAGAACTCGCGGTTCAAATGGTTTCTGGACATAACACCCTTATTCCAACCGAACCAAGAAGTCCATATAAATGTTGCCCCTACTGGGCATCCTGTTCCTGTCCCCCAACTCACTGCAGATAATATCTACATATATATTCCTACTCTTTACACATAATGATAATAACGATATCAATTGTTCTATTCGGACTTACCCAGCGATGCTTGTATAGTATATCCATGCATTTATCATTAACTTAAAGACCTTCTCAATTCTACGTATCCACCTCGTCTGGTATGAAGTTCATTAAACACGTCAAATTTCCTTCATAATCGACTATTGTACGACCCCTTTGAAACAAGTTTTGAAATCTCCTTTGCCTCGCTTATTTAAATAGTTTATGAGAGGATTTTCGATCAAACCGCAGACCCAAATTCCTTATTATTCATGGTATCCCTCCATGGTTGTGGTGACTGACTCCCACTATTTCAACGTCACTCCTATGAGTTAAAATTTTGCACTCAAAATTTAATCATGGGTGCCATTGCACTCCACCCTACACAATTACCTTTGGATCTTCTCCTCCCATTACTATGGTGACTCCTATCGCGGTTACCATTCTCAATGTATGTCATGGCTTCTGCTTAGTTTCCCCTCCTTTCATCCTTCTAACGGCCCTCACTAGTCATCCTAAAATTAGTCGGTGTATGAATTCCAACCGAACTCGTATATAAATCACCTCAGCTATACTTAATCGCAAGAGAACGTTAGTCGTATACATTAAGGAATACAATAATCCTATAATAAGGCTCTATATCAAACAACGCTACGCTGAAATGTAATAAACCACACAGATCCTAAGGACTCTAGAACCTGATGCTCTGATACCATCTGTAACACCCCTCCTATTAAAATACCAGGTGGCCAGCCCATGATCAAAATAACACGTTGGTCACATATGGCTCATTCTTAGCATCACTGTCAAAAACTTTTTAAGGTTACTAACCACATAGTAATTTAATTAGACTGGTGCCAAATTTATTTTACATTAATTAACAACATGTAGAAATCAATGCCCATTTAAACCATCCACACAACATATAATGGAATCCAACACAAATGAATAATCATAAATAAAGATAGCCAAATTAACTATCGGTTCAATAATAAAATACAATAGTCCCTGAACCAATAACCTGGATACATAAAGTCCAATAAACAAACTAAATACAAAATCTGAGGGTGACATGCCCAAATGAGTACTGAAGAAAAGTTCCTACACTAGGAGTAAATGACAGAAGCGTCTATAACAAGGTCCTGCAACTTCCACATGAGCTACAACTGCGCCCAAGTAAAATCTTTAGGACAGCTAAAATCTTTAGGAAAAGATTTTTGACACGGTTCAGAGCCCAAGTAAAACGTTTTGAAAATATTTAGCAAGCAGTTAAATTGTAATAATTAAATATGCATGCACACTTTTCATATTTAAGATAGTGTCGCACTCTCTTGAGACATAACTCACCCCTCATCTAATGTGCACACTTAACGCTTGCTTTCTAACTTTCCTAGTTAAGCTACCCCACCTAACTAGCCATGTCGAATCTCCTTCTAAAAATAATTCGTTATCCCTACCCGTATTGCCGATAAAATATGTTATCGAATTTCCATGTCTTTTATCCCATTATAAATTTCTCAGTATATGTTTATTTCTCCCCATAATATAGTTATTTTTAATGTCACTATCTTTCTCTTCTACTAAACTCACCCAGTAGAATAAAATCACAAGTATACATATATCACACTATTATATATATATACTAATACGACACCCCTAAGATGAGCTGTGGTACGTGTATACTATGCTATCATGTCCTGGTACATCATCTACCTAACACACGTAGTAGAATAAATCACAAGTATATATATTTATGACACTAATTACATATATACAATACAACACCCCGAGGCTGAGACCTACGGTGCATGCATACTCTGCTATCAAGTCCCGGTACATCACACACTATATAAAGGAATACATATTTTGAATCACTCTATAATCGTATCAATACAAATCACACATATTGGAGGCGAACACAGACCATGACTTTGTGGGATATGCACATACCTACGCACCCACCGCACCCAAACTTATCAACTCACCGATAAGACCTCCTTAGGCCCTATGCTCTGAGGTAACAAATCTAAAATCCCCCCAAAGTCTCATCAGGATAAGACTGTCCACTTTAAAAGACCTCCCGTGATAGCAAGTATGGTAGGTATGTCATACACATAATAAATAATAAAAATCAGTATAGGTATAGACACAACCTATATCATATATCCCATACATAGCATATATATCTCCCAAATATCCTACGTATTATTTAATTCCAATTACACTTATTATCGTATATTCTCGAGTATCCCTCACTACTCGAAGTGTGCTAATTATCCTTTAAATATCGTAGTGTAAAATTCACTAATATCCTACTGATCTAAGTCATAAGTTCGCTCATCTCCCGAATTCCTTATATTTCAAATCACCCCGATTAATCTAATCAATTTCATATTAATTAATTTATTAAATAAGTGTCACCCAACTAGAACACCCCGACTCACTTATTAGGTCCGTATCATCACCATTTAGAATGTATCACCTCAAGTTCAACTTTTGATAAAACACCCTTTATTAAATTCAATATTCGATAATTTATTATATACATCTATAATATATTAAACTGGCTACTATGTGCCTAACTCCCATCGCACTAGCTTAAAAAAACCAAGGCACAACCCCGACTCTTAATTCCATACGTATTAGATTGCATTCATATTTTTATTTCAAGATACTAAGCACATCTCAATCTAGTCTCTATCCCTATTTCAATCTGAAAATTCCATTGGAATCCGTTCATATATTTTCGAGGGTTATTCATCCTAAACACTCTAAACCTATACCACTATGTTCATTCCCATCCAATTTCAAAGGAAATGTAATATTCCTTAATATTTTCCAGAGTCCTACACTCATCTATGGACATCCCTAAAAATCCAGATTTTATTTCTCCCAAAGGATTTCGATTTCAGACACTCTTTCGTAGAAAATAATTACTAATTAAAAAAAAATCAGAAAAATACAAGGTTAGCGTCCACGTGACCGTGACGAATTGGTCTAAAAGTTTCATGTTTTGACAAACAGGTAAATCGGATCGGTTCGGCCTTAAAATTGGACCGTTCCGACGGACTACGAATCATCTTCTTCTCTAACTCAATTTTCTCCATTTATAACCCTCAAACCTCCATGGATTTAACCCAAACATCAACCCAATTTATAACCCTTGTTTATTACATCTATAAACAGGTTCTAACACTAACATATATCATCAATCATCAATTATTATCATTAAAACTTCTAGGGTTCCTAAGTTGGGTTTTTCTCAAATTTCTTAAATCACAAATTCAATTCAATTCAATAAATCAAATTCAACAACAATTCCTAATGCGTTTTCGATTATAAATCATATTCTAACATCATATGATTGTATTCTCCCATTAATTAAACATCAATCTCACCTTAAATGCTTAAATCCCTAAAACCCAGATTTAACATGTGATACCCTCCCAAAAATGAATTTTGTTATAATAAATCTTCACAAAATAAATATGGTTTACACCCACCATGATATGAATCTCAATACCATTGTTTAAATGAAATCAAGTTTAACTACTTTCTTGGATGAATTTGTAGAGTCCGATTCCTTTGTTGTAGATGGAGGTTTGACAGAGAACGCACTCCTCTTCTTGATTTGGCTCCCAAAATATCCTCAATTTGCTCTCCCAAACTTCCCCTGCAGATTTAGATTTTCTCTCATTGAGTTATGGCTGCCCCCAACTCCCTTAATTAGCTTTCATTGAGCTAATTCCGTTTTTAGACTAACAGGCTTAATTAAAGTGGCCCAAACACTCTCGTGTGGGCCCGTTTATGCCTAAAAATGTCCCGAGGCTCGATTACTACCCTCAGATACTCTTTTTCGACTATTTTGACCATTTCAGAGTCAAGCGTGAACTCAGAATTTCCATTTGAATTACTTTATAACATTCTCAAATTTTTTACTTCATAAATGCCACACAAAAAAAATCTCAATAATTTTAATTTTAATTTGCCAATTTAATTAAATCCAAAAATGTAAATAATTTCTCCAAATTATAAATTTAAATGTCTCCAAAAATGAATAAGTTACATTTCTCCCAAAATGATTAAATTTACCCAAAATTAATCAAATTCGAAGTCCTCAAATTTACAGGGTGTTACAATGCGACAACATAGATCTTTGGAATTCATGATGGACTATCATTTCTATATTCAATTCCTCCCTAGGAAGGATAACATTATGGAGGGAATGTTGAGTCGACGACCTACGGGGGAGTTAGCGACGGTCCAAAAATCTAAGTGAAGTGAGATTTTCCAGGATGATGTAGTCGCGAGGGCTTGTATGGAAGTATTGACTATCACACCCAAGATTATTATGTGAGTTATGAACATATAAGTTAGGGATGAGTTTTTTCAGGTAAGGGTACGTCAATTATTGGAAGAGGGGACGGAGTCTTACTCGATCCGTTCTAAGAGAGGATTACGCTTCCATAGGAGACTTATAGTCCCAGATGATGGGGATTTGAGGCAATATTTTATGATGAAGTCCTAAAGGTCGAGATTTACACTACATCCCAATAGGGATAAGATGTACCAGGATATTCGCAAACAATATTGGTGGGCAGGTATGAAACGGGACATAGATGAGTTTATCTCGAAGTGTGCCACATGTCAGTTAGTGAAGGTAGACTACCAAAGTCCAATCGGGATATTACATCCATTAGAGATTTATGTGTGGAAGTGAGAGAATATATCGATGGAACTTATCATGGGTCTATTAACATCATAGAGGTGTTATGATTCTATATAGATTATTGTGGATTATTTGATCAAGGTAGACCACTTTTTATCGGTACGAACATACTATACGACAGCATTGTATGCCTAGTTCTTTATACTTGAGATGGTGAGGCTACATGGTGTACCAATTACTACTGTTTCCGATTTGGACAAGATATTTATGTTCCATTTTTCATGGAGTTTCCAAGAGGTGGTGGGAATTGAGTTGCGATTGAGTACGACTTATTATCCGAGGTCACATACGGATTGTTCAGGATATGCAAAAGAGTTATGCCGACGCAAATATGAGACATGTAGAGCTTGATGTGGGTGAGAAGGTATTTCTTCAGCTGTTTCCTATAAAAAGAGATATGAGGTTCGAAAAGAGGGGGAAGCTCGCACCGAGGTATGCGGGGCCTTTTTCGATTATTGATAGGGCAGTGCCAATGGCATATAGGATTTCTTTGTCAGAGAATCTACAGTGGATTCACAATGACTTTTATATATCATCGTTGAAGAAGTATTGTAGGAGTGAGATGGATTATTGGCACATTCCAATATAAGATATTGACTTGCAGCTCAATATTTTATATGAGTGGGGACCGGTTTTTATTTTGGACCGAAGTGAGAATAAGCTGTGGTTTAAGGTCGTGACCTTGGTTCGTGTTCAATCGGTGAATCACGATGCCGATGAGTCGATATGGGAGCGAGAGGATGTTATGTGTGAGAAATATCCAGATATCTTAATTCCACATATGCCCAAATTTCATTAACGAAATTCCTTTTCAAGTGGGAAGCATGTAACACCCTGTAATTTTGAGTATTTATAATTTGGAATTTAAATTACAAGTGTGTATGCAATTTGAATAAATTGATAAGTATTGAGAATATAAAGAAATATAAATTAGTGAGAAAAGGATTAATATTTATTTGGTTATATATATTTACTAGCGTGATAAAATAAATAAAATAATGTTAAATGGTATTACGTTGTAAGTGGATAAAAGCGACGGGATTTGACTGTATCTCAACCGGGACACACGTGTGGGTTACATTAACTTAAGATGGGTATTTATGATTGGTGACTCGAATAATGATTTCGAGTGCAATGGTGATCCAAAATGGGTCAAAATAGTTTTGATTAAGTACGTGGGGGTACTAATTAGGTTTCGAAGGCTTTCTAGCCTAGTCGAGGCCCGCATATGGATATACGTGCCATTTTACATTAGCATTTTGATCTAATTTTGGGATTAGGCTTATAAAATGAAAGGATTTGTGAGAGAAGACAACCACCTTATTATTCTAAAAACCTAATAGAGAAGTTAGAGAGAAAAGAGGAAAAGAATTCAAGAGGAAAACCAAAGGGACTTAAGAGAAGATCAATTGGGGGATTTCTAGGCTGGAATTATCATCAACAAAGAAATATTTGGACTCTAAAATTTGATTTAGGCAAGTGATTAACTTGCTTATTATTTTATGTTTTCAATTCAATTCATATTAGAGTTAGTTACAAATGTTTTGGGTAGGATTCACATGTTAAAATGTGAGATTTTGGGAATAATTTCATAAAAGTGAAAGGGGTAATTATTCCTTATGAATTTTGAGTTTAATATAATCGAAAGATTTGATCTTGAATGAGAAATATTGAAGATTAATGAAATTTTGTGATTTAGTTATGAAATCTTGCAATTCTTGATTAATGTAGTGAATCCCATGAATTTGATGATGTTTAAATGGATTTAAATACGAAATTGAGTAGAATCATATTTAGCATTGATAGATAATGCAATGCTTGGGTTGAAATAGTGTTAAGTGTTGAATTAGACGATATGAGAACATGAAAATTCGTATTTGGTAACATGAACACGGCCACTTCCTAGAATCAAATTGAGTCGGCCCTCGTAAGCGAATCGATTCGGTCATGGAAGTAGAATTGATTTGGACTTGCTGTGAGAAATAGTTTTTGTTATTTATATTAATATAAAAATTCTTTAAATAATTTATGCATATTAGACGGTCTGTAATTATATGTCGTGACCTCTAGGAATTTTATGAGTATTATATAAACTTAGTCTATGTGGGAATAAATTTGAGGTATGAATTTGGGGTGTGTAGGATGAACGACACTCGGGATTTAATCAACAGAACTGGATTGAAAATTCGGTGTAAATTAGATAAGGGCTGATTGGGAAATCCCGAGTATCCAAAAATGTTATAAAGTGATGAATTAATTAAATAAGAGTGAATTTTAATAATTTTGGAGTCAGGGTTATACTCAGGAGTATAAGTTAGTGCTACCAGTGATATGCACGGTTAGCCGGGTTTATATATATATATATATGTGTGTGTGTGTGTGTGTGTGTGTGTGTGAGTGTGTGTAGTCTCAGTTCCTCGGGTCATAGGTCTGTGCATGCCCACTCTATGTGAGGTTGGAGTTCAAGTAGAGTAATATGTTATGGTTATGACCCACTATCTTAAGACTATGACAACCTCCAACTACATTTACGATTTGGGTTCAATGGTTAGTTATTACTCCGAGGGATTGCAGATATACATATATAATAATGAGTGATATATATGTATGTATTCTTATTATGATATGGAAATACGTATATAAATGTGAAGAAAAATATATACGGGCATAAGTCATTAAAGGGTGAATATTGAATTGATAAATATTGAAAGTTATTTGAAATGAGTTGATAAATTAGAATTCAGAATTATAATTTTTAAGCGGATGTGAAAAATATTTATATAAAATACGCCTGACACAGAGTAGAATATGAACTTAAGGGTACATGGACACCAAGCACGATTATCAGTTTCGGGTCATCAAAACTGCAGCAGTTGTGGAGTGTTGCAGGGATTGTTTAGCCGTTTATAATCTTTGAAATTCTAGATAGGACTCAGTCTGTTATTATTTGGCCATGTCACCCAAAGTCATTTTTATTGGATTATTGTAGTGGATTGCAAACCAATAGTTTATTCGATTAATATATTTTATTGTATTTCAATTTTTAGATTTATCTATATGATTGTAGATTTAATTATTTATATGGAATGGACTGTTAGGAATAGTTTTTATTGTTGAAATTTAATTAAAGTTTAAAATCAACACAAAGTTTGATTAAATAATAGGTGGTTTGTAATTAATTAGTTTTTTTTTACAATGATGCTAAGAATGAGCCAAATGAGATTCCTGTTTTATTTTAGTAGAGGGCTTGCCAACCTTTATTTTAATAAGAGGGGTGTCACATCTACACACCCGTTATTTTCCTTAATAAGCCTTCTTACCATCTTAATTACAAGCCATTATACTTGATGATTAGCCTTTTTCTTCCCCTTATCTTTGCTCTTCTTAATGCCTTAAGCTTTTTAAATCTACTTAAACAATTTCTTGATTGAATATCCTAATTTATTCTTAGTATATATTTAGTGCAATTATTTAAATAATTTGGGAAGCAATTGGAGCATAAAATTAATTTCGGTTTTCCCATAAATTTTTTATCCAGGGATGTCTAGTTCATTTAGAAGGAATTCATGTTTAGAAGATGATCCTTTACAAGAGAACCATCATCCATATTGGTGTTAACAAACAATTATATTACTGCTAGTCTGACTACAATATTTTATTCCTGTAATACCCTACTTTATGGTATGAATGCACAAGAGAGAATATAAAGCAATGAATTAAATTTAAGGATAAATGACAAAACTTTATTCATTGTTAAAATAGTGTACATAGATTAGTACTATCGCAAGGGTAAATTACATTTTTTACACACACTATAAAGTAGAAAATCGAAAAGTGCCAGTCTTTGCTCCCATCTGGCTTATTTTGTGCCCATATAGTCACGTATGCAAACAGGTTATCATATAACACAAATAAGTAGAAATAAGCTAAGTCGTCGTCATTAATTTTATAACAAATATCTGTATAGATGAGAGTTGGAGTGTGTATAGAATTCAGTGTTTGTATAATAAAGTTTAAATAATTAAAGCTGATAATATTATACTTATCATTTTATTAAGGGTTACATAAATAAAGTCAAATATCTTTGAACTAATAATCCCATACTTACTATTTCACTAAAGGGTATATAAATATTCAAGCCATCAATAAAATCAAATAATAAGTAATTGAAAACTTCTGGATAATAATTGGCTAGGCACATAATTAAAGTGGCACTCATACGTATGTAGCAATAAAAATGGCTCTCAACATCGGAGACCATGGGACAAGTAGAAAAATTCCATGGGATAACACGACAATCTACTCCCTAGTTAATCTCGATGCTTTTAAAACAAATTATAATGCACAAAGATGCAAGTGGAACTACGTAGTCATAACGACTTGTTCTGATATCAGTTATTAGATGAGAAGTGTTCAAAGTGATCCAATGATCTTAATTAAAACAATAAATGATACAATAACATATGAGTATGGTAATTTCTACACATACTTGGAATCATTTATGGCTATTATTGAATAATATCAATATCAGTTATCATATGTGCAAAGTTTACTATTGAAGAGGTAACATAAACTTACTTTCTCGGTGTTTTGTATGGCATATGGATCAAAAGAGGACATCGAGAGAACATAGGACTTTATTCTCCATATACAATGTTTGGGTATATAAGTGTTTGTAGGAATTGGGGTTGGGTTGGTTAATTTATTCAAAACAACTGTATCTTTCTAAAGTTTTAGGGCTCTAACTGTAAACAATTTGGGATGGTAAAATCATGGACTTAAGATTATATTTGAAGATTGGTGTAGGATACTTTTTTGGTCTTGAACTACTTTAAAGTATTTATAAACAAAGTTTAGGGTCCAAAATCATAATTTGAAAAAGTGAGGGGTGGTCAAATTGCAATTTAGGAAAAATATTTCAAAGTTAAAATCTCACTTTTCCATAACTTAAGATTGGCTTAACCAAAAATGGCCTTACCTTAAACCATTTTGACCAGGAAAATAAAATAATAATATTGGAAAAAAATTGAGAAATTTTTTATTGGCAGCGCGCCCTCACGCGTTTGGTCAAAGTTGGTCAAAACCTCATCTTCTTCCCCTTAACAGTTGTCTTTAGGGTTTTTTATTGTTGAAATTTAATATCTCCTTCATTTATACACCAATTGAGTTGATTTATTTTCATAAGGAATTCAAATATATACGCTTTGTGGATTGAGTTGCAGTATATCTTAAGTTCTATAAATGTATGTTTTACTGAAATTTTGACTCAACATTCATGGCTTTCTAGAATATGGCAGGGTTTCTTATGAATATAGTTTGGTTTCTACTATGTTAAGGAGTATCTTGGTTTTGATTTCAAAGTTTGAGTTGGATTGTACAATGAGAATTTAATATTTTCCACATTCATGAGCTTGATATTTTGCACATTTAATAGTTTTCTAGTTTAAAATACTCATTCAATCGATTAAATATTTTATGAACATTCATGGGATTTGATCATTACACTCGAGTTCCTTCTAGTGTAGATATTCAAAGCTTTAAATTTGAGTTCTGAACATTATTTCGAAGTTCATCATTAAAGCTAAAGCTTAAATGATGGAAATTTCAGAATTTTCACCTAGTGCTTGTATTCTACGTACGGTTTCTATTGTTTTAATGTATTCTAGAATTATAGCAACACATAAATTGAATGAAACTAAAAGAACTGAATATAATACATAAAATTATATTGTACCTATTTGGTGGGAAAATTGAAGTTTTGAAATTGTTGTTGAGTTAAGTATTTAAGGCTGAGCTCGAGGGGTATTTATAGTGTTTGATCAGGAGAGTTCATTGGTTAATATAAAGAGTGGATTTGAAGTGAATATAGTAAGTTTTCTAACTTAGTTCACGCACCTCACATGTATGCATGGTGTATACATGTGATTTTTATCTTTTAGTGCTGATGTGTCGGCTTATTTAGACAAGGAATAATGAGAAATTATTCATACTTTAGTGTGGGCTAAAATTATAATTTTGTGTTAGTTAAAGTCTAGAGGATTAATTCGATATAAAGTTGAGGTTTAGGGGTTAAGTATAAGGCTAGTTATGTTCATTTAAAATATTTAGGGGCTAGTGTGTAATTATTGAAACTTTCAGGTGTCTAGGTTAATTTAGTAAAGTTGTAGGTAATCAAGGGTAATTTCATTCTTCTGCTGAAGTCTTTTGAATTTGAATACTTTATGAAGGTTGAAACAATGAGTGTATGTGATTAGGGTCGGATGATAGATTCGATTTAAGAGTCTGGTTATTACCATCTACGTACCTAAAAAAGGAAATTTTCCATTGAATTTACCTTGAAATAGGCTGGGATATTGATCTTTCATAGCCTGTTCCTAATTTTCATTTTCCCAAAGTACTTTAACTAAGGGGATTTCCTTATTCCTGAGATGCTTCATTTGGCGATACAAAATTTGAATAGGGTGTACTTCAAATTCGTGGTTTGGTTTAATAAAGATGTCTTGCCACGTGATGGTATGAGAGGGATAAAAAAATATACTGGCCTAGTTTACACTCCTGAAGTACAATATGAATGTTGTATAAATTCACAGGTAGTTCTAATTGTTTGGCTACAGAGCTAACTCCTTTAGAAATTGTGAAAGTTCTAATATATCTTGGGGCTAATTTTCCTTTCTTTCCAATTGGTAGGATTCCTTTTTTAGGAGAAACATTCAGAAATACTCGTTCATTAACTTGAAATTCTAAGGGTCTCCGATGCAGGTCTGCATAACATTTCTAGAGATCTTGGGTTGTCTTCAATCTTTATTAAATTTGTTGTATTCTCTCAGTGGTTTCTTATTTTATCTCGGGACCAAATTATTTACTACGTCTAGATTCGATGCCCCATACAGGTGATCTAAACGATCTTTAATATAAAACTTCATATGGTGCAACTTTAATACTAGTATCATAACTGTTGTTTTATGAAAATTCAATAAGGGTTAAATGTACATTCCAATTTTTGGGCATATCTAACGCATAAGCTCGTAGCATATCCTCTAATGCTTGGATTGTATGTTCTGATTGTCCATCCGTTTGTGGGTGCAATGCGGTACTTAAATGAATGTTGATACCCATTGCTATTTGTAGTGATTACCAAAACCTTCGTACAAAATGGGAATTGTTGTCTAATACGATGGATAAAGGAATTCCATGTAATCGTACAATTTATCGAATGTAGATCTTACTGTGCTATTGAAAAAAGTCGATGGAGGCAAAAAATAAGCAACTTTGGTGAGTCGGTCTACTATTACCCAAATGGAATTATATCATTGGGACGTACGAGGTAGTCCGCTAACAAAATCTATGGTAATTTGATCCTATTTCCACTTAGAAACTAGTATAGGTTGGAAGAGTCCACTAGGGTATTCGTGTTCAATTTTTACTTGTTGACCAGTAAAACATTTCCTTACAAATTTCTCAATATCATTTCTCATATTACCCACCAATATTCCTTCTTTAGGGCGTGGAACATTTTTGAAGTTCCGAAGTGAATCAAAATTTATAACAATGGGCTTCACTATGCTTCTTCTCGAATAGATGAATCATCAGGTACATAAAATCTATTTCTAAATCGTAAACCCATTTCCTTATCATGTGACAAGTCAAGATTTTTATCTGGTAAAGTTTGTACAAGAGAATCTTGGTTTTGTTGAACTAAAATTTTCTCTCTCAATTTGAGATGTGCAAATGATGTTGGAAAAGTTTGTGAAATATGGTATCAATCTATGGTCATATTGATCTATGGTAGCAGCACTATCTTAGTAAATTAAAGTGTAGTGTCTTCCTACGAGATTTTGACTTAAAGCATCGACTACTACATTGACTTTGGATGGATGGTAATTTAATTTTAATTTATAATCTTCTAAAAAGTCCATCATGTGTCATTGTCATAAAATATAAGTCTTTTTAAGTAAAAATATATTTCAAAATCTTATGACAAGAAAAGACTCAAAAAATTTCACTGTAAACGTAACAACACCAAATTTCAAAGTAAAAACTAAACCTGCTAACTCAAGATCATTGATACGGTAATTATGTTCATTAGTTTTGAGTTGTCGTGACCTATACTTCATAACTTTCACATTCTGCATTAACACACATCCTACTGAAGCACCTTATACTCTTGACTCACTTGAGTCTACATTGTATAAAGTGCTCATCTAGTTTGGAAATACTGACAAAATTGAGTCCATTCCCTAGAATCCAAAAAGCCTCAGACTCTACTCTTCATTCCTCTTGATTGATTGTTCAAAGGTATATTCACAATCACCCACACACATTAGGACTGCATTCAATTCATGTATATTGCATAAAATGGTTGTGTGAGAGTTGTGTGTGTTTAATCCCCTTTAAAATTGATTTTTATGTTTTTTGTGAATTTTTAATAATTTTTAAATGATTTTTTAGAAATTAAAATTTGGATTAAAAAGCTTTTGGGGTCATTCTGCAATTCCTGGTTTTATGTTTTCATACTTGAAAGTTATTTGGGTAGGATCCGAAAGTGCTTGAGAATTGAGGGTGTCTGTGTATTTATTTTTAAACACGCGTATGATGTTCAATCCTAGCCCTACACCTGTCACAACTATACCGGCCTGACTTGTGTTTCTTTGAAGACACATAACTGTTGTCCATTATAAGCCCTTGGATCGTTATTATCAACGCCATGCATGCGTTTTAGACCAATCCATTTGAAACCTCTCTAGACCAATCAGAAGTAGTTTAATGCACCGTTGTTCTTAAACCGTTGGATCAAAGTCTTTCTCCCTTGACTTAATCTCAGCCTTGATTTTGAACAGCCTTCTCGATCCTTCCTTGCTCCCTATAAAAGGAGGCTTAGCCTTAGCTTTAAGGGATTTTTTGCATTTCGTCTAACCAGAGAGAGGAGAGAGAGGAGAGAGAAACCAGAGAGAGAGAGAGAGAAACCCTAAATCGTCCTAACTCAGTTTCAAACCATAAACTCTTTTTCTAAAACCGTTTAACCCAAACACCAACCCTGAGTGTTTAAGAGTTATTTGTGAGTTGGTTTGAAATCCTGTTCGTGGTTTATCCTCTCGACTTTAAGATCTTGTGTCCAACTTAAACATTCAGGTCAGATCTGTATTTCTTCTTTATAGAAATTATAGATCTGGTCATTTTTGTTATATTACACATAGATCTGCATATTTAGATTCTCATCTTGAGAAATCAGTTTGTTCATTTATTTTCTGTAAATGTTTCCAACTCTAGAATAAAAAAAATTATTTTCTATTTCTAGTTCTTGTGAAACAAAACTTTTGACCTAGTTAGAATTGCAATCAGTGGTTTTCAATTTCAAAAATATTTTCAAAACCATCTGAAATTGATTAAGACCTTGAACCGTCTTCCGATCAAGGTATACTTGGATTTCGGGATTAATTAAAAGGTCAAACAAAGTTCTTTTGTTTTCTAAGAAGAGATAAACTAAATTTCATATCATATAGATCGGATATGTAATTTGATAGGACTGTTTGTATAAAATGAGCGTGTGTGTGTGCATGCATGTGTTAGAGCACCATCGAAAACACTTACACACTACTACACAGAAGTGTTGTTTATAAGATCATGAATCATCAAGAGTTGACGTAAAGACTGGAATAAAGTGGAGAAGTTAGAAAACTGGGAAAGCCACATCAACATCAGAACGAAAGAGAATTTAGAAGTAAACTGTATCAATCCGCGTAATTTTTGGGCTATTTTAATTAATTTAGGAAAATGGAGGAAAATAAAGTTTTCGATAAAATTATTTTTATTACTCAAATATGTTGGTTATTATTTTTAAAGGTTAGAATTTCAAACGGTTTCGAAAAACGAAGTTAAAACGGATTTTAAAATGATTTTTAAATGTTTTTAACTCTTGGAATTCTAAGTCAGCGAACATTAAGTAATATTTAAGAGTTGTTTTAACTTCCAACTCTTCATTTTCTTTGCCTTATTTAAAGGAATCTTTTGGATTCCACCTCTTAATTTCTTTGCATTATAAAAGAAAGTCATGGGCAAGCCTTTTAAAATACTTCTGTCCCTTTTTATATACACATTGGCCCTTGATATTTGTGAGTTCCAACCTTAGATTAGAGGTGTTCTCGGGGCTATTTTGTTGGAGGTTCTTGGAGGAGCTTTTGTAAATCTTTTGTGTTGATCTTAAGGATGTGATCATTGGTTTCTCATCATGGTTTGAGGTATGGGATTTTACACAATAACTTCTTAAATCTCGCGAGTGTCATTCTCTTTGAATTCTTGTTAATTGAACTCATATTTGAATTGATAAATTCATTGAAATCTGGAAAATAATTGTTGAAATTATTTTGATTCATCTGGTATCATTATATTGTTGATGAGCACGTTGTCATGAGATTTTAATATGGCGCAGATGTTGAGTACCCGCCAAAATACCTATTCCGGGGCTATGGCTTGATAAAGCATATGCGAATGGGGTGAGGCCTGGTGACCCATTGATGTGTTGTTGAGAAATTATATTGATAAATGCTTTGAGATTTGCATTTCGATTTAAATATTCGTACTCGTGTTGTTACGTTTTATTCATCGCTAACATATATTTGTTGAGCATCTTTCTTGTCGTATTGTGTACTTCCCCATATTTTCTTTTAGTTGACAGGTTAGTGTGGATTTCGGACGCTTGGACCAATTGAGATTATTTTAGCGTGGATTATTTTGGGAAGAATATTTTTGGAAGATTTGTATTATTTTGATGTATAGAGCTTTGGAGATTTTTATTTTATTTTCGAGTTAGTTGTTGTATTTATTCAAGAGACTTGTTGTAATTGAAGAGATTGAGATTAGTGGATTTATATTATTGTGGGTTTTTTTAGATGCTCTATACCTTGTTACTTGTGGATTTGGATTTATTTTATCGCATTAGCGCTCCGTTCGCTCTCACCGGGTGGGCGGGGTGTTACATAAACCAGTGGGTATATTTCTAAACATCTATAGGTCTGATTTTTGTGCATGTGTGTTATATAGTTTGTAACTTGAATATTTTATTTTAGTGGTTTTTTGGTTCTACATCTCCTCATCTCATTCTTGTGGTTGTGTTGAGTTTAATTGTTTTAAACGATTTTACCAAACATGTTAACAAATCTTGAACTGATCTCATACATATTTTATTAAACACATCTTGTGATTAAACTGATTTGATTTAAAGAAAATATTTTCCTCGAAAAATAGTTCGTATTTACTTTAATAGTTTAATCTTGTATTAAACGGCCTAAGTAATAGCTTTTTCAATTGGTATCGGAGCTTTGGAAATTTCTTTTTAAAAGATCTTGTGTTTCTGAAATTGTTTTCTTAAAATCAAATAATGGATGAGAAAAATGAAAGATTTAGTAATTTGACCAAACCTCCACTCTTTGATGGAACTAACTTTGTTTACTGGAAACTAAGGATGGTTGCTTTCATACAAGGAACCCTGGGAGATGATGTCTGGGATATTATTGAAAATGGATATACTTATCCTACTAAACCAGTCACTGATGAAAGTAATGAGTGATCAAGAAAGTGTTAATTGAATTCACTTAACAAGAAAAATGAGTTTCTCGAAACAATAACGAAGGAAAGAATGCCATTTTTATGTCTATAAATGAACATGAGTTCAAAAGGATCTCATCTTGTGCCACTTCTAATGAAGTTTGGGATACACTGATTACTGCACATGAAGGTGACACTAGAGTTAAGGCTGCTAAAACACAGATGCTTGTCCAGCAGTATAACTCTCTAATTATGCCAGACTCTGAATCCTTTGATGACTTTACATGAAATTGACTGACATTGTGACCAAATTGCATGCTAAAGGGATAACTTATGATAGACATGAAATTGTCTCTAAAATTCTAAGATCATTACCACAGGAATTTGATAACAAAAGATATGCTATTGAGGAAATGAGTGACAAAAATCTCACCCTTGAGCTACTCAGTAGTAAACTGAGAACTGTGGAAATGGAATAAGAATTGAAGAAACAATTGACCCAGTCCCATAGGAAATAGACTAGTTCCAATTTGAGTTTTTACTCTAAGTTGATGAAACTTGAGATTACTATTCCCAATGATGACTCTGATGAGGAATATGATATACATAGTTTGGATAATCAAATTTCCTTCATGTCAAAACAGTTTAAGAAAATTGTCAAATTTAGAAATAAAATGGCAAACAGACAAGGCAGGCAAAATTATCCACCTCAATCTAATTACAAACCTCATGAGAAAGGTCAAGACAAACATCACAAGGACATTCATATGAGATATAACAAAGACTTCAAGAACATTGAATGTTTTAGATGTGGAAAATTGAGACTTATAGCACAAGACTGTAGAGTGAAATTGAACACGACCAATAAACATACTAGGGCCAACATTTACAAAACATGGGATGATTAAAGTGATTCTGAAAATGAGGAACCTGAATCATCTGATTTTTTTTATCCTTGCATGTCTTTCTTTGCCAAGATAATTTATAATGATGATATGCATGTGCCTATGTATGAGAATGATGTTAGTAGCTCTAACTCTGATGTTATGAATCATGGTGCTACTGGTTTAAATGCTTTAATTTCTGAGAACAATGTTAGTTCTACTACGTGGTGTGTGAGTCAAAGGGAAAGCGATAATGATGATGTCAATGTGTGTGTGAGTTAAAGAAATGAATCCCTAGGGGTCACTTCACACACTACTGAGAATTCAAATCCCCCAATTTTAAATCCTTTAAAATCCTTTTTAAAATTATATTTCCTTTTTATGAAATAGATATGCGGAAGCGTAAAGGGAGATGGTTCAATAAAACGAATTACCAAATTGTAATTTCTTTTTCAAATTAAAATTACACCAACTGAAATTAAATTAATTCATTAAATCATTTTCACTTGAACACAATTAATTAATCCATGTCCTAGAATTTGCCTAAGTCATATTTATCAATATTTCCAAATTAGGCCAAACCAGTTTTAACAATAGACTTCAATTAAATAAACTTTACCCAAATTTAATTATGAACCAAATTAAATTAAGTGTGACAATTAATACCAATTTTATCTTGATTTATCCTAATCCTGAGTTCTAAGTTATTAGGCAAGATAAAAATAAATCAATCACACTACGCCGCGATGTACGAGGAAAAACCCACAACGGGAAATAACCTCAGACCGCCCTAGCCTCAAATCCACTAAGTATGGAATTTACAATTACAAGACAGAAGACTTACATCACACGACTCGAACCCTCTCAAGCCTCGACGCTCCTTCTTGCAAACCTCCACCTAGAGAATAACCCCGGAACTCCACCGCGGTCTCGGAATCCACCGATCAGACTTTATGTGGTCACCGTCACCCGAACTATGAGCCTTCCTCCAAGTGGGTAAATCACAAAAACCTCTTCTTCTTTGTGGGATTTAGAAGCAAACCCAAACTTCTCTTCAAACTAATGTAGAGATAAACCCGGTTCCAAACTCCAAGCAAGATGTATATATATGAACTTGGATAAACAAAACTATGGGTGTAAAACTAAAGTGTATATTGATTTTTCCTCGAAAATTGACACTTTAAAACAATGATATTTTCCGTAAATTTTTTTTTCTCAAACAATCTCTAGTGGTTGGTAGGATATGAAAAGTTAAGTTAGAAAAAGTTATTCCCGCACATAGATATTCAGCAAAAAGATAGTGGGGTAAAACAAGTGGGAAAGTGGGCAAAACTACTCAAAACTGCAAAAAAACATGTTCCCGCCAAATCTCGTTCGAATTACATTTCGTTCGAACGACATTCTTTTTCGAACGAGTTTTCTAACGAAGTTCTATTATGAACTTGTTAGAATCTCGTTAGAACGACCATCTCGTTCAAATGACATTTCAAACGAAGTTCCAGTATGCCATAATGGGAAGTCGTTGGCAATCTCGTTCGAACGACTTATGGTTCGAACGACAATCTCGTTCGAACGACACTTCGAACGAACTGACAGAATGTTAAAAAAAAAATCTTTTTAAGCCCAGAAATATTATATACTTTATATATAAGTTTTAATAGAAAACATCTGAAAACAAAATACAGTTTTAAAAACCTAACACCCAATATAAACATGTTCCAAGATCCTATATGTATATGTAATGCACTCATACCTTGAGAGCATGGAACCACTATTGATGACGTAGAAATGAGGCACATAAACTCAGCCTTTTGATGAAGTTTTATACACTTGGCCGCTATGTCTTCAACAAACACGTCATAGGCTTGAAAGATGATCAATATACTCTATCCTATGACTCAAACGTTTTTGTCCGGAATTGAGCCAAAACTACAAAGGAGTCAATTGTAAATTTGCGTCCTTACAAATCTCCCCCTTTGGCTATTCCGGAACAAAAACCAACAAATATTCTAAAGGGCCGTCAAGCTCTACTAGACCAATAAAAAGTCCCACCCAAAATAAAAATACAATGCTTGACTCAAACAACCCAAAGGATCAACAATCTTTGTCGTTGAAAGTTGTCGCTATATAAAATAATTCCTGCACACTTAAGAAAACACCTTACACTCATAGGGAATATCAAAATATTTAATGCAAGTAAAGTAATTACTCCCCCTAAATTAATTCTCTCCCTTTATCAAGTATGATCAACTTAGAAAGACGTCTCCCCTAAGAAAAATCTCCTTAAACTAAGATACAATAGTAATTCGATTAGATACCATTTCTCCCCCTATCATTCTCCCCCTTTTTGTTAAGGAATAGACGAAGGTAAAAAATTAAACATTAACTTATCTCCCCCAAATAAAGCATATACACCCTCTAAACTAAGAAAAGGGATAAATAGAATGGGATAACAAGCTAAAACATGTAATTATACATATAGTGATGAGAACGTTAAAGCACTTGGGCAACAAAGATTCAACTAATCCAAGAAATAACATCGGATACCAACTAGGATGCACTAAAACGATACCAATATGATATATAAATTGTTAAGCATGTGATATCAACAGAGAATGCAATTAGATGGTTACCAAGTATGAATTATAGCATATATGGATTAGAAATCAAGGCAAAGACTAAACAAAAATATCAAATATATGTATACATAATACATACAAGAGAGACTCAAGTCACATATATAGATATAAACATACAAATGACAAACACAAAAATATAATAGGATTATTTCACACTCGTATGGAAAAAATGTGTCATATGAAAATGAAAGTGTTGGGGTGTGAACTAGTAACGATTAAATTTAGACCCAATCACTTAAAACATGTTCACAGAGTTCCCAATTGATTGCAAACTTCATCACATTTGAATATAACCTCACATGACAATAGAGATTGAACTCAATGAACAAACATACACAATGCATACAAGCCTATCACATTGATGATTCTACAAACTAATAGAGTCATGACATGAAATACGCAACTAGGATAGATAGACATTGTGCAAACCATTGATATACCATCCAATCTCCCTCAATAAGCATATATTAATTTTGAATGAATATATCAATTAAACATAGGCCTTGGCAAATTATTTTTCTTTTTAATGCCATATTTTCTATTTTTAGGCCTTTGGACCACGTAGTTCTTTTAGGTCCATTCAAAACGGTGTCTTATAATCGGAAAGGACCACTGAGTCCTTTCAGAGCCCTTCCTCGTGCACATTTATATTTATCATGTTTTCATTTTTCACACAAATCTCACGTGCAACGGATTTTGACATGCACTAGTCCTCCTAAGTCACAAATATGTAGATGACAAGATTGGTAGGAGAACACCTCACAAAGCTCAAATATACATATGAAGTTAAAATTTGAAAAGAGCTCGTGCATGTGTGAATAGAGGCATATAGAAATAGAATCCATTATATCAACACAAAATCCAACTACTCCATGTAAGCATGGTAAAGAACATAATAAGGATTAACAGTCTAAACCAAAAGTTCTAACCACATGGGAGCGTAAAAGATGGGATTCAAACACAAGTGTATGCCACATAAAGTGTGTCAAACTAAAATACACACAAAATAAAATGTTTTTGAGTTTTTGTAATTTTTAGTCAAAAATACAAATATATACTCAATAGGACAAACAAAAATCATTTGTATTTTTCATGAAGCTTAAATTACTCAAAGGTAAACCACAAATGATAAACAAATATGTTTATGTATTTTTCAGTTAATGCAAACAAACAAAAAGATAAACAAAAATTATTATTCTATCATGTGATATGAAATATAGTAATGACTAGAAAATTATTAACAAGCATACATTTGGCATGTGAATATAGCATGAAGTACAATCGCTAAAGTGCGCAAACACTAACACATTCATCCTTTAGATTTAGCAAGGGAGGAAGCATGTGAAAGTAAATGAGAATCAAAAACCCTATTTTGTAAGGCAACCAAGTCGAATTTCCTAACCCAAATTACTAAAGAATGACTATCTTGGGGTGTAGGAATTTTAAATACCTTGGTAGCTTTACGTTGGGATTTTCTAGGAATACGTTTAAGATCAAAACAAAAATTTCCTAAGATGACCTTTTCGACCACAATGTGTACAAGTAAAAACATGTCTAAAAGATTTACCTACGGAGTGATCTCTAAAAGCTTTCCTAGTAGATTCTCCTAAAACATTGATTTTGGCTTTATTAGTAAATTCATTACAAGAGTTGAAGCCTAAACCACACATGTCATTTTTAATTTGGACCATTCCTAATATTTTATCTAATTTTTTCGATCGACACTCCAAATCAAATTTAACATTACTAGAGTCTCTTAATTTATTTTGCAATTCTAAAATGTTAGACTCTAATAAAACACTTCTCTCGTCGAAAGCAAGAAGCTCATTTTTCAAGGATTCCATTAAACCCCTAAGGCTATCTCTCTCGCCTTCTATATATTCAAGCTTCTCTAGAAGAGCTTTATCTCGTGTCCTAAGGTCTTCTACCAACATACTATCATCAATGACCTTGATACGCTCTTTTATGCTAGCTTCTAATTTAAATTAGCTCTTTTAGTTTAATAGATTCTTTATAAAGTTCTTGAAAAGCATTTTGAAGTTCACTCACATTAACCTCTTCTTCATTTTCACTCTCTTTCTTCTCCACTCTCACTATCATCACAAACAAGGGAACAAAAAACTTTGACCTCTGAAGTGTCATGTGTTTGAATATCTTCATGAGAAGATTCACTTTCAGTGATCACATGACTAGCCATAAAAGCCACAAAATTTGGCTTAGTGGGGGAATCGGGTCCCTCTTCCTTATCACTATTACTAAGGGTTGCATTATATGAAAATGGGTCGTTTACCCTCTATCCCTAGTTTAGTGGGGCACTCAGAAGCCCTATGGCCATAACCCTCACAACCAAAACACCTATTTGACTCGTCCATATTTAATTGTTCATTAATAGGTTTAGGGATATTCTCGGTTTTATCATACTTAGAAGTTTCAAATTTCTTAAAATCATTTTTGAATTTATCTTTGTTAAATTTAGGAATTTTCTAAATTTTCGAGCAAACAAAGCCATATCTTCCGAGTCGCTATCACTCTCGCTCTCTATTACTTGTTTGACCTCTCTTTGAGATTTTTAAGCAACGCCCTTTTCTATTTTCTTTTCAGTTTTAGAGGGAAACATGTCTAGTTCATAGGTTTTAAATCACCTACGAGCTCTTTTAAATTCATAGAGGCTAAAGTTGGTAAAGAATTTAAAACGGTCACTTTTGGAATAAATCTATCTGGAAGGGACCTTAAAATTTTATTTACAACTCGGTTGTCGGGTATTTTCTCTCCCAAATTAAAAGATGAATTAACAATATCAGAAAGTCTAGCATAAAATTCATCAAAAGTTTCTTTTTCGTTCATTTTGATAGTTTCCAATTGAGTGGTGAGGTTTTGAAGTTTCAAAGCTTTAACGACACTTGTACCTTCGTGAGTGAGTTGCAAAATATTCCACGCTTATTTAGCGGTCTCACACGTCATAATGCATCAGAATTCATCCGGTGTGACAGCGCTAAACAAGGCATTTAAACCTCGAGAATTAAAATTACAAAGTTTAAATTCACCCTCACTCCATCTATCGGCCGGTTTGGGAACACGATCATTTTCTACTAACTGAGTTAGTGGGGACGACCCGTTAACAACAAACATCCAAGCTCTCTCGTTGATAGATTTTAGTGCCGATTTCATTTGCGCTTTCCAATACGCGTAGTTAGAACCATCGAAAATAGAAAATTTTGAAAATGGGGAAAATTCCATTTTAGCCAAAAATTATTTAAAAGATCTTAACGAAATAATTTATCTCTTTGGCTTTGATACCAATTTGAGAATTCAAATCCCCAGATTTTAAATACTTTAAACTCCTTTTTAAAATTATATTTCCTTTTTATGAAATAGATATGCGGAAGCGTAAAGGGTGATGGTTCAATAAAACGAGTTACAAAATTTTAATTTCTTTTTCAAATTAAAATTACACCAAGTGAAATTAAATTAATTAATTAAATCATTTTCACTTAAACACAATTAATTAATCCAAGTCCTAGAATTTGCCTAAGTCATATTTATCAATATTTCCAAATTAGAACAAACCAGTTTTAACAATAGACTTGAATTAAATAAACTTTACCCAAATTTAATTATGCACCAAATCAAATTAAGTGTGACAATTAAAACCAATTTTATCTTGATTTATCCTAAGCATGAGTTCTAAGTTATTATGCAAGATAAAAATAAATCAATCACACTATGCCGCGATGTACGAGGAAAACCCCACAACGCGAAACAACGTTAGACGGCCCTAGCCTCAAATCCACTAAGTACAGAATTTACAATTACAAGACAGAAGACTTACATCACACGAGTCGAACCCTATCAAGCCTCGACGCTCCTTCTTGCAAACCTCCACTTAGAGAATAACCCCGAAACTCCACCGCAGTCTCAGAATCCACCGATCGGACTTTATGTGGTCAGCGTCACCCGAACTAGGAGCCTTTCTCTAAGTGGGTAAATCACGAAAACCTCTTCTTATTTGTGGGATTTAGAAGCAAACCCAAACTTCTCTTCAAACTAATGTAGAGATAAACCCGGTGCCAAACTCCAAGCAAGATGTATATATATGAACTTGGATTAACAAAACTATGGGTGTAAAACTAAAGTGTATATTGATTTTTCCTTGAAAATTGACACTTTAAAATAATGAACTTTTCCCTAAAATAATTTTTTTCTCAAACACTCTAGAGAGGTTGGTAGGATACGAAAAGTTAAGTTAGAAAAAGTTATTCCCGCACATAGATATTCAGCAAAAAGATAGTAGGGTAAAACAAGTGGGAAAGTGGGCAAAACTACTCAAAACTGCCAAAAAACCTGTTCCTGCCAAAACTCTTTCGAATAACATTCTTGTTCGAACGAGTTTTCTAACGAAGATCCAGTATGAACTCGTTAGAAGCTCGTTAAAAATCTTGTTAGAACGACCATCTCGTTCGAACGACATTTTGAAGGAAGTTCCATTATGCCATAATGGGAAGTCATTGGCAATCTCGTTCAAATGACTTGTGGCTCGAACAACAATCTCGTTCGAACGACACTTCGAACGAACTCACAGAATGTTAAAAAAATTATTTTTAAGCCCAAAAACATTATATACTTTAAATATATGTTTTAATAGAAAACATCTGAAAACAAAATACAGTTTTAAAAACCTAACACCCAAAATAAAAATGTTCTAAGCTCCTATATATATATGTAATGCATTCATACCTTGAGAGCATGGAACCACTATTCATGACGTAGAAATGAGGCACTTAAAATCATCATTTTGATGAAGTTTTATACACTTGGCTGCTACATCTTCAATAAACACGTCATAGGCTTGAAAGATGATCAATATACTCCATCCCATGACTCTAACGTTTTTGTCCGGAATTGAGCCAAAACTACAAAGGACTCAATTGGAAATTTGCGTCCTTACAACTACACTTAGTGATTCGGACAATGAAGACCTCCCTCATATTCACACACATTATGAGAAAACTGTCAAGAAAATCTCTGGACTGGAGAAGACTGTGAAAGATCTCACTAAGAAACTAGAAGACCTAAGCCTGATGGTTAAACTTAACGTTGAAGAGTATACTACCCAATGTCTAACTCATGAAAATGAAGTCAACGATATTTTATCAGAAATTAAAGAATTTGATTGAAGTAAATGAAACTCTAGAGAAAAAATATAAAGGGACATTATTAGAATTGGAAGAATCTAAAGAAAAGATAGCAACTATTTTCGAAAAATTTGCAAAATTTGAAAATAATTCAAACTGTTTTGATGGTTTTGTTGCTGATTCAAAAACCAATTCTGATGATCGAACTGGAATAGGGTTTTGCCCAAATTTGAAGACACAAACTAAAAACATTGAACCAACCATGTTTGTGTCATCAGGAAAAATACCTATAGAAACTTGTCTAGATTTTCATTCCCTAAAAAATGAGTTTGATGAAAAACACCCAAAGTTTGATATTGGGGAGTCAAGTAACTCTAAGTGTGAAATTTTACCTAAGGCTAAATACGTCTGCCCTGCAATTAGGAAGAGTGTTTCTTTGTTCCCTAGGAATAAGGTTCAAACCCAAAATTCCATGAGGACTATGCTTAGAGATTTTCTTAAGGAGATATCCTCCTCGAGCAATTTATATTGCTCATACTGTGACTTATACGGCCATTCATTTTAATGTTGCTACTCTAGACGTTTAGTAAAACATGTTTATAATACTCCTTTATACCAGAACTTTAATTATTCTAGGAGAAGTCATAACAATTATGTTATTCCTAGACAACCAGACAAAAACTCTAACTATAGAAGGAAAAAGACCAAACTTAAAAGATCATTTCCAAGAAGGATTCCTAGGCACTTTCCTAAACCAAATGCTAATATTTTCCATAAAATTCAAACTCATGAGCAAAATATTTTTCAACAAAAATCTAATGCTCGCAAATTTTATCAAATGAAAGAAAATATGCACAAAATTAAAACAAGTGCTATTTGGGTTACAAAAGATGAGATATTTACCGAGATGAAGTGTAGTATTGTGATTACTACTTTAAAAGCTGAACACACTCCCTCTGGTTGGTATTTAGACTCTGGGTGTTCAAAGCACATGACTGGGGATGATACCAAACTTTTAAACAAAACCAGCTTTGCTGGAGGAAAAGTTATTTTTCCTGATGGTGTATCATCTCAAATCAACTTAGTATCTCGTAATTTTGTGACTCAAATCATACTGTCACCTTTTCAAAGAATAATTGCAAATTTTTAAATAAAAAAGGTGAGTCCATAATTACAGGACTCAGGACTCCTCACAATTGTTATACTATCCAGAATAGTACCGAGGTCTGTAACATTGCCAGAATGGATGACAATGAGATATGGTATAATCGAATGGGTCACATAAATTACGAAAATCTTAGTAGATTGTCTTCACAAGAAACAGTTAGAGGTATTCCTAAGATCAAACCTATTTCTAATATTGTCTGTGGATCATGTCAGGAGGGAAAAATTGTTAAGGAACCTCATAAGAAAGTCAAAGACATCCTTAACTCTAAACCCTTGGAGATCATCCATATGAACCTAATGGGTCCTTCTCGAACTTTTAGTCTCTGTGGAAACAGTTATATTCCTGTTATGGTTGATGAATTCACTAGATATACTCCAGTAGCCTTCTTAAAAAAAAGTTTGATACTTTCCAATTCTTTTTGAAAATTTTACTTCGGATTGAAAATGAGAAGGACACTCAAGTAAATAGAATTTGTAGTGATAGAGGTGGTGAATTCATAGACACCTGTATTATAGAGTATTGTGACTCTAATGGTTACAAACATAAATTTAGTGCTCCTAAGACTCCTCGACAAAATGGAATTGCTGAGAGAAAGAATCGTACTCTTCAAGAGATGGCACATGTTATAATTCATGCGAAGAGTTTACCTAAATAGTTTTGGGTAGAATTTATGCGAACTGCTTGTCACATTATTAATAGGGTCTATCTTAGGAAGAATTCTAAACAAACTCCTTACGAACTATGGTATGGGAAAAAGCCCAATATTAAATATCTTAGAACCTTTTGTAGTACGTGTTATGTCTGCAAAGACAGAGAACACTTATCCAAATTTGAGACTCGTGGAGATAAAGCCATCTTTCTAGGATATTCTCCTGACAGTAGAGCATACCGTGTCTATAATCTTCCCAGAAAGACCTTAATGGAATCTATTAACGTTATTGTAAGTGACACTACTATTGAAAGTAAGACTAGAGAACCAACTATTGTGGAAGAGTCTGAAAATGTTTTAGAAAATGACTCTCCGGAAATGGATGATTCTTTACCAATTAAGACACCTGAAGTACCTAACTGGGTTTCTAAAGAACATCCCATAGAAAACGTTATTTGTAACCCTAGTGAGCCTATACGTGCAAGATCCCAGTTAAGAAACTATGCTCATTATGCATGTTTTGTTTTCGTTATGGAACCAAAGAATGTAAATGATGCCTTGAATGGCCCTCGTTGGATTTCTTCCATGCACGATGAACTACTTCAATTTTTCATTCATGATGTTTGGTATCTTGTACCTAGGCCTGATCATAAAAAGGTTATTGGCACATGTTGGATATTTAAAAATAAATCTGATGAAAGTGGGATAATCATTAGAAACAAAGCCAGATTAGTTACTCAAGGATACTCTCAAATTGAAGGAATATATTTTAATGAGACTTTTGCCCCTCTTACTAGATTAGAATTTGTTCGTCTTCTTTTTTCAATAGCTTGTTACTTACATTTTACTCTTTACCAAATGGATGTCAAATCAGCCTTCCTTAATGGAATATTAACTGAAGAGACCTACGTAGAACAACCAAAAGGGTTCATTGACCCTCGATATCCAAATCATGTCTTTCGTCTTAAAAAGGCTTTGTATGGCCTAAAACAAACGCCAAGAGCCTGGTATGAGCGCCTTTCCAACTTTATCTTAGATAAAGGTTTTAAGAGAGGTGGAAATGATCAAACCCTTTTTGTTAAACATTTTGAGGAACATATTATTATATCTCAAGTTTATGTTGACGATATCATCTTTGGATCAACATCTCCCTCAGAATATAAATCTTTTTCTGGAAATTATGCATAAATAATTTTAAATGTGTGACACCCCGCCTAATTAAAGACCGGGCGATCACTCCTTTATTAAATTAAAATCAGGGTGAATAGTTGGTTCGTTCCTAGCATCACTATCGTAAAAATAACTTTTCCAATTTAAACACCCTAATTAATTAAGCTAAGTGTCAAAACCATTATATACATTACTTTCCAAATTCTATTTATAACCGATGATTTAAAACTTTACATAATTCAATATTAAAGAATCACACCACAATTTTTCGGGAACATATAATCCAAATAATTTAAACATTCAACAACTAAATCCCAACATTAAAACTTAAAGTAAAACATCTAGACAGTAATAAATCCCAAAGTGACAATACTAGAAATAAATGAATCACAATGCCCAAATAAACAACAGGATAATGGAAACGGGCGACACATGCCCATCTGAATAAATATGCTAGGAGTGGAATCAAAGAAATGAAGTCGTCTAAGCAAGACGCCTGCAACTCCCACCTAAACTGTAGCGCGTTCCTTCCAAAGGATTCTATACAAGACGCCCCTGTGGCTGGGCACCTGTAATATATACATATATATACAAGAGAGAAGGGAAAATAGAAACGGGTCAGAGCCCGATAGTGTAAATGATTTAAAATTTGTTTAGCAAGTATTTAAAAAATGTTTACAGGCCAATGCAACAACATATTAGTGTGGCACTCTCTTGAGAAATTCTCACCTCTCTTCTAATGTGCATGCCTATCGCACTAATCTCCCCAACAGTTTATCTTATCTTAGGGTACTCGTAAGATTTAAACTGAACAATTTAATTGTTTAATAGGATAATTTCATTTAATCACAAAGTTCTCATTTAAACCTTATATGCTAATAAAATTTCCCAGTGTCCCATTATACTTTTCAAAACAAGTATTTCAAAATTGAAGTCATGATTCATTTCTTACTTACCATAAACACAATAGGGAGATCCAAATTTTAGAATTAAATATATATATTAAATACTCGTATAATATATACTCTAATAGCACCCCACATAAAAATTATGGTGCGGGCATACTCTGCTATCCAATCCCTGTATCACTTGTACTAAGGGAAATACAAGTTCGGAATCACTCTCGAACTGTATTAACACATACACAAACAATATTGAGGCGAAGCATAGATTCCAATTCTCTAAGAGGATAGCACATACCCTCACGTCTCTTAGGACCGTCTGACCATCGATCAGATAGCCTGTACCAAGGATATCTATCTTTTAGTGTACGAGTCAATATCCCCCATAAAGGCACATCGAGATAAGACTATCCCAGCGCGGTAAACTTAGGGATAGCAGGTAGCATGGGCATGATTTTCACACGTATATAGTATATGCACAAACACAGCCATATAAATATACTACTATTACCATATCTCTTTAGGTACCTTTCATGACCCATAATATAATATTTATCCTTATTTCTAAATCTTTAGTTATCACGTATGATGGTTCGTCTCTTACTTTAATTGATCGATTAATCCAACTTACTATGTAATACTCATGGACTCTATCCTCCCAAGTGTAGAATTCAGTAGGTACTCATCTATTTTTCCAACGTAACTATTTTACGCGTCTCTCCCTCTAATGCATAATTTCATCGTTCTTTATATGTAAATATCCCAAAAATGTACATCTCATCTTACATTAAAGGTCTCATAATTATTAATAAGTCCTACGGGTCTGTTTTACCTTCAAAATTATTTTAATAAGGATGCCCAAATATTTCTACTCATTTAATTTGAATTTATCTATTTTCAAAGGGGAAATGTGAGTCTTCCAGAAGGGCTTAATCAATCGAGGGAAAGGGCTCGATCGATCGATGCGTCGATCGATCGACACTCCTGGTTCGATCGATCGATCAAACAGGTATGCGAATTCTGCAGATTAACAGTTACGGGTTTTATAATCTAACCTCAATCAAATCCATATTTTTTATACCCAAACTCCCTAAAATTCGTACTACAAATAGTATAAACCAATATTATACATCTTCAATGTAAAGCATGCAATTTTCCATCAATTACAATAAATTAATAGGCCAAAACTCATATAAATCTCAAGAACCCTAGAATTTCTTTAACATGGTTCTAATCAGTATTTTTCCAGAAATTTCTACTCCTAATTCATCATAAATTTGTGGTTAAGCCTCTACATGTAAAGGGGTTTCCAGATTATCATTCAAATCATTACTACATGCGATTTTCCTATCTCCAACATGGATTTTCTTCTACCAAACTCATCCTAATCACCCTAGACTAACATGAATGATGCATTAAAGAAAATAAGAAAGATAAATACTTGACTGGAAATTTCAAAGTTTTGATTTGTGGACGAATTTGGTGTTGTCGCATTCCCCGTCGCGCGATCTACGCGTTGGTGGTGGTGGCGGTACAACCGGATGGATTTTGGGGCTTGGATTGCTTGGAAAGCTTTCTCCTTCCCTCTCCTATGGACGTTCTAATGTTTTGAGCCTGCTAACCCTAAAGGACTATTCCAAATGGCTTATATAGCCCAATAATTTTCGTGGGTTTAATTACCCAAAAATGCAAAATGTCCAAAATGCCCTCCCGGGGTGCTAAATAGGCCTAAAAATGTCCCGAGACCCAAACTAAATCCTCGGGTATACTTTTCCGACTATCTTGACCCTTCCTAAATCTTTGGCGCACTCAAAATGACCATACGAGTGACTTATAATTTATTCATTTTTATTAATCAATATTTAGTCCCGACGCGACACGGGCGCGTCCCGACTCAAATTTCTAAAATTGTCATTTTATTCACTCTTGATATTTAATAGAACCAAGATTATATTACTTTACTCATTAGTAATATTCAACGGAAAGTTTCCCATAATTACTAACTCACATCACGTTAATAATTATAAAGTGATTAATTTCCGAATTTATATTAAATTAATAACTCACATTAAATTTAATAAATCCCCAAATTAATATAGCATAAAAATACGGGGTATTACATACTCCCGACCCTAATAACGAAATTTTGTCCCGAAATTCGAAAAATAAGGCATACCTAGTAAGAATAAATCTGGGTATCTCTCGCGCATATCTGCCTCACGCTCCCACGTGGATTCCTCCACATTATGATGCTCCCACTGGACCCGTACAAGTGGAACTACCTTCGACCTCAATCTCCTCTCACTATGGTCTAGGATAGCCACCGGTCTCTCCTCGTAAGAGCTGTCAGGCTGTAAGTCTATCTCATCTATCGCGATGTGAGTATGGGCCATATCATCCCGAAGATATCGTCTCAACGACGAGATGTGGAATACATCGTGAATGCGATGTAAATGCTCTGGCAGTCCCAATCTGTATGCTACCGGCACAATCCTCTCGATAATGGGAAATGGTCCCTCGTACCTTGGGTCCAATTTCCCTTTCTTTCCAACCCTCATCACTCCTTTCATAGGAGATACACGTAGTAATACTTGGTCCCCCATATTAAACTCTCGAAAGAACCGTTTCGCATCGGCGTAGCTTTTCTGTCTGTCCTGGGCTACTTGAATGCGACTCCTGATCATCTCAATCCTCGCGGAGGTTTCCTGAATCACCTCTAGTCCTAGAAACTTGTTATCCCCCACCTCTAACCAACAAGTTGGGGAACGACAAGGCCTGCCGTAAAAGCCTCGAATGGAGCCATGCCAATCATGAACTGATAAGAGTTATTATAAGCAAACTCTACCAGTGGAAGATGTGGCTCCCAAACCCCTCCAAAATCAAGGGAAGACATGCGTAGCATATCCTCCAGCATCTGATTAGTACACTCAGTTTGCCCTTCTGTTTGTGGGTGATAAGCTGAACTCAATCTCAACTCTGTACCCATAGCCTCCTGAAAGCTCTCCCAGAAACGTGACACGAAAATCTTGTCTCTATCTGACACAATATTCAGGGGCACCCCATGTAATCTGACAATCTCAGCAATGAACAACTGAGCATACTGACTCGTGGTATAGTCTGTCCGCACCGACAAAAGCTGTACAATCACCCAAACAGAGTCGTGGACCCACTGTGATGTAGGCAACCCTATAATAAAGTCCATGGAAATACTCTCTCACTTCCACGCGGGTATTTCCAATGGCTGAAGCAACCCTGGCGGTTTTTGATGGTCCACCTTTACCAGCTGGTAGGTAGAACACTTGGACACGAACTCAACAATGTCCTTTTTCATCCCACTCCACCAGTACTGTCGTCTCATATCCTGGTACATCTTATCTCCCCCAGGATGTACTGCAAATTGGGACCCGTGAGACTGGGTCATCACGGCATGACGTAATTATGCTCCTTCTGGAACCACCAATCTCCCATTAAACCTCAAACCCCCATCAGAACTAACAAAATAGGACTCAGCACCCTCAGCTAAAAGCTGTACGATCTGCTCCTAGAAAAAGGGTCTGCGGTCTGTGCATGTATCACCCTCGTAACAATATCAGGTGTCACTGTCATAACAGATATGAAGGAACGGGCTACTGCATCCTGGTGGCCTAACTCCTTCCACTTTGCTTTCCAGATGTCCGCTACATCATCTACCGGTCTATGGCTCAACGCATCAGCAACTACGTTGGCCATCCCCGGATGGTATTGTATGTCGAACTGATAGTCCTTCACAAACTCTAACCATCTGCGCTGACACATATTCAGCTCTCGCTGAGTGAACAAGTACTACAGTGACTTGTGGTCTGTGAATAAGCGGAATTTCTCCACCAATAAATAGTTCCTCCATATCCTCAATGCAAAAACGACCGTTGCTTACTTCAGGTCGTGGGTGGGGTAATTCTTCTCATGCGGCTTAAGCTTGCGGGAGGCAAAAGCTATAGCCTTCTCTTCCTGTTGAAGTACTTCCCCAAGTCCCCATAAAGAGGCATCAGTGTAAACCAGGTACTACACACCCGGCTTTGGTAATGCAAGGACTGGTGCTGAAGCAATCTTATCTTTCAGCTCGTCGAAAGCCAATTGACAAGCATCATCCCAAACATATGGTACCCCTTTGCGAGTCAGGTTCGTCAATGGACCTGCTATTTTGGAGAATCCTCGAATGAATCTCCTGTAGTATCCAGCTAACCCCAAGAAACTACGCACTTCCGTCGGTGTCGTGGGTTGTCCCCACTCCCTTACCGCTGATACTTTACTCGGGTCGACTGCTATCCCCTTCTCAGAAACAACATGCCCCAAGAACTGTACTTTTCGCAACCAGAATCCGCACTTCTCGTACTTAGCATACAACTGATGATCTCGTAGAGTCTGAAGAACCTACCTCAAGTGCTCGACATTCTCCTCCTCGGAGTGTGAATATATCAAAATGTCATCTATGAAGACGATGACAAACTGATCCAAGAACTCTCTGAAGACTCGGTTCATTAAGTCCGTGAACACGGCTGGAGCATTTGTGAGGCCAAATGGCATCACTCTAAACTCATAGGACCCATATCTCGTCAAGAAGGCAGTATTTGAAACATCATGCTCCCTAATACGTAATTGGTGGTACCCCGACCTCAGATCTATCTTTGAAAAGAAAGTTAATCCCCTCAGCTGGTTGAACAGATCATCGATTCGAGGCAACGGATACTTATTTTGTATCGTGACTTTGTTCAACTCCCGGTAGTCCACACATAGCCTCAGTGAACCATCTCTCTTTTTCACAAACAAGACTGGAGCGCCCCAAGGTGAGGTACTCCTGCGAATGAAGACCTGACCTAATAGCTGCTCTATCTGATCTCGTAACTCTCGCATCTCTGCCGAAGCCATACGGTATGGAGCGCGTGTTATAGGTCTAGTATCCGGTAATAAATCTATGACAAAGTCTATCTCTCGACTGGGGGGTAGGACTGGTATCTCCTGAAATACATCGGAATACTCATGAACAACTGGGATCGAGTCTAAGGGAATCACAAACTCCTTAGAGGTATCCTCTTCTATGTAATACAAATGAGCGGTCGATCCTCCCTCTGGGCGAGGCATTACCACTACAAACATCTCTTGCCACAGAATGGAAAAAACAATACTCCCACCAAAACAATCTATTATGGCCTTGTAGGCAGCGAGCCAATCCATACCGATAATAACGTCATGCTCATGCATATTTAAGACTAACATGTCTGAAGGTAATACCAAGCTACCAATCTCTACCCCCACTCCCCGGCATATAAAGAAAATTAGCGATCCACTCCCCAGTGGTGAGTCTACACATGTCACAATTCTCTCTGTTGTGGCTAATAACCCTAAGGCCTTCGCAAAATGGGTAGCTATAAAATAGTGCGTCACCCCAGTATCAAATAAAACCCGAACCATAAAACCATGGATTGGAAACATACCCTCAATCGCGGGTGGTGCCTGTGGAGCTGTTGCCTGGTGGACGTTATAGACACGTTCATACTGTAACTGCCCCTACTGTACTAGAGCTGCTGGAATGGCTGGTAGGGCTAGTACCTGAGCTGGTGCTAGGAGGGCAGCTGAAAAAAGTGGCCTCTGTGGCTCATTACGGGCACCTTGCTGTTGTGGGGCCCTCTCTCCTTCTGGATAATACTGGCGCCTATGGCCATTCTTGCCGCACCCGAAACATCGACCTTTGAAATTACCTCCCCTCTAACCTTGCTGACCATGGCCTTGCTGGCCGTTACCACACCGCCACTGGCCCTATTGGCCCTGATGAAAACGTTGTTGGCCTAGTTGGCCCTGCTGCTGACCCTGCTGCTGTCGGTGTTGGCCTTGCTGGCCCTGCCTATAACCCCCAAATCCCTGCCTGGAGTCACCTGATCGGAAGCGATTGGTAGGGTCCCCCTGATGGGAACTCTGCTCATGCTGACGAGTCTGTCCCTGGGATGTCGGTGCTCCACCAGTGCCACTACCCCCTATCCTGCCCTGCTGGCCGGACTCTCCTGCTCGCTTGCTTCCCTGCAGATGGAAGCGGTGATCCTGGAAGTGTAGTAAGGCAGTATTGAGTACATTTGTGAAGGTACTCAGAGACAAATTCCCTATAAGATGATGACGAATTCTCCAAGCAAAACCGTCCACAAACAACATTATCTTCTTACTCTTAGTAGGTGCCTCATCTGGCACTATGGTGAGAAGTCTCGTGAACTCCTCCTCATACTCAGCAATGGTATAATTCTCCTGCTTCAAGTTCAGTAATTTCTACCTCATCTCAGTCTGCACGATGGGTGGAAAGTACTTGCAGTCAAATCGCTTCCAGAATACCTGAATCGGGATAGTATCCCTATCCTCCAAGGTGGTGGTGGACTCCCACCACTGCAAAGCGGCCCCCACTAGTTTAAAGGAAGCCAACAACTGTTTATGCACGTATGTGCACTCATACATACGAAGATTCCGCTGGATATCATTCTTCCATTGGCTGACGATGATGATATCTGAACTACCCGAGAACTCAGGGGGATGCGCCTTCTGAAAGGCATCCCTAACCCACTTCCATGCTAATGGAAGGTGTGCAGGTACAGGCACCACTGCCTCAATCTGGGGTGGAGCCTGCTGTACTACCGCTAACGCGGCATTCACCACCTGAGCAACAATAGCGGCTACCTCATTAGCATTCATTGTACACTGAGCCGGAGTTGCTGGCTGCTCGGCTTGGGCACGCCTATCCTTTGGTGCACGTCTCGGAGGCATCAGAAACGTGAAGAAATTTATTAGTGTACAGTTATTATCAAATCTCAAATAGATGAAGACGTAAACGTAAAAGCAAGAATACAACAATCCTAAAATAGGGCTCTATAGCAAAAATGTTAAGCTGAAAGCGAAATAAGCCGTACAGATCCTAAGGAAACTAGAACCTGATGCTCTGATACCACCTGTGACACCCCGCCTAATTAAATACCTGGCGATCACTCCTTTATTAAATTAAAATCAAGTTGAACAGTTGGTTCATTCTTAGCATCACTGTCGTAAAAATCACTTTTCCAATTTAAACACCCTAATTAATTAAGCTAAGTGTCAAAACCATTATATACATTACTTTCCAAATTCTATATATAACCCATGACTTAAAACTTTACATAATTCAATATTAAAGAATCACACCACAATTTTTCGGGAACATATAATCCAAATAATTTAAGCATTCAACAGCTAAATCCCAACATTAAAACTTAGAGTAAAATATCCAGACAGTAATAAATCCCAAAGTGACAATACTATAAACAAATGAATCACAATGTCCAAATAAACAACTGGATAATGGAAATGGGCGACACATGACCATCTGAATAAATATGCTAGGAGTGGAATCAAAGAAATGAAGTCGTCTAAGCAAGAGGCCTGCAACTCCCACCTAAGCTGCAGCGCGTTCCTTCCAAAGGATTCTATGCAAGACTCCCCTGTGGATGGGCACCTGTAATATATACATATATATACAAGAGAGAAGGGAAAATAGAAACGGGTAAGAGCCCGATAGTGTAAATAATTTAAAATTTGTTTAGCAAGTTTTTAAAAAATGTTTACAGGCTAATGCAACAACATAATAGTGCGGCACTCTCTTGAGAAATTCTCACCTCTCTTCTAATGTGCACGCCTATCTCACTAATCTTCCCAACAGTTTATCTTATCTTAGGGTACTCGTAAGATTTAAACTGAACAATTGAGTTGTTTAAGAGGATAATTTCATTTAATCACAAAGTTCTCATTTAAACCTTATTTGCGAATAAAATTTCCAAGTGTCCCATTATACTTTTCAAAACAAGTATTTCCAAATTAAAGTCATGATTAATTTCTTACTTACCATAAACACAATAGGGAGATCCAAATTTCAGAATTAAATATATATATTAAATACTCGTATAATATATACTCTAACAGCACCCCACATAAAAATTATGGTGCGGGCATACTCTGCTATCCAATCCCTGTATCACTCGTACTAAGGGAAATACAAGTTCGGAATCACTCTCGAACTGTATTAACACATACTCAAACAATATTGAGGCGAAGCATAGATTCCGAGTCTCTAAGAGGATATCACATACCCTCACATCTCTTAGGACCGTGTTACCATCGATCAGATAGCCTTTACCAAGGATATCTATCTTCTAGGGTACGAGTCAATATCCCCCATAAAGGCACATCGAGATAAGACTGTCCCAGCGCGGTAACCTCAGGGATAGCAAGTAGCGCGGGCATGATTTTCACACGTATATAGTATATGCACAAACACAGTCATAAAAATATACTACTATTACCATATCTCTTTAGGTACCTTTCATGACCCATAATATAATATTTATCCTTATTTCTAAATCTTTAGTTATCACATATAACGGTTCGTCTCTTACTTTAATTGAGGGATTAATCCAACTTACTATGTAACACTCATGGACTCTATCCTCCCAAGTGTAGAATTCAGTAGGTACTCATCTATTTTTCCAACGTAACTATTTTACCCATCTCTCCCTCTAATGCATAATTTCATCGTCCCTTATATGTAAATATCCCAAAAATATACATCTCGTCTTACATTAAAGGTCTCATAAGTATTAATAAGTCCTACTGGTCTCTTTTACCTTCCAAATTATTTTAATAAGGAGCCCAAATATTTCTACTCATTTAATTTGAATTTATCTATTTTCAAAGGGGAAATGTGAGTCTGCTAGAAGGGGTTGATCGATCGAGGGCAGGGGCTCGATCGATCGATGCGTCGATCGATCGACACTCCTGGTTCGATCGATCGATCAAACAGGTATGCAAATTATGCAGATTAACAGTTACGGTTTTCATAATCTAACCTCAATTAAATCCAGATTTTTCATACCCAAACTCCCTAAAATTCGTACTACAAACAGTATAAACCCATATTATACATCTTCAACGTAAAGCATGCAATTTTCCATCAATAACCATAGATTAATTTGCCAAAACTCATATAAATCTCAAGAACCCTTGAATTTCTTTTACATGGTTCTAATCAGTCTTTTTCCAGAAATTTCTACTCCTAATTCATCATAAATTCGTGGTTAAGCCTCTACATGTGAAAGGGTTTCCAGATTATCATTCAAATCATTACTACATGCAATTTTCCTATCTCCAACATGGATTTTCTTCTACCAAACTCATCCTAATCACCCTAGACTAACATGAATGATGCATTAACGAAAATAAGAACGATAAATACTTGCCTGGAAATTTCAAAGTTCTGATTTGTGGACAAATTTGGTGTTGTCGCGTTCCCCGTCGCGCGATCTACGCGTTGGTGGTGGTGGCGGTGCAACCGGATGGATTTTAGGCCTTGGATTGCTTGGAAAACTTTCTCCTTCCCTCTCCTATGACTTTTCTAATGTTTTGAGTCTGCTAACCCCAAAGGACTATTCCAAATGGCTGATATAGCCTTATAATTTTCGTGGGTTTAATTACCCAAAAATGCAAAATGTTCAAAATGCCCTCCCGGGGTGCTAAATAGGCCTAAAAACGCCACGAGACCCAAACTAAACCCCCGGGTATACTTTTCCAACTATCTCGACCCTTTTAGAACCATTGGTGCACTCAAAATGACCATACGAGTGACTTATAATTTACTCATTTTTATTAATCAATATTTAGTCCCGACATGACACGGGCGCGTCCCGACTCAAATTTCCAAAATTGTCATTTTATTCACTCTTGACATTTAATAGAACCAATGTTATATTACTATTCTAATTAGTAATATTCAAAAACAAGTTTCCCATCATTACTAACTCAAATCACGTTAATAATTATAAAGTGATTAATTTCCGAATTTATATTAAATTAATAACTCACATTAAATTTAATAAATCCCCAAATTAATATAGCATAAAAATACGGGGTATTACAAAATGTCTCTTATGGGGGAGTTCTAATTTTTCTTGGGTCTTCAAGTCAAACATAATTCAAAATGTTTATTTGTTTCGCAATCTAAGTATGTGTTAGAGATTGTCAAAAAATTCGGCCTTGAAAGTGCCAACGATACTAAAACTCCCATGAGTACTACGGTCAAATTATCTAAGGATGAGAGTGGGAAATCGTAGATCCTACTCTGTGTCGTATTTTGATAGGAACCATGCTATTCCTTACTGCCTCGCATCCTGATATTATCGCTTTTTACGTGTGTGCCCGTTATCAAAATTATCCTAAAGATAGCCATTTCGTGTGTTTTAAAAGAATCATAAAATACATAAAATGCACTCTAAATATTGGACTTTGGTACACCAATAATACTCCTAGTACTATAATAGGATACACTGATGCCGACTGGGCAAGGTGTACTGATGATAGTAAGAGCACATCAGGAGCGTGTTATTCTATCGGTAATAATTTGGTAGGATGGAGTAGTAAGAAACAAAATTGCACTTCTTTATCAACAGCTGAATATGAATACATAGCCGCTGGAAGTTGCTGTGCTAAATTACTTTGGATGAAGAAAATAATAAATGATTATGGTATTCAAGAAGGACAATTACATCTCTATTGTGATAATCAAAGCACGATCAATATCTCTAAAAATCCCGTTCAACACTCGCGAACTAAACATATAAAAATTCGACATCACTTTATACGCGAATTAGTTGAGACTAAGGAATTAGAAATCAATTATCTTCGTACTGATTTGCAACTCACAGATATGTTTACCAAACCTTTGGATTACAATAGATTTATTACTTTGCATAAATCGATAGGAATGGTTTATGCTGAATAAACTCCTATGACTTAAGTAATATTCCCTTTGTCCATTTGAGAAACTATGGGGGAAAAATTTGAGTCTTATGAGTTCATTTTTATGTACATATTTCTAAATAAGCTTGATCTTAGTGATTATTTATAGGATTCTGTACAGTTGTATTCAACAGATGTGATTAGGGCATTGATTTGTAATTAGTTGAGCTATGTAATTTTCTTTTCTAGGAAATGGGAAGATAGTTTGTTTTGGAATAGAATTTTCCTTATTTCTTTATTGCCCTACGAGTTCTAGATCACTCAAAGGATATTTTGTCTCATATTTCCAAAGGGGGAGATTGAAGAACCTTAGACTCTTGACTAACTTGAGTCTACATTGTATAAGTGCTCATTTAGTTTCGAAATAGTGACAAAATTGAGTCCATTACCTAGAATCCAAAAAGGCTTAGACTCTACTCTTCATTCCTATTGATTGATTGTTCAAAGGCATATTCACAATCATTCACACACATTAGGATTGCATTCAATTAATACATAT
Organism: Sambucus nigra; assembly: GCA_949130495.1. Taxonomy (NCBI): domain Eukaryota; kingdom Viridiplantae; phylum Streptophyta; class Magnoliopsida; order Dipsacales; family Adoxaceae; genus Sambucus; species Sambucus nigra. The sequence continues at coordinate 221,530,872 of OX422217.1, read as the reverse complement.
TGGATAAAATGGTTGTGTGAGAGTTGTGTGTGTTTAATCCCCTTTAAAATTGCATTTTTATGTTTTTTGGGAATTTTTAATAATTTTAAATGATTTTTAAAAAATTAAAATTTGGATTAAAAAGTTGTTGTGGTCATTCTATAATTCCTTATTATATGTTTTCAGACTTGAAAGTTAATTTTGCTAGGATTCGAAAGCGCTTGAGAATTAAGGGTGTATGTGTATTTATTTTTAAACACACGTGTGAGGTTCGATCGTAGCCCTACACCTGTCACAACTATACCGTCCTGATTTGTGTTTCTTTGAAGACACATAATCGTTGTCCATTATTAGCCCTTGGATCATTGTTATCACCAATCCATGTGAAACCTATCTAGGCCAATCAGAAGCAGTTTAATGCACCGCTGTTCTTAAACCGTTGGATCAAAGTCTTTCTCCCTTGACTTAATCTCAGCCCCTGATTTTGAATAGTCTTCTCCCTATAAAAGGAGGCTTAGACTCAGCCTTAAGGGACTTTTGGCATTTCGTCTAACCAGAGAGAGGAGATAGGAGAGATAGGAGAGAGAAGAGAGAGAAACCCTAAATTGTCCTAACTCAGTTTCAAACCATAAAATCTTTTTTTAAAACCATTTAACCCAAAAACCAACCCTGAGAGTTTGAGAGTTGTTTGTGAGTTGGTTTGAAAGCCTGTTCTTGGTTTATCCTCTTGAGTTTAAGATCTTGTGTCCAACTTAAATATTTAGGTTAGATCTATATTTCTTCTTTACAGAAATTATAGATTTGGTCATTTTTGTTATATTATACTTAGATCTCCATATTTAGATTCTCATCTTGAGAAATCAGTTTGTTGATTTATTTTCTGTAAATGTTTTCAACTCTAGAATCAACAAAATTATTTTATGTTTCTATTTTTTTGAAACAAGACTTTTGACCTAGTTGGAATCACAATCGGTGGTTTTCATCTTCAAAAATATTTTCAAAACACTCTAAAATTTATTAAGACCTTGAACGATATTCCGAGCAAGGAAACCTTGGATTTCGGGATTAATTAAAAGGTCAAACAAAGTTCTTTTGTTTCCTAAGAAGAGAGAAACTGAAAATCACAGCATATAGATTTGATCTGTAATTTGATAGGACTATTTGTATAAAATGAGTGTGTGTGTGTGTGTGTGTGTGTGTGTGTGTGTGCATGCATATGTTAGAGCACCATCACAAACACTTACACACTACAACACATAAGTGTTGGTTATAAGATCTTGAGTCATCAAGAGTCGACGTAAAGATTGAAAAAAAGTGGAAAAGTTAGCAAACTGGGAAATCCATATATACATCAGAACTGTAGAGAAGTTAGAAGTAAATCAGTGGGTACATTTCTAAACTTGTATAGATCTGATTTGTGTGCATGTGTGTTATACAGTTTGTAACTTGAATATTTTGTTTTAGTGGGTTTTTGGTTTGTGACTTAGAAGTCACCGTGGATGTTTCCTCAGTTGGGTGAAGTTTTACCATGTTAAAAACGCCTTGTACTTAATCTTTCTACATCTCCTTATCTCATTCTTATGGTTGTTCCGAGTTTAATTATTTTAAACTATTTCACCAAACTTGTTAACAATTCCTGAACTAATCTCGTACATGTTTTATTAAACACATCCTGTGATTAAATTGATTTGATTTAAAGAAAAGAGTTTCCTCAAAAAATAGTTCGGAGTTACTTCAATAGTTTAATCTTGCATTAAACGGCCTAAGTAATAGCTTTTTCACCTACGCCTTGCAATGATGTGTTGATATATACAACGTATGTTACATTACTAGACGGAATGGTGAGGATAAGAGAAGTGGTTAATTTGTCCTTTAAAATTTGGAATAATTGATTACATTCATCAGTCCATACAAATTGAACTTCCTTCCTAGTTAGCATTAACAAGGGGAGAAAATTGCAAAAAAATCCTTCTATAAAATGACGGTAATATAATTAGCTTTAAAATTTTGGTTGGATTGACTTGGATTCCATTGAGTTGGATTATTATACAATGAGAATTTAAGATTTTCAGTATTCTAGTTCAAAATACACTTTCAATATATTAGAGCTTTAAACCTAAGTTTTCAACATTATTCCAAAGTTCACCATTAAAGCTCAAACTTAACGATGTAAATTTTAGATTTTTCACATAGGGCCTATATAATGCGTAAGGTTTCTACTGTTTTGAATTATTCTAGTATTGTAACAACGCATAAATCAATCGAAACTAAAATAACTGAATATAATACATAAAATTATAGTGTACCTATTTGGAGGGAAAATTCTAGTTTTGAAACTATTGTTGAGGTGAGTATTTAAGGTTGAGTTCGAGGGGTATTTATCGTGTTTGATCAGGAGAGTTATTGGTTGAGATGGGTGGGGGATTTGAACTGAATATAGGAAGTTTTTCGAACTTGGTTTGTGCACCTCACATGTGTGCATGGTGTACACATGTGATTTTTGTCTTTTAGTGCTGATGCGTGGGCTTATTTCGACAGGGGGTAATGTAAAATTATACAAAGTGTATTTTCAGAAATTTTCGATGGCTGAAATTGTAATTTTGTGCTAGTTGAAGTCTAGAGAATTAATTTGATATAAAGTTAAAGTTTAGGGGTTAAGTATAAGTCAATTTACACTCTTTTAAAATATTCAGTGTCTAGTTTATAATTATTAAAACTTCAAGGTGTCTGGGTTAATTTAGTAAGTTGTAGGGTATCAAGTAAAGTTTCATTTTTCTTAGGAGAGTTTTGAATTTGAATACTTTATGAGGATTGAAACAATGTGTATGTTATTTGGGTCGGTTGATATATTTGATTCACAAGTCCGGTTATTACAGTTCCTTAAATAGGTCGAGATTCATTATTATGTCATAAGTAGTGGCCATGGGCTGATTCTGGTGTTCTAACAATTCGGTCATAGTTGACGATATAAAGCAACAAAATGAATTCAATGAAAAATTCATAAAATGAAATTTTTACGTGAGATTCCATGTACTTTATAGTTACTGATGATATCCTTTTTCCCTTTCTCAAAAGGATGGACTTCCCCTTTAGGTGGACCCTTTGAAGTAGTACCAGGCCATGGTTGAGTTAACACAAAATTACAACCCTTTATATTTATAAATAGGTCAAAGTTTCTTTTCCAATAAATTAAGTTTGCTTCAATTCGTGTTATCATAAGTATTAATGCAAGTAATCAATATTCAAAACCTTTGAATCAAAATTAAAAAACAGATATTCATGAATTAACCTTTAAAATGAAATTTTAAATTACGTTCATCTACTGCCAATTAAATTAAAATTCTATCAATAAACCTAATTCTTATCAAACAAAATGTATCACTGTGAGCTTCAATTTTGTAACTAAACTAAATAGATATTGGTCTATTATAATTTTTAAAGTGAAAAATTTCAAGAAGATTCCATCAAAAAAAATTAAATAGTCAATGTCTTTGGATTTATAAGACTCCATTAGGGGAGATATTATGATTTATAGTTAAGTTTATATAGATAGATCATTATAATAAATAAATCTACTAGTGATAAACATCCTAGTTTGAGGGACCTATCTTACTTATTATTTTGTTATAACTATCACTTATGAGTTTTTACCTACTAATATACAAGATGTGTGTCTAAGGGTTTAAATTTATTTACTTAGTTTCTTAATTAATCCACACATATAAAAAAATATAATCCTTTTTATGTTTGAACAAAATTCTAATTTTACAGAATAAAATTAGATAGTCCAAATTGTATATAGTTTGTAATAAACAACGGAATAAAATAAAAACAATCACAAGAAACAAAACAAAATTTTCAATTGGAAACCCTTGCGGGGAAAAACAATATCACACACAACCCATAATAAGTCCACTAGTACTAAAATATGTTTACATGAATCAACTAGGATTTAAACTCTACTTTCATATAAGACAATGATACATGCCACAATGTCTCTCCTTTCCGTTTTGATCCTATGTCTCTGCAAGTAATAGTGATATATGCTCCAGTACCGATAAATAGTCACAGAACCTCCCAAAGGTATCTAACAATATCGATTGGTGAATGATCAGTCCACACATAATCGCACATGTTCTTTTCTTCAATGTAGAACATATAAAGGGATTTGTAAACATTGATTCTACTGTAGTTTCATGTAGCTAATAAGATTAATAAAATAGTAGGACATTGCCAAAATAAATTAGCATTTTGAAAAAACATGGGCTTCATCTATTGGAATATCCATATAAACGTGTTTAAATAGTTTAGCAGTGAAAGATATCTAATTAAATACATTTCCCAAGATGAAGGTAAGCGTGCAAACTAGGAAACCCTCGTTCGAACGAGAACATTTGATGGAGGGGTTCTCGATTGATAAAATGTTTGGTCGAGAGACATTTTTAGAAGTCAGTTGAACCTCATTCGAGACATACTTTGATCGAGGGAGCCCCATTTTAATTTTTTGTTTGATCTTTATCCAATTCCTAAAACAATATGTTATTAATATAAGACGTCATTAATCGAGGGTGACCTCATTCGAACGAGGTCACTTAAAGTTGACCATTGACATAATTTTGTAAAAACGAATATTGTTTATAAACCTTTTCCTAATTTATTTTGATTAAAGTCATGTGCCGTCACTTCCTAGAAATGAAATAAACTATGTGTAATTACAAAACTTTTGAAAACCTTTACATTTACCAAATCTTAGAAATCCAGTGATGTTATCTAATTCAATTAAAGAAAAAACAACGCTTTGTCTCTTTTTCTTCATATGATGTAGCATTACAGCTCAATAGACTCGATACAAAGATACTATGACTAAAAAGTTTATTTCAAATTCAGTCCAACAAAAACTTTCACTTAAAGGAGTGTAAAACCTGTCCTTAAAAATCTCATCCTTTGGATATTCCGGGACAAAACTAAAAATGAAAAATATCCAAATACCAGTTATCGGATAAACAAATTCTTATACATCAATTTACCTAATCACAATACTCGCGAGACTCGATAGAGATGTGTGGATTATTAAATAAATGATATATCAACATGCCAAACAATGTAAGTACTTCACAGTTAAGCATATACTACGTGATATAGAAAACATAGAAGCGATGTACATAAATCGACCGAAATTATAAAGTGAAATACATTCACTAAACTAATCCCCCAAAATATATATTCCCCATGAATCCAAATATATCTCGCCATTTTTGTCTCGGATATACAAAGGAAGAAATGAAACAGAATTATATCACCAATCAATCAAATTAAGAAAATCAATACAATCAATTAAAATACATTCTCAATGAGATGAGTGGAGTATATGCGTAGAAACACGAAAATGATAAAGCATATTTTCAATAAAAAATGCCATGTCCATATCTTGACTTGACCAAAATAACTAAAAATAAATAAAACTAAAATCAAGTGGGTGGAAACTGCACGATAAAATAAAATCTTTGAAATCCCATACAATCTATCGAATGAGTTTAAGAATGAACTCAAAATTGGGAAACATTATCTATGAACTCTTTGATCCAACCCATAGGTTGGAAATTATTGTAAGTCAACGATACTAAAAGATTTTAAGTGGTCATAGGTTCATATTAATTAAGGCCTAAAGTAAACCTCTTATGTTAACAATCAATAAGGTAAAAAAAACACGTACGAGATTAAAATAGAAAACCCATTGGTCTTCAATTTATAACTCTCTCAAACATGTTATTTTAGTTAAATATTTAATTTTTTACTCTTTGAAAGTATTCATTTTCATATATAATTCATTTTTTTCTATTACTAGAACATAAATATAAGTTTCTTGCCAATGGTAGCTATCACCCTCTTTAGGTAGCTCTTACCAATGTATCACTCACCAATTTATAGTAAACATACATGTAATGGTTCTTACATGCACATACAAAAACTTTAACAAGGAAAATATGACCTGATTGAGTGAAAACAAGTGCAAGTAAATTTTTTTGATCAAAATAAAAGTACACCATAGTTAACTCGAGTACATGTGTTCTGTATTGAATGATAATGAAATAGTCAATATGAGTTTTTCTCGAAGAAATCTATAGTAATGATTAAACAAAATATTAATAGGTTCACACTATCTTCTAAAGAGTCAAATTGAATAATATTAAAATAGACCTCATCTGGTGGTCCACAACCTATCAATCATCTTGATGCTATCTATCCATAAAAGACAAACATTTTTGTATTTTTTTGAAATGTCCTGAAAATAAAATTATTTTTTTATTTTCTTAAATGAATCAAAATAAAATACAACTTTAAAAAAAATCATTTATAAAACCAAGGCAAAAGAAACAAAAATAAACATGTATGCAATATATATCTCATGGATATAAATCATTATACAGTAAAAATAGTCCAAGACTGTAATAAAATTTGCAACAAAACTTGTAAAATAATCAACAATATGTACACATAGTCTATGAACATAAACACACAACACACTTGTGAGGAGAAAACTCTTTAACTACAATAGGTACAAAGCTATGTGTGTCCAAAGGAACATGGTGAGAAACATCAAGCCTACCAACTAATTGTGTAACTAACTTGAATTTCCTAACTCTGATAGATATAACAACGAGAATACGAGGTTTCATATTTAGTTTGGCTATATCCCTAGGAGGTTCTCATGTTCTCAAAATTTGGACCTTAAAACTTCATAGCTTTAGTCACATCGTTGACTTCTATAATGAGGGTCCTAATCCTCCAACATATGTGTTTTGAATCCAAGTTTCGCTTATTGAAAGGGTTAAGTTTAGGCATCATAGACACTTTTTTAGATTAAAAGAAAATTTATAATATGAAAATTTTTTATGTAAAAAGGTACAAACATAGGGTTGTGGTATGGTTGCCCTCTTTGGCTTAATAGTGTTCCTAGTTTAGGTATGCATAGGAGTCATGTTTGACCTTTTGACAAGGGCGGTCTCGGGTTTGAGAGTATACCCTTTTGAATGATCATATCCAAGTCTAATTTTATCCTTAGAGGACTAGATGGTCAAGGATAATCTCCTCTAACATCTCATATCTCCCTCGAATGTCAACCTTAACCATATTTTACTCCTCAAGGTCCTTCTTTATCCTAACATTGTCATCGTCTAGAAAGCTTCAATCCTGGAAAGACATGAAAAGAGCCTATTTTAAAATAGTGACCTTCTCATGCAAAAACTCGCATTCCACATTTCCCTCATCAAGATTTTTAGCAAGAGTAGTTTTATGAAATTTTAAATGGCACACAAGTACCTCACCTTCCTTAATGGCATAAATCGCATCCTCACACTTTGGAATCTTAGCATTAATAATTTTGTGAAATATAAAATATTTTAATAAAAATATTTTTGATAGATCCATTGCTAAATTATAACCCCTCTGGAATAGACCCATACCTAAGTGATAATACATTTGTTATTTTGGAGTCCCTATTTTCAAATGTAAGAAAATTGGTAATCATTTACACCCTTTTTCAGTAAAGCAAGAGACAAATTATAAGTTTAGGAGGATCAATTTTTTTTAGCTACTTGCAGAAGTCAACTTACTAAGGCGGTCATACTCCCTATTCTCCTATATAGTTGATACGTCTCCAAAAGGCCTAGTGGTTTTTTTATATATCTTTCAAATATGGACAAAAAACTTTACATGGAACTAAAATACTCTAAATGGAGCATCTTTGACAACTTTTGGGTCCAATACTTGTGCCCATCATTATAAAGGTGGACTTCAGAATATTAACATGAACATAAACAACGAGTTAGCTTAGCTGAAAATTTGTGGGATATAATTAATTCAAATTCAATATGTTTAAAATTCATCAAAACACGATTTAAATTGAATTCTTTATGGGGCCTCTCTTATAAAATATCCTTTATCCAGACTGGATTCAAATAGGTGTTGACTCACACCAAGTTCAATGCTTAATAAATAATTGGAACTAGGTAAAAAATCTTTTTTGGCTAGATAATTTGTTAGGTTCTTATATTATATAAGAGCTGAATTTGGAAATGTCCATTAAATATTTTGATGAAGTTTAAGTTTCTCATTACATTAGCCACTAGTATTGGAATTTATCCCCATTCTTAAAATCTATCTTTCAATAAATTGGTTTTCAAATCTCCAATATCCACCTTCATATAACCCTAGCAATAAGTGTAAACATAAATTAAAGAACACATAATTAACATTTTTTACGGATATATTAATTTAACATGCGAATATTCAATTCGATATGTTATTTGTTCTTTAATAATACAAATGTTATGTATTATACATTTAACATTAGGATCTTAGATCAGCATGCTTATCACATACAATTATTATTAGGAATACAAAATGATATTATAATGACATACCTCCATCATATCACAAGTGGAAAGATTGACGGAGTAGTCGACCTTAGACATGTCCGATCAGACTGAATTTCGAACAAAGATTTCTTCTTGTATACGGTAAGAACGTACTCCAATTTCAGTACGTTCAATGGTTGGATATTCTTCTATAGCAAAAATAGTATTCCAAAATAAACACAAATTTGAGTCTTTAGGTTTCCCCCACTTATCCTATAATTGCATTATGTTGTCTTATCATGTGTCTGAATGGAGGAAATCAGTCACTTATTTATAGGCAGGGACAAGACCCAAATCTCTAATAGTCACTTAATCTTAACTGTCCATCAAGGTAAATAACCAAGAGTCATTTTGACTCTTGGTATTTGGAGTCCCATTTCATTAACCAAAGTGACTCTTAGTATTAATCTAATTATGGGTCATATTATGTTGAATTATTCTTTAAAATAATTCTAACTTTCTCCCACTTGGTTGTGACAACCCGCCTAATAAAATACAGGGGGCGATCACTCCTATATCAAATTAAAACAGAAGTCGCATATGGATCATTCTTAGCATCACTGTCAAAAATCCATTTTAATTACTAATAATCTATTAGGCTGGCATCAAAATTTTACTTAACTACTTTTTTTAAATAGCTACACAATTAAAACATCCACACATTTTATATAAATGAAACTGGAAAGATATAAAATGACTGAACACTCGGTTTAAAATCATACAACCATATTGAATGCCACACTAAAAGGCGGTAAAAGAATAAATAAATGCAGTTGGGTTATTAGCCCGAATGTTTATACAGTACCTCCTATCTAGAGTACAAGAATATGAGCGTTTACGATAAACCTGCATGCATCCACAGTTGCTGCAGTAAACGTCTGACTTGAAGGAATTGTCATCCAGGCGTCCCTATGTCTGGACACCTATAGTATAGATATAGATATAGAAAAAGAGGAAAATATAGAAACGAGTCAGAGCCCGAGTTGTCAAAATATTTTGAAAGTGCATAAACGCTTTATTTTAAAAAAAATGTGTTATCTCATATTTAAATTGGTATTGCACTCCCATGAGATACCCCTCACCTCTCGCATCCTAACAAAATATCCTAGTCAAGCTACCCTGCCTAACTAGTCTGGTACCCATCTTCTATCAACCCTAGTTATCCCAAGTACTAAGGGCTAAAATTCTCCCCAGTCTCAACACTATGCCATATTCGTGCGTGGGGTGTCTCGCCGAGCGAAATCCAAATAAGGAACCCCCCCCCCCCCGATACACTACTACGTGGCAGGGTCGATCATCGAGATCCATTAGACCCTCAGTACACAAGGTATATACATACTATATAATGATATACATCTTAAAATACACATCCAAATCTATCTCCCGGACTGAGGTTTATTTTACATTCATCGTTATAATACACATCCAGATCTATCTCCCGGACTGAGGTTTACTTTATATTCATCTTTATAATACACATCTGCATCTATCTCCCAGATTAAGGATATTCTTCATATTCATCTTTATAATACACATCCAGATCTATCTCCCGGACTGAGGTTTAATTTATATTCATCTTTATAATATACATCCAGATCTATCTCCCAGACTGAGGTTTACTTTATATTCATCTTTATAATACACATCCGGATCTATCTCCCGGACCGAGGTTTACTTTATTTTCATCTTTATAATACACATCCGTATCTATCTCTCGGACTGAGGATATTCTTTTTCATTTTTATCTCTTTATTCTCATTAGAGATTTATATTACCTTGTTTTCATGCACAAGTAATATACTATGCACACAAGCATAATAATCATCCCAACGAGCTATAACTCGAGGATGCAATCTCATATTGTCGATCAAAAATCTGGGTTTAATCACTATACCACGGCACCGAGACAGACTCACTCAATGGTCCTGTTCAACAAATACACAACGATGGAGGCGGTCATGTTCCCCCTACAAGTGGAGTTACACACATATCACTCGAATGCAGGACGATAATGACCTGGGGACTATACTCACCCTGCTCCTCGACCTAGGGGATTCACTCACATCGCGCAACCTCACTGGATCACACTAGAGAATATATATAATCTGGTTTTTCCAACTCTATACTCAAAGGGGAAGCCCGTGGAAACCAGCCTCTAAATACACATATACCATCACATATAGATACATATGTATTCGTATCATAATATATATAATTTAATCGCATAGTATATATATATATATATATATATATATATATATATATATATATATATACACACTATATATTCCTCGTCGAATATATATATAAATTGCCATTATTGCCAATCACATAATAATATTTAAGTATTCTCTCTCTTATATATTATTCACACCTTAATCACTATTTGGGATTTATGTACTCTCCAAATACCCGATTCATAATCGTATGGTAAGTATGCCCTCAACTCATCTTTAACTTGTAACCCAAATTCCATCCCATTCGCCCCATAGGATTTTCTCATCCATAATCGATATATAATTATGGTTTCCCACATGCATGATTATATTGGCCCAAATGGCCACTAAAACTATCCCAATTGATGTTTGTCCCAGAACAGCCTTAAATTAAATAGATTGTGGATTCCTTTTCCACTAACCCAAGGACTACATTTCGCTCAAATAGTGATCTAGAGGTCCCCACTCTATATTTAGGAACCCCTAATATTTAACTCCAAACAATTCTAGCCTTAATTCTCCCAATATCAGGTTTGATTTCTAACTAATGATTTCGATCTCGGACAACCTTCCGTAGAAAAATCATTATAAATAAAAAAAAAATCAGAAAAATACGCGGTTGACACCCACGCTACCGTATCGAAAGAATCTACAATTTTCATTTTCTAACCAAGATCCTAATCGATTCGCCTCTATTACGAATCGATTTGTCAAGGATGCTGGCTTCTGTTCATCGTCTTCTCCGAGATTATTTCGGCCATTAAAGCTTCTCTCAAGCTTTTGTCTCCTCTCCCGACAGCCTATAACCTCAACCAACAACATATACACATATAACAATGGTTCTAAACATCCTATAACTCGAAACCAACAATAATTTTCGATTAAATCCTAAGTTTCTCTAATTGGAAAATAATTGGGGTTTATTCGTTTTTACTCCTGAAAACCTGTTTAATCCACGAAAACCCAACCCAAAATCTTTAGGGTTTGTTAGTACCAAAATATGATATGAGATTTATGCTTAAAAGTAAATAAAGCAAGTAAACACTTGCCTCGTGGATATAATCCAACGATCTCGTGTCGAATCCCGTGAAGGTTGGTCGGAGTCTCCCTTTTCTTCCTCTCTCTCTTCTCCTCTATCTTTTCTCTATTTTCTTTCTCTTATCTCCCCCTCTCCCTCCTTATATAGGGAGAAAAAGGGTTTATACCTTTTAAACCCAAAAATGACTCGTTTACTCAATTACGAGTTCTTTTACTCTAAAAATTCTTGAAACTCAATTTCGACTATCGGATACACTATTCTGGCTATCTCGGACATTCCGAGACTCACTGCACAATCAGAATCTCTATTCGAGGAACTTGACCACAACCAACTAATTTAACCCAATACGCCTCAATGCAGGTTTTCCAATTAAAATCTTACCTTTTGTCGCTTTACTCAACGGCGACATATAATTAAAATACTCCGAGATATTTACTTAATACCAAAAGTAAATATATCACCCATCGAAAATCATCGAATCCTTAAAATTTTCAAAAATTACAATAAATTTCCAACTTATACCCAATTATGGAATTTAATTTATCCCCAAAAGTAAGTGTTGTTAGATACTTCCCCCCTTACAACGGAATTTCGTCCTCAAAATTCAAATACAACCGATGCTACTAGTACTAACCTAGGATCGCTCCAAATCCTAATACCTCAAGGGGAACGATACTAACCCAATGGTTCCCAACCATACACTCTACGACTACCACGGTCGTAAAGTGAATCCAATAACGTCACATCGCACCTATCATTTCTAGTGCCTCACGTAGAAAGACAGGCCTACAGCCACTGACCTAACGTCCAAACACGATTCTAAACGTTCGCTCGTCAATATTTGGATATCTTATTTCCCCCAAAAAGAAATTACTCTAACGCTTGGCCACTCTTGTCAGTGTCCTTTCTTATCTTGAGTACGACGTTCCATCCAACATACTCCAAAATCCATTTATGACTCCCTTATAGCATAAACTTCAACTCTATATACTAAGCCTTTTCTATTTCAGGAAATATATAAAACTAACTTACTAAGGTCCCCATACACCTTTTTAACCCGTGCACATCTGCACAACCATTGTAAACGCTCGACACGTAACACTCTATCTAAATAAGGGCCTCCTTTCTTCGGTGTAATACTCACATATGGGTCCTCCCAACCCGCGAAGTTCAATTCTCCTCAGGGTTAATCAACCAAAGTTTCTATATCAGCGCCACTAGCTCTATTGAACTTACTCCTTAATAATTCTACGATCTATGCGTTATCCTACACATGCGAAACGGGTATAATCCTAAATATATCCTTAGTGCCCAAGGCCTCTCTCAACTTCTGACATTTGCTTGGTTTCATGCGTGGGACATCTCGCAAAGTGAAATCTAGACAAGGAACCCTCCCGTTACACTACTCCCTCGCGTCGTCGGTCACCGAGATATAACGACCTGAGGCACATCAGCAGGACATCCTAGATCTGACCTCGCCAACCTAACTAACACTTTTCTATCACTATCCTTCTATCAATCGGGTGCCTATTCTCTATCGATATGTTACGATTATTTTACCCAAAATACATTAACTCCAAATTTGCCTTCTGCACAAGGCCTGGCAATAAGCCTCAAATCAATTTTCTTTCACCTTGCCTCACCTGCCTACTTGTGGTGAGGAACAACATTTCAATGCCTTTTAGTACATAGTGTTTTCTCTACACTAGGTAAATTACCAACAAAACCCACATCCTTGCATATCATAACATCTCTCCACTCCCGACGTCGTTAAGGTTCATGCGTGAAGCGTCTTGCAAAGCGAAATCCAGACAATGAACCCTTCCAACACACTACTACTTAACTTTGTCGGTCATGGAGGTCCGTTAATTTCAAATATGCAATCGGGATAATCCTATCCCCTCGTCCAACAAAAGGTGGTTTGAACTCATATCTCTATATAGGAGCCACACCACCAAGCGCTCGTACTAACCCTAAGTCGTTGAGAAAAAAATAATGTGCTTAAACTCACATCTCGACAATGATCCTTGCATACCTTAAATCATATTTATAAGGTCGCCACATAGTCGAATCACGATAATGAAACATCTGCTCACCGAAGTTCCATCTACCCATAATAATAAAGGTGAACTCAACCTGTATCCATGTGAGATATCGCACCAACAAATCGTTCCACCCTGGAATCGTGGACACGATAGTCTTTCCATCATCTTCCTGCTATCGCTCCGATCAATTAGTACTTATAATACTCACAATAATATCATACTTATATATCACACATATAAAACGAGTAGGACAAGCCAAATACATATTTAAAATATCAACACCCTCTTTTATAGCGAATGAAGGAAAATAAAACTCCGCTATTGTGTAAAACACATAGACATACATTATATAATGTGATCGAGACCGCCACAAAACTCAAATTACACACACGAGTCTAGGGCTAACGAACACCGTGACTTTATCTAGCCATGCCGATTATACCTCTTCCTTCTAAGGTGAAACTCATAACAACAACTTCGCCTTTATCTACTCCAAATGTTTCCTGGACATGGTACACTTCCCCTAACTGAACCAAAATTACTTAACTCTACGCCCCATCTAAGCACCCTAATCTTGTCCTTTATTCCTACCGGGAAAGGACTAACCGTGCGGCTCCGCACTCCACATCACTATTTTCATCATTGGCCTTCCTGACCAAGATAAAGTTATCTATATCATCTGACTCTATAGCCTCGCTCCTTGTAATTATCTTACTAGTCCTCTTAACTTCTTCGTTAAAAGGAAACTCCCCTACTAGTTTCAATATCCCTATTTCAACAAATCTCCCCATGTAGATGTTCAATAACGGGGCACATAGACACACCGACATTTTTCGTATGCGTTTGCAACATTTCTATAACGAGCCTATCATTCCTTTGAAGGAATCTGTCTTCATTGTACCTACCTCACCTCGGTACAAGGTTCACTTATCGATATCACTCTTAATCCACTGTCGGGCTCTGACCCATCCTCATGTGAATAATCCAAACTGCATTTTCTTCCTAATCAACCAAAGGAACTCGCGATTAAAACCGTCCGTAAAAATTTCTCTATGACCAAAACATCCTGCTCGCCCATACCCTACTCTAAGCCAAGTGTTTTGAGCCTTCTACTTACACTAGGTAGTGCTATACTTACTTTGCACAACCTAACTTTAACTTAGGGTCCTTATCAAAGACCCCTTTGGAACCCTTGGCTTCACTGGGAAAACTTCAACTTTAGTACAAATTTTTACCACAGCAGTACATAGACACTTTCAACTACTATACTTTAGTAGTTGTTGTGTCAATCCTTAGCAATTTCCACAAGGAGAATGACCTCTACTGCGGTCCTAGTCTCCAGCTTAAACTATGCCCCACCTCATGCCGCCTTCCTCGATCAGCACACGAATCTCGAACGAGCACGTAAAATATTACTATAATCTTATAATATGGCAGGAGATGAAATCTCACAAGAGGAATTCAACAACCCTAGTCCTGAGGCTCTATATCAAATCGAGAGCAATCCTGAAAGCGTAGTACGTCCGCACAGATTCCTAAGGATACTAGAACCTGATGCTCTGATACCATCTGTGACAACCCGCCTAATAAAATACCAGGTGATCACTCCAATACCAAATTAAAACAGGAGTCGCATATGGATCATTCTTAACATCACTATCAAAAATCCATTTTAATTACTAATAACCTATTAGGCTCGCGTCAAAATTTTACTTAACTACTCTTTTTAAATAGATACATAATTAAAATATCCACACAGTTTATATAAATGAAACTGGAAAGAGATAAAAATGACAGAACACTCGTTTTAAATCCATACAACCATATCGAATGCCACACTAAAAGGCGATAAAAGAATTAATAAATACAGTTGGGTTATTAGCCCGAATGTTTATACAGTACCTCCTATCTAGAGTACAAGAATAGAAGCGTCTACGGTAAATGTGCATGCATCCTATAGTATATATAAATATAGCAAAAGAGGAAAATATATAAACGGGTCAGAGCCCGAGTTGTGAAAATATTTTGCAAGTGCATAAATGCTTTATTTTAAAAAAAAAATATGTTTTTATCTCATATTTCCATTGGTATCGCACTCCCATGAGATACCCCTCACCTCTATTCTAACAGTGCACCCCTATCGCATCCTAACAAAATATCCTAGTCAATCTACCCTTCCTAACTAGTCTGCTACCCATCTTATATCAACCCTAGTTATCCCAAGTACTAAGGGCTAAACTTCTCCCCGGCCTCAACACTATGCCATGTTCGTGCGTGGGGTGTCTCGCAAAGAGAAATCCAAATAAGGAACCCCCCGATACACTACTACGTGGCAAGGTTGATCGTCGAGATCCATTAGACCCTCAGTACACAACGTATATACATACTATATAACGATATACATCTTATAATACACATCCGGATCTATCTCCTGGACAGAGGTTTATTTTATTTTCATCTTTATAATACACATCCAGATCTATCTCCCGAACTGAGGTTTACTTTATATTCATCTTTATAATACACATCCGGATCTATATCCCGGACTGAGGGTATTCTTCATATTCATCTTTATAATACACATCCGGATATATCTCTCAGACTGAGGTTTACTTTATATTCATCTTTATAACACACATCCGGATGTATCTCCCGGACTGAGGTTTACTTTATATTCATCTTTATAATACACATCTGGATCTATCTCCTGGACTGAGGATATTCTTTTTCATTTTTATCTCCTTATTATCATTAGAGATTTATATTACCTTGTTTTCATGCATAAGTAATATACTAGGCACACAAGCATAATAACCATCCCAACGAGCTATAACTCGAGGATGCGGTCTCATAGTGCCGATCCAAAATCCAGGTTTACTCACTATACCACGGTACAAAGATAGACTCACTCAATGGTCCTCATCAACAAATACACAACAGTGGAGGCGGTCATGTTCCCCCTGCAAGTGGAGCTACACACATCTCACTCGAACGCGGGACGATAATGACCTGGGGACTATACTCACGCTGTTCCTCAAGCCAGGGGATTCACCAACATAGCACAACCTCCCTAGATCACACTAGAGCATATATACAATCTGGTTGTTCCAACCCTATACTCAAAGGGGAAGCCTGTGGAAACCAACCTCTAAATACACATATACCATCACAAATATATACATATGTATTCGTATCATAATATATATACTTTAATTACATACTATATAAATATACATTATATATTCCTCCTCGAATATATATGTAAATGTCCATTATTGCCAATCCGATAATAATATATAAGTATTCTCTCTCTTAAATATTATTCACACCTTAATCACTATTTGGGATTTATATACTCTCCAAATACCCGATTCATAATCGTATGATAAGTATACCCCCAACTTATCTTTAAATTATAACCCAAATTCCATACCATTCGCCTCATAGGATTTTCTCATCCATAATCGATATATAATTATGGTTTCCCACATGCATAATTATATTGGCCCAAATGGCCACTAAAAGTTTCCCAATTGATGTTTGTCCCAGAATAACCTTAAATTAAATAGGTTTTTGATTCCTTTTCCACGAACCCAAGGACTACATTTCACGTAAATAGTGATCTAGAGGTCCCCACTCTATATTTAGGAATCCCTAATATTTATCTGAAAAGAATTATGGTCTTAATTCTCCCAATATCAGGTTTGATTTCTAACTAACGATTTCGATCTCGGACAGCCTTCCGTAGAAAAATCATTATAAATCCAAAAAAAATCATAAAAATACGCGGTTGATGCCCACATGACCGTATCGAAAGGATCTACAATTTTCATTTTTTGACCAAGATCTGAATCGATTCGTCTCTAGACTGAATTGATTCTTCAAGGACACTGGCTACTGTTCATTGTTTTCACCGAGGCTGTTTCGGCCAATAAAGCTTCTCCCAAGCTTTTGTCTCCTATCCCGACAACCTACAACCTCAACCAACACCATATACACATATAACAAGGGTTCTAAACATCCTAGAATCCAAAACTAACAACTAATTTCGATTAAATCCTAAGTTTCTCGAATTGGAAAATTATTGGGGTTTATTCGTTTTAACTCCCAAAAACCCGTTTAATCCACGAAAACCCAACCCAAAATCTTTAGGGTTTGTTAATACCACAATATGCTATGATATTTATGCTCAAAAGTAAATAAATCAAGTAAACACTTGCCTCGTGGATATAATCCGACGATCTCGAGTCGAATCCCGCGGAGGTTGGCCGGAGTCTCCCTTTTCTTCTCCCCTTTCTTCCTCTCTCTCTTTTCCTCTTTCTTTTCTCGATTTTCTTTCTCTTATCTCCACCTATCCCTCCTTATATAGGTAGAAAAAGGGTTTATACCTTTTAAACCCAAAAATGACTCGTTTACTCAATTACGAGTTCTTTTACTCTAAAAGTTCCCGAAACTCAATTTCGACTATCGGATACACTATTCTGAATATCTCGGACATTTCGAGACTCACCACGCAGTCAGAATCTCCATCCGAGGCACTTGATCGCAACCCACTAATTTAACCCAAGACGCCTTAATGGAGGTTTTCCAATTAAAATCTTACCTTTTGCCGCTTTACTCAACGGCGACATATAATTAAAATAATCCAACATATTTATTTAATCCAAAAAGTAAATATATATCACCCATCGACAATCATCTAATCCTTAAAAATTTCAAAAATTACCCAATTATGGAATTTAATTTATCCCCAAAAGTATGGGTTGTTACATTGGTCCATAATTCTCATAAGGCGTGCAATTATCTTTGAGTCATCCTTAAATAATTTTTCATAAACAGCTTAATCAAACAAACCATTAATGGGGGTCATGGCGCTCACATACTAATTAAAGAGCATAATCACTTCCATGTACCACAATAGTAATAATTCATCCAACAAGGTCCATAATCGGGTTATTCTATAATGGTCCAATAATGTCTTATATAAAAGACTATTTTTGTCACATTCATAAATTCACATGCATGTAAATCTATATTGCAAGACAGAAATCGAAATGTTCAGAATACACTTTAATAGATATCAAGTATAGTGCCAAAATATAAGCACAAAAAAATCCACTAATACTCATACTTAATTGGCTACATGCAAGACTCATATCATAAGCATGTTTCATAAATGTTCTTTGGTGATAGGCCATTTATTAATGGATTTGCTATGTTTACACTTATATTAATGTGTTCAACTGACACTTTTTGTGTCTAAACTTCTTCGTTCATATATAAGTATTATATCCTAATGTGCCTAGGTTCTTTAACATACCTATCAGTTCTTCATGACGAAGATTGCAGTGATATTATCATAATATTTTAGCAACTTGGTAATAGTGTCGATAACTTCAAGTCTCAAAAAAATGTTCTGCAACCATAATCCATAATTTCTAGCCCCAAAGAATGCTACATACAATATTTAAATGTTTTCAATTTTTCATAATATTGGTCACAAACCTACTTAATCAAGAGATAACAATTATAATAAATGTGAGCATATAATATTTTACGCATCTAATTACTTCATATTTTAAACTATTTTATTTCTCTAATCTATCATTCACTATTAAGAGAAATTCAAGAAATATATAAACTTACTCCCACTGGCTTCAAGGTATAGAATTTTAATATTCTAAGATATAGGTGAAAATATTTATATACGCCCCTTTGTCTATTCGTAATGAAAACCTTGACCATAAGTCTAACTTTATATCTTTGATTATCAAAATCGAATATTTACTTACTCCTCTGTCAAATTTGCATTCTTGTGATTAATCTCACAATCAATCAAAATAGAAAACTCATTTAAGAGTTTCTTAAAACTATTCATATCCATTAACCAACAATTACTTTGGATGTTTAAGGAATGACTTGAGTATCTTAACTTCTTTTATAACCACATTATGTAGTTTGATACTCCCACTAATTTCCCCATTCTTTAAATAATTTGACATTTAATATTTTTCGATTTCGAAAGTAATTAATGTACCCTCTTTCGAGTGTAGACATAATTATAAATTATGCTTCTTTTAGTGGATTCTAAATCCATGCATGTACTAGACATTCCCAATCTTGCGGGCATGTCTAATTGCGTAAGTAAAGTGGAATTTACATAATACACTTTTAACCGTATACATTCATTTTTTTGTGAATAAATCTTGTGGCGATATCGACTTGTTGTGTTTGATTTGTTGTTTTATAACGACATGATCTATGTAGGTCCACTATCCTAGGACTATAATCTCCCACTTGGGTCACATAAATCGTTCTAAATTATAAAACCTTAAGAGCTCAAACACGTGTGTGAAGATTCATAAGTGACAATCCATAGATAATCTAATATATTAAATCATCAAAGTAAGTCTAGATTTAAAAAAGCCACAACATCAAAAAGCTACTTTGAAGTTCAACATTATGATATAAGATCATAATCATTTTTCTTGTAAAATTTTCATAAAAATAATTGTACAAACAACAAATGAGAATACCATAATTAAGGAAAATATATTCTCATATAAACGTAAAGATATTTTATATACTCGAGAATAATATTTTGAAAGGTCATTGAGGGGTTTTGAAATCATTACAAAATAACATAAGAAAACGAATCCAAGAATTTATCGTTTGTTTTATGCTTTGTCTTGTAATCATCCTCATATCGATTTATAACTATGTTTCGTAGCACTCTTATTTTTTTGAAAAATAAAAAAAATGATTTCATTCATATTGAATGATATATTATAATTCACATAATAAAGCTTAAAGTATGTGTGCTATATAATGGATACTCATTTTAGTCTCTAACATTATGAGACTTTCCATAAACTCTATGAAAAATTCGTTTAATAATTCTTCAAGATTTTAAAAGGGTTTCGCGCACTAATTCATTAATAGTGAGATCCTCAAGTGAAACTGAATTATAACGATTTAGCAATTCTAAGTGAAACTTAGCTTCTTGATTATAACGATATAGAGAAATAAAGTATTATAACGATTTCATTCTAAGAAGGTAGTCTCAAGAACATTAAAGGGGGAAAACATGCAGTTTTAGAGAAATAAAGTATTATAAAATGAATGAAATAAATAGCTCATTAAATAAATAGCTCATTAAATTAGTGCGATGAGTTGACAACACGTACGTTAATGACATTGAATAATTGTGGACATTTTTTTGCAATAACTTTGAATATTTATATATATGACTTTATTGGGTACCATGTTATGTAATTTAGATGAACATGCTATCTAAGATAACTTTTGACCACCTAATTGCATAATCTCTTATATTTATGTCATTTACTCAATATAAATTTCCTTTGGGAAATTATCTTTCTTGACGAAATTAATCAAATATACCCCATTAATGTCTTCACATATATAAGCATAATAAGTTATTACTATAACTTTTATTTTAAAATTTAATATTCACAAGCATTCTTGTTGGGTCACTTTGGTGGCTACCAAACTATCCATTATATGAATATTAAATTATTTTATGGATTGTATAATAATTTCAACAATCACTAATGTTTTCAACAGATCATAAATTAAGGAAGGTTATGGACTCTTTGGAGCAATCGATACTAACCTTAATAAACAAACATATTCCCCTTAATATTAACTTCACCATTTTAACTGAACTCTTTGGAGCAACTAAACCACAATGGCTTAATCATAATGAAATTATTAATAATCCAAACACACAAAACCATATTTGGAATCTTTGGATCAACCAAAACATAGTATTTGAATGTTATCACAAAATTCAGCATTTATAATTTATTAGATTAGACCACTTTGGTGGAATCGTAACCTAATCGTGATTTAAATACAGAGATGAAAACCTTAAAGCATGCCTAAATATAGTATTGCATTTTATCATAAATTCAAATTAACATTTACAGTTTATTAGAGTAGACCACTTTGGTGGAATCAAAATCTAATCATGATATAAATGCTAAGAAGAAAACTTTAGGTCATGCTTCTAATATTGTTTTACTCGTATTGAGCATAATAAGTGTATACACATTAATCTAATATTTACAATTTTGAACACCACATAAAACTTAATGCAAATATTAGTTTCAAGGAAATATTTAAATCCTTCAAGGTTAAGTTGATGTGGAAAAAAAAGTTCTCATTAATGTTCATTTGATAATCAAAATTATCCTTTGCTACAATGAACAAGCTACATCATCATTTCATCAATAATCTAATATTCATCATTATATTTGAACTCATTGACAGTAAAATTTATACACAGTAATTTAATATTTATAATTATAGATTATGGCACTTTAATGGACACCTAATCTAATCTAATATAAATATTAATATCAAAACCTTAACCACGACTATAATAGTCATAACAATATTTGCTATATATCAAAAATATTATGACAGTCAAATAAGGTAAGACAACTGATGTACTTATTAAAACACAAAAATGGAGAAATCCATAATTTTCAATAGTGATTTTTTTTAGTAACCACTATAAGAATACTCTTAAAAAGATACTCCCCAATAAGAGAATTAAAAAAATGGAGAAAGAAATAGTTGTCAATTTTATTACCAAATATAACAAATTTAAGGTTTTGAGAGCTTAAAAGTGCTTAAATAGTCAAAACAATATTCATCACTAAAAAATAGTGATTTTTAATCATTAAATCCTTTCGGATTGACATAAAAAATTTCATTAATATGGGGTAAGTCGACAATTTTAATCTCAATTATTGCTTATTAGAGGCATAAGAAAACAATTATTAAAAATGTCTCCAAATATTAAGATTTACAGTTTTATAAATTAAGCAAATTTAAAGACATAATTAAAATTGTCGCAAAATAAAATCTCAATAAGGGAACCAAAACCAATTCTAATTTTGTCATAAAAATTTGGCACCCAAAATCTCATCTTATTAAATTTTCTTTTATGTGACTATACAGATATACCAATTAATTCAGTTGGTTGCTTTCAGAGATATCCTAAATTGATTTATCACTAATTGTGCGTAAATATTTAATTCATATATTGTGAAAAAAATTTACTTTCATGGAACATACATGCACACACATATTACGTAATGTATTAAAAATTCAATACCCCAAATAATATACGCGCAAAACTTAATTGATAATCAACGGTCCAAATATAGGTGCACGCATAATAATCTAATATTTAGGACTATAAATGAAGATACTTTCTTCTTAATTTAACTTCATATAAATATTAGTGTCAAGAACATCAATTCATAATTATATTTGGACCTTTTGACAATCAAATATAGATTATACACAATAATCCAATTTATCGAAACTATTATTGTCAAACCCCTAATCATACATCTAATATTCAAAAACATTATATTTAACCTTTTGGTCAATACCAAATAATACATAACATGAATATTAGAGCAACCATTTAATGAGAACAATTATATGTATTGATTTATATCATAAAACATAAAAAATAATTTATTTTTCCAAAAATGAATTTTTTTGAGTTATTAGTACAATAACATAAATAATATCTTCAAGGTCACTCTCCAATTCGCGGAATCGTAAAATCAATTTCTAAGCAAGAGTTAGTAGTGTTGACATTATTACCAAAAATAGTAAAAACTCGTTTTTAGGGGTCTAAACAACATCAAATCATCGAGATAGGGTGGTGCCCAATGTTTACTATGGGTTTTGTTTATTTCGACATTTCCAAGTTACCATGTGGATTTCGTAATATTCCGAGTAAAAATACAAAATTTGTCGCAAAAAACAAATCTAGTAATCCATAGTTTTTTTATCTTTACTTTTACCTGGATTTCAATATAGGCAAAAACTCTTAATGGACAATCAAGAGATCAGAAACCAGTTAATCTGATACCACATGTAAACATAAATTAAAGAACATGTAATTAACAATTATATATGGATATATAAATTTAACGTGTGAATATCCAATTCGATATGTTTTTTATTCTTTAATAATATAGATTTTATGTATTATACATTTACCGTTAGGATCTTAGCTCAACATGATTATCACATACAATTATTATGAGGAATACAAAATGATATTATAATGACATACCTTCATCATGTCACAAATGGAAAGATTGAGAGAGTAGTCGACCTTAGACATGTCCAATCGGACTGAATTTTGGATAAAGATTCCTCTTGTATACGACAAGAACGTACTACAATTTCAGCACGTTACAACGGTTAGATCTTCTTCTATATCCAAAATAGTATTCGAAAATAAACACAAATTTGAGTCTTTTGATTTCTGTGCCTTATCCTATAATTACATTTTGTTGTCTTATCATATATCTAAATGATGGAAATCAGTCACTTATTTATAGGCAGGGCATGACACAAACTCTTGAACTATGACTTAATCTTAACCATCCATCAAGGTAGATAACCAAGAGTCATTTTGACTCTTGGTATTTGGAGTACCCTTTCATTAACGAACGTGACTCTTAGTATTAATATTATTATGGATCATATTATGTAGAATTATTCTTTAAAATAATTCTAACAATAAGTTCTTTGATTTGGCCATTCAATCCCACTACAATTTTTGTTTTAAATATGCTATATCATATTTTACCCAATTAAAACTTTAGTGATTTTATGTTAACCTCTTTAGAAGTATTTCATTCCTCCCAAATCCTATCGTGTTGCTTGGAAAGCTCTACATAACAGACTCCCAACTATTATTAACCTCTAAGAAAAAGGAATCACATTGGCTAAAATATGTATTATTTTTTATAATAATATTAAAATTATTGATCATATATTTCTTTAATGTGATTTTTCTTTGTATATTTGGAATTATCTTTGTAAGTCTTTTAATAAATAGCAACCTCATGTGTCCTCTATTTTCCATCTTTAGACAAATCTGCATAGTATGAATTGGAGCTCTCAACTCAATGATAAATGAATTTCTAGCTTTATGAAAACCATTGGTAGTATTTGGTGGACTAGAAATGAGGCTACTTTTGATGGTGTTAATCCTCTTATCGTGCAACAACTTAAGGTTTGGATCCAATATATCAACTCAATCTCATATGAAAGTATGAATAACTCAATGGAAGACCTTTTTATCCTCCATAAAATGGTATTATCAGCGAGACCAAGAAAATATCCTTCCTTCTTCGCATTACAATGGACACCTCCTTATTAAGAATGGATCAAAATCAACATTGATGGTCTAGGTAAAATTACACAAGGAATATTTATTATAGTTGGTAATTTCATAAATCATATGGGCTTCATCAAAAGAGTTTTTTGGCTTAAACATTATAATTCATACTGTCTTTTTTGCTCAGATCTTATTAGTCTTCATTGGAGTAGAATTAGGTTGGGATAAAGTGTGGATTAACCAATGGATTGAAGATGATTAAATGGAAATTTTTTATTATATTCTTAGTATTAATTTTACAGAGAATTTTTTTATTGTATTCTTAGTAATAATTTACACCCATAATGGGAATTATCTCCTAGATGGTTTAATTGAAAATTCAAACTTTCAAATATGAGATTCTATTGCTCTCACATCTATAGAGAATGGAATGCTACAATAGACAGATTCTCCCTTTTGGCTTTGGCACATCATTCACTTCAATGGTGGAATAATATGCCTAAATAGATCATTCCTCTTATCAGGGACGGAGCCAAAAAAAATAAAAAATTGGGGGGGGGGGGGGGGGGGCAATAATTCAACAAGAGAAAATTTTGAAATTAAAAATAAAATATATTGATCATAAAAAGTAGAAATTGCACCATTTCAAGGTATACGATGAATATCTTAACTAGAACAAATATTAGGCAATAATATAAGTTGCTTTGACAAAGACAACAAAAAATTAACCAAAAAACTCTTCGTAGAACATATCAAAGCTTTATCAAAACTGCACCTGACGTGTTTTTAAATCACAAAATCCGCCAATGATCGAATCTGTACTAAATTGTTTCTCAAATTCCTTTTCAATGTTGATAAGAAGAAAATTTGTCAAATATTCATCCTCCATCTTGTTTCGAAGTTCAGATTGGACGTGACTCATAGCGGAAAAAGCATGTTCTGTGGTTGTAGTAGAAACATGAAGAGTTAGAACAAGCTTGATCAATCAATCAATTAGTGGATACATTATAGACTTTCCAGTTTTCACCAACCACTGACATGGATCTGTGATATCCCTCCTAATAACCTATCAAGTGATCAATACAATACCAAATTACAACATGAGTCTCACATGGTTCATTCTCAGCATCACTGCCGAAAACCAATTAGAGTACTAATAACCTATTAGCCTGGCGTCAAATTTTATATTAACTAATATTTTTAACCAAACCAACCAAGTAAATCATTCACGCAGTTTATATATACAAAATTGAAATGAAATAAAAATAATCGAACACTCGGTACAACATAAGACAACCAAATCGAATCTGTAAACTAAAATGCGGTAAAAGAATAATTGAATACAATTGGGCTATCGGACCGAGTGTTTCTTCAAAACCTCCTATCTATATTACAATGGTAGAAGCGTCTATAGTAAACCTACATGCATACCCAGCTGCTGCAGCAAACGTCTGACTCGAAGGAATCAACATCTAGGCATCCATGTGTCTGTACGCCTACATATATGTATATAGCAAGAGAGGGGAAAATAGAGAAACGGGTCTGAGCCCGAGTTTTTGAAAATATTTAGCAAGAGCTTGAAATACATATTTTAAAATATGAAATATCTCATATTTAAACTGGTATTGCACTCTCATGAGATACACCTCACCCCTCTTCTAATAGTGCACACCTATCGCATTCCTGTTTAAAAAAGCTAGTTAAGCTACCGTGCCTAACTAATCTCTTCCACCCATCTACTAAATCATCGTTATTATCACCTATCTTGCGGGATATAACATAAGTTATACCGTGTGACACCCCGCCCAATTAAACCTTGGGTGATCAAGCCTTAATTTAATTTAAACAGGTTTCTTAAATGGTTCATTCTTAGCATCACTGCCGGAAACTTTTTAAGTTACTAACCACCTAAGTAAAATTGAGCGATTGCCAAATTTTATCTTTCTTAAAAAACACAAATAATACATACAAGGACATTACAATTCTATAGATAAAAACAGTTGCATAAATAACTGAATGCAAGTAAGGTCTTGCCGAAAAGCACGGCCAATAAAGGACATCTCAAAATCCAAAATCAGAATAACTGTAAAAGTAAATATAGGACAACATGTCCCAACTAAGAATACTAAAACTGAGATCCTGCACTAGAGCTGAAGAAGGGGAAACGTCTAAACAATACCGCAACATCCACACGTGTTGCAGCTCCCAAATCCCTAGAATGAAATCATGCTAGGTGTCCCCGTGGCTGGGAACCTAAAAGGTTTTTAAAAGATTTTACATAGCAAGAGTTAGTACTCAAAACATTTGAAAATATTTTTGCTAGCGGTTATCACAATTGAGTTATTGATTACACACATTAAAGTTTCGCACAACTCCCTCGAACTTCATCACCTCTCTTCTATAGTGCATGTCTAAAGTGGACACTTAATTCACCTAGTTATACTTCCCATAAGCGTAGGTAACTTATTTACTGCTCGTAATCCTTATTTTTGTAATAATTACATCACGCTATAAATTATTACTAAGATATTTACAATTCATTTCATTATCTACTATTCTCAATCTTTAGATTATGCACATAGAATACATTTTATCACACAATCATTTATTTAATATATGTTATTATTAACATATCCTTTTACCACACGTAAAGGACTCTTGGTTCAGAATGATTCAACGACCCCAAGTAAGAGTTGGATCAGAATGATCCATCGACCCCAATTATAAAAAAATATGAATATATACACATATTATGGTTCGGGACTCTTTAATCGTGACACCAGTTTAAAGTTTGGTTCGGCATTTTTCATCGACCCCAAACATATAATAACCTTATGTTAGTTCGGAATGTCACATCGACCCTAACATAATTAATTTAGGTAAAATTCTCTTAACTCAAACTTTTATATAATTTAGTAGGTACACACTCGACCTATCAAATCATCCCTGTACATAATATATTTTACTTATATTCACCGTACTCATTAATTTACAATTTATTTCACTATTGTATTTATTTGAGTATTCATGCAACTCTAAGGGCCCTGGTTACCCCTCCCTTAATTCAATAGTTAAGTTAACTTTAACCTACTCGTATTTTTCCCGGAATTTACTCTCACTTTTTCCGTAGGTAAATTCTCTAAATCCCAACATACGGCTAAATCGATCTTTCTCCCGTCGGTCCGTTTCTCCAAAATTCCCACTCAATTATTTATGAAGAAATCTCACGGTACACCTACTGGTATTTATGAAGTCTCCTCATAGATAAAATATCATCACTAAGGTTCCCATTAAGCGATGGTAATTAAAAGGAAATTTATTTACAAAATTCTCTAGAGTCCAGGCAGGGTCGATCAATTGATGGGACGAGGTCGATCGATCGACATTCAAGGGCCGATCGATCGATCAAGCAGTGACAGACCCAGTTCGTCTTCTCCATGCGAGTTATACCATTTTTATCTATCTATCTTTCATGATAGTCCACCATATTTGCAACCAACAATTTCTAATCATTCCTATATGTTCCGGGAAGATTAATAATGATTTATAACAACAAAATCAGTATAAATCTTAGTCAAATTAACTAAAAATCTTACAAATATTCAAGAACCCTAAAAATACATTCTTTACATCTTTGATCATAATTCCAGATTTTTTTAGTTCGATTCAATCATCTAGTTTTCTATGATATCAGAAGATTTGGAGATCCAAAAACGTTCTACATGCAATCCCTACCAATCTTGGATCATAATCGATTGTTTTTCTTCCAAAAATATCGAAAAAACCATGTTCTTCAAAAAGCTTAAATATGGGCATTATAACTCAATTTATTTTACAAATAACCACTTGCCTTATGATTTGTAGGCTCTGATTTCGTGGTTGTTGATGATGGTTGATGATTTTGATCCTTCAATCCTTCTTACCAACAATTATGTGGTGAAATCTCCTTAGAATTTCCCTTTTTTTTTTTTTTTGCCTTAGGGAATTTCCTCTCTCTCTTCTCTAATGGCTATGGTGCATTTTCTATCTTTCTAACCCTGGCCTCAACTCTTATAATCTGATTTAGAGTTTCAAAATTCGTAGGTCTACTTACCCATAAATGTAAAGAGACCAAAATGCCCTCGAATGGCCCCGGTTTAGCCCAAAAATGACCCGACACTCAACTAGTACCCCCCGGGTAAACTATTTTGACTAATACGACCCTTTCGGAATCATCTGTGGACTCTAAATTATCGCTTGAGTCTCTAAAAATATTTTTCTAATCTCATCTTCAATATTTTTGTCTACGCGTGACACTCGATTGAGATAACTCAAGTACGTCCGTAAAATCCCTTGATCGTACATAACAACATTCAAAATTTACTACTCACAATTAGTAAATTTTTAATCGTTATATTAATCTTTATTAACATTATATCACATTAAATTACTCTTCTAACGTAATTTAAATAAAACGTATCACATTAAATTACTCTACTCACGTAATTTAAATAAAACGTATGACATTAAATTACTCTACTCACGTAATTTAAATAAAACGTATTTTATCATATTAAATTACTCTATTCACGTAATTTAAATAAAACGTATTTTCCTAATTAAGCAAAATTACGGGGTATTACATACTTCCCCCCCTTAAAAAGGAATTTCGTCGTCGAAATTAGAAAATACCTGCTGTGAATAATTCGGGATATCGCTCTAGCATATCCTTCTCCCGTTCCCAAGTAGACTCATCCATATTGTGATGTCCCCAATGTAATCTCACTAAGGGTACCACCTTGGACCGCAGTTTGCGCTCACTGTACTCCAGAATAGCCACGTGTCTCTCTTCATACGAGACATCTAGCTGTAAATCGATCTCCTCCAATGGAATGTGCTAGAAGGCTCTCTCACTCCTCTTGTATTTCTTCAGCGATGCCACATGGAATACATCATGTATTCGCTGAAGATGCTCAGGGAGTCCCAATCTGTAAGATACCGGTCCCACCCTCTCAATGATAGGAAACGGCCCCACATATCTCAGCGCTAATTTCCCTTTCTTGCCGAACCTCATAATCCCTTTCATAGGAGAAACTCGACTTAATACCTGGTCACCCACATCTAGTTCCACGTGTCTCCTACCGGCGTCAGCATTACTCTTTTGCCTATCCTGAGCTATTCGAATACGTCCTCGAATCAACTCTATTTTGGAGGAAGTCTCCTGTATCATCTATGGCCCCAACACCTTGTTATCCCCCACCTCTAACCAAGAGGCGGGTGAACGACAAGGCCTCCCGTAAAGTTCCTCGAATGGAGCCATGTCGATAGTGAATTGGTAAGAGTTATTATATGCAAACTTCACCAAGGGACGGTATGGCTCCCAACCTCCCCCAAAATCTAGGACACACATCCTTAGCATGTCCTCCAACATCTGGTTTACCCTTTCAGTCTGACCGTCCGTCTGTGGGGGATACGCCGTACTCAACCGTAAGTCGGTGTCCATGGCCTCCTGAAAGCTCTGCCAGAAATGTGACACAAATATTTTGTCTCGGTCCGACACAATATTAATAGGAACTCCGTGCAGCTTAACAATCTATGAAATGAATAGATGCTCATACCGCATCGTATCATAATCCATACGAATCGGTATGAAATGAGTTACCTTAGTCAGCCGATCCACTATCACCCATATGGAATCGTGACCCTTCTATGATGTTGGTAACCCAGTAATAAAATCCATCGAGATGCTCTCCCACTTCCACACGGGAATCTCCAGTGGTTGTAGCATCCCTGAAGGCCTCTGATGGTCAACTTTTACGAATTGACATGTAGCACACTTTGAGACAAATTCTGCAATATCTGGTTTCATACCTTACCACCAATATAATTGTCCCATATCCTGGTACATTTTGTCCCCACCTGGATGAGCCAAAAATTTTAACCCGTGTAACTTCGTCATAATGGCATGTCTCAAATCATCATTTTCGGGTACTATCAGCCTACCATTAGACCGTAGTCCGCCCTCTGAACTGATGGAGTAGGACTCTGCCCCCTCGGCCAGTAACTATCATACTTTGTCCTGACAAAATGGGTCCTCAACCTGTGCCCTCACTACCCGTAGAACACTCTTAAGAGTGATTGCTAAAACTCCCATGCATGCTCTAGCTAACTCATCCTCGTGTCGAAGTTCACACCACTTTGCCTTCCAAATTTCTGCCAACCCTCCAGTAGGTCTTCTGCTTAACGCATCTGCCACCATGTTAGCCTTGCCAGGATGATAGTGTATATCAAAATGGTAGTCCTTCACGAATTTAAGCCACCTCATTTGCCTCATATTCAGATCCTTCTGAGTTAACAGAAACTGCAATGACTTATGATCCGTGAATAGAGTGAATTGCTCACCCAGAAGATAGTGTCTCCATATCCTCAATGCAAAGACAATCGTTGCCAACTCGAGGTCATGGGCGGGGTAATTCTTCTCATGTGTCTTAAGCTTTAGGGACGCATAAACTATAGACTTCTCTTCTTGTTGTAACACACCCCCAATCCCTTGTAAGGACGCATCAGTATAGACTCGGTACTCCACACCGCTCCTAGGCAAGGCAAGAACGGGTGCTGATGTCAACTTATCCTTTAATTCATCAAATGCTAACTGACAACTGTCACTCCATATGAAGGGTACTCCCTTCCGAGTCAAGTTCGTTAAAGGTCCGGCAATTTTTGAGAACCCCTTGATGAAGAGACGTTAATAACCAGCCAGCCCCAAGAAACTGCAATTTCGGTCGGTGTCGTGGGCTGTCCCCACTCCCTTACCACCGATACCTTACTTGAGTCAACAACAATGCCTCTTCTAGATACAACGTGGCTTAGGAACTGAACCTCCCGAAGCTAAAATCCACACTTCTCAAATTTGGAGTACAACTGATGGTCCCGCAATGTCTGTAAAACCATTCGTAAATGTTCAGTGTGTTCCTCCTCCGTGCGAGAGTAAATCAAAATGTCGTCTATGAATACAATCACAAACTGATCCAAAAACTCCCCGAATACCCTGTTCATGACATCCATGAATACTACCGGTGCATTAGTTAGCCCAAACGGCATCACTCTGAACTCGTATGACCCGTACCATGACAAGAAAGCGGTCTTGGGTACATCCTCTTCATGAATGCATAATTGGTGGTAAACCAACCTCAAATCGACCTTTGATAAGTATGCAGCCCCTCTCAACAGATCAAACAAGTCATTAATCCTAGGCAACAGATACCTATTACGTATCGTCACTTTGTACAGCTCTCTGTAATCTACACACAGACGAAGTGAACCATCCCTTTTCTTTATAAATAACATCGGTGGACCCCATGGCGATGTACTCCGTCAAATGAAACTCTGTCCTAATAGCTGCTGAATCTGATCTCTCATTTCTCGCATCTTCGAAGGAGCCATCGATACGGTGCTCTGGCAATCGATCTCGTCCCCGGTGCTAGGTCAATAACGAACTCTATCTCCCTGCTGGGTGGTAACCCTGGTATCTCCTGAAAGACATCCTCAAAATCCCTCACCACTGGGATTGAGTCCAGAGAAACGACAACCCCATGTGAGGTCTCTTCCTCTATATAATATAAATGAGTTCGCGATCCCACCTCAGGGAGTGGCATTGCCACCAGGAACATTTCTTGTCCCGGGATGGATAACACGATAGTCCTATCATAACAATCTACCATTGCACTATACTGCGCCAACCAGTCCATACCTAGGATGAGGTCATATCCCTCCATATCCAGCACTAGGAGGTCCACCGCTAGACTCAACCTACCGACCATAATGTCCACACCCTTACAAATTAAGTGTATAAGGGACCCACTACCCATTGGTGACTTCATGCACATAAGATGAGTGTCAGCTGTTGCTAATAGGTCGGCTGCCTGTGCAAATCTAGTGGCAATAAACAAATGTGTCGCCCCCGTGTCAAACAAAATACTACCCTCAAGACCATTAATAGGAAACATACCCGCAACTGCCGACGGTGCTAGAGGTGCTGGCTGATATGGGATATCACGGACATTGAACACACGTCTGTACTGCATCTTTCCTGGATGTGGGGCCTGTACTACTGCTAGGGATAACGGAGCCTTCTTCCCCGGTTGGGCACCCTGTTTTTGTGCCCTGTCTGTCTATGGACAATTTCTACTCTTGTGACCCTGCTGGCCACAAGTGAAACACTGACTCTGAAACTGTCTATGCCCTTGGCCCTGTTGGCCCTGATGTTGACCCTATCGACCTTGGCCTTGCTGCCCTCCATTTTTGTTCCCTTGGACCTGTTGGCCCTGAGGAACTTGTGGTTGGGGACCCTGCTAGCCCTGTCTGTCAAAGCGATGCCTCCCGTGCTTAAAATTCTTGGTAGAGTTCCCCTATCGGGAATCCTGCCCTAACTAGCCCACTATTTGTTGTTGTGGTGTGTTGCTGTCACTACTCTCGCCTACCTTGCCCGGTTGGTTAGGTTCACCTATCTTATTTCACCTCGCATGAAAGCGGTGATTCTGACAGTGTAATAGAGCGTCATTGACGACATATGTGTAGGTTACCAATGCCGAATTACCGATAAAATGTTGTCTGATTATCCAGGTCAGGCCATCCATAAATTTTGACTCTTTCCTCTCCTCACCAATCACCTCATTTGGCACAAAGTTATCCAATCGGGTAAACTCTTCCTCATAATCAGTAACTGAGTGATCACCCTGAACCACTTCGCTGAATTTCTTCCTTATCTTTGACTCTACTGCTGGAGGGAAATATTTGTGGTCAAACAGCACCCAAAACTCAGAAATTCCCATAGTGTCCCTTTCCTCGGTGGTGGTAACTGACTCCCACCACTATAAGGCCGCTCCGGAAAGATGGAAAGTGGATAGCATTTGTTTCTGTACCTCGGTGCACTCTAGCATGCGTAAGTGGCGCAGGATATTTTTCTTCCAGTTGCACCCCTGCACTACATCGGTATTACCCTGAAACTCGGGTGGGTGTCCTTTCTGAAATGTCTCTCTGACTCGCTACCAAGTATATGGTCCTGCTGGAGCCTGAACCACCGGTGCCACGAGAGGAGGTGCCTGGGGCTAAGGAAAATGGGCTTCCATGGCCCTCATAGCTGTCTCGACTGCCTGGGTCACTATCACTGCAACCTGAGTAGTGGAATTAAGTCGGGTGGGGGTGGTGGTGTTGGCACCTGTGGATACTGATGAGCCTCCCTCACCTCGTCTCTGGCTTCAGCCCTCTCCTCTCTTTGTCTCCTTGGTGGCATCTGAAATAAGATTCAAATTGTATAAGTACACAATTTATACAAAATTTAAGAGCAGATATACAATAACGCAAAAGTGGATATTGAATCAACAGTCCTAATAGTAGGTCTCTAAAACAACCAAACATTATGCTGAAACGCAGTAAGCCGTACATATCCTATGGACACTAGAACCTAATGCTCTGATACCATCTGTGACACCCCGCCCAATTAAACCTTGGGTGATCAAGCCTTAATTTAATTTAAATAGGTTTCTTAAATGGTTCATTCTTAACATCACTGCCGAAAACTTTTTAAGTTACTAACCACCTAAGTGAAATTGAGTGATTGACAAATTTTATCTTTCTTAAGCAAAACAAATAATACATACAAGCACATTACAAGTCTAGTGATAAAAAAAATTTGCATAAATAACTGAATGCAGGTAAGGTCTTGCCGAAAACCACGACCAATAAAGGACATCTCAAAATCCAAAATCAGAATAACTGTAAAACTAAATATAGGATAACATGTCCCAACTAAGAATACTACAATTGAGATCCTTCACTAGAAGTGAAGAAGGGGAAACATCTAAACAATCCCTGCAACATCCACACGTGCCACAGCTCCCAAATCCCTAGAATGAAATCATGCTGGGTGTCCCTATGGCTAGGCACCTAAAAGGTTTTTAAAAGATTTTACATAGCAAGAGTTAGTACTCAAAACATTTGAAAATATTTTTACAAGCGGTTATCGCAATTGAGTTATTGATTACACATATTAAAGTTTCGCACAACTCCCTCGAACTTCATCACCTCTCTTCTATAGTGCATGTCTAAAGTGGACACTTAATTCACCTAGTTATACTGCCCATAAGCGTAGGTAACTTATTTACTGCTCGTAATCCTTATTCTTGTAATAATTACATCACGCTATAAATTATTACTAAGATATTTACAATTCATTTCATTATCTACTATTCTCAATCTGTAGATTATGCACATAGAATACATTTTATCACACATCATGTATTTAATATATGTTATCATTAACATATCCTTTTACCACACGTAAAGGACTCTTGGTTCGGAATGATTCATCGACCCCAAGTAAGAGTTGGTTCGGAATGATCCATCGACCCCAACTATAAAAAAAAATATGAATATATACACATATTCTGGTTCGGGACTCTTTCATCGCGACACCAGTTTAAAGTTTGGTTCGCCATTTTCCATCGACCCCAAACATATAATAACCTTATGTTAGTTCGGAATGCCACATCGACCCTAACATAATTAATTTAGGTAAAATTATCTTAACCCAAAATTTTATATAATTTAGTAGGTACACACCCGACCTATCAAATCATGCGTGTACGTAATATATTTTACTTATATTCACCGTACTCATTAATTTACAATTTATTTCACTATTGTATTTATTTGAGTATTCACGCAACTCTAAGGGCCCTGGTTACCCCTCCCTTAATTCAGTAGTTAAGTTAACTTTAACCTACTGGTATTTTTCCCGAAATTTACTCTCACTTTTTTCGTAGCTAAATTCTCTAAATCCCAACATACGGCTAAATCGATCTTTCTCCCGTTGGTCCGTTTCTCCAAAATTCCCACTCAATTATTTATGAAGAAATCTCACGGTACACCTACTGGTATTTATGAAGTCTCCTCATAGATAAAATATCATCACTAAGGTTCCCATTAAGCAATGGTAATTAAAAGGAAATTTATTTACAAAATTCTCTAGAGTCCAGGCAAGGTCGATCGATCGGTGGGATGAGGTCGATCGATCGACATTCAAGGGTCGATCGATCGATCAAGCAGTGACAGACCCAGTTCGTCTTCTTCATGCGGGTTTCACCATTTTTATCTATCTGTCTTTCATGATAGTCCACCATATTTGCAACCATCAATTTCTAATCATTCCTATATGTTCTGGGATGATTACTAATGATTTATAACAATAAAATCATCATAAATCTTGGCCAAATTAACTAAAAATCTTACAAATATTCAAGAACCCTAAAAATACATTCTTTACATCTTTCATCATAATTCCATATTTTTTTAGTTCCATTCAACCATCTAGTTTTCTATGATATCAGAATGTTTGGAGATCCAAAACCGTTCTACATGCAATCCCTACCAATCCAGGATCATAATCGATTGTTTTTCTTCCAAAAATATCATAAAAAACATGTTTTTCATAAAGCTTAAATATGGGCATTATAACTCAATTTATTTTGCAAATAACCATTTGCCTTATGATTTGTAGGGTCTGATTTCGTGGTTGTTGATGATGGTTGATGATTTTGATCCTTCAATCCTTCTTCCCAACAATTATGTGGTGAAATCTCCTTAGAATTTCCCTTCCTTCTTTCTTTTGCCTTAGGAAATTACCTCTCTCTCTTCTCTAATGGCTATGGTGTATTTTCTATCTTTCTAACCCTAGCCTCAACTCTTATAATCTGATTTAGGGCTTCAAAATTCGTAGGTCTACTTACCCATAAATGTAAAGAGACCAAAAAGCCCTCGAATGGCCCCGATTTAGCCCAAAAATGACCCGGCACTCAACTAGTACCCCCGGGTATACTATTTTGACTAATACGACCCTTTCGGAATAATCTGTGGACTCTAAATTATCGTTTGAGTCTCTAAAAATATTTTTCTAATCTCATCTTCAATTTTTTTGTCTACGCGTGACACTCGATTGAGATAACTCAGGTACGTCCGTAAAATCCCTAGACCGTACATAACAACATTCAAAATTTACTACTCACATTTAGTAAATTTTCAATCGTTATATTAATCTTTATTAACATTATA
This sequence comes from Sambucus nigra, assembly GCA_949130495.1. Classification (NCBI taxonomy): domain Eukaryota; kingdom Viridiplantae; phylum Streptophyta; class Magnoliopsida; order Dipsacales; family Adoxaceae; genus Sambucus; species Sambucus nigra. The sequence continues at coordinate 221,493,904 of OX422217.1, read as the reverse complement.
TCACATTAAATTACTCTTCTCATGTAATTTAAATAAAACGTATCACATTAAACTACTCTACTCACGTAATTTAAATAAAACGTATTTTATCATATTAAATTACTCTATTCGCGTAATTTAAAAAAAACGTATTTTCCTAATTAAGCAGAATTACGGGGTATTACATACCGTAAGCTATCAAATAAGCTTAACTTAATATAGTCCTCAATGTGATATATATATATATATATATATATATATAGTTCTTGTTTCTTTAATAATAATAATAATAATAATAATAATAATAATAATAATAATACTAATAATAATAATAATAATAATAATAATAATAATAATAATAATAATAATAATAATAATGTCACTTCTAGAATACCCTAGGCTTTACTCACCCTCAATTCCATTATCTAGGAGTCCTAATGTCACTTCTAGAATACCCTAAAATAATCTCCAAACAATTTTAGTCTTAATTTTCTCAATATCAGGTTTGATTTATAACTAACTGTAGACACCCCATTCCATTACCCCCTAACTCTCATAAGGTCCCTAGCACCTCCCTCCATCACTACAAACCCAAGTCATGTCCCGAGTGATGACCTGAAAGCCATCAGGCACTCCCCGACTTAGTTTGACCAAAAAGTCAATCTCTTCATCTCAATCGAGACTTAATGAATCTTCGAAGGGAATTGAATCCCCTTTCCAACGTTTTACCCCGTGCGCGATTCTGACTTACCATGCAGACGAACGATCCGTTTGCGTCTGAAACCTGACCTAGAGGCCACCAGGTGCTCCCGGGCTCTGTTCAACCTAAGACAACTCTTTAGCTCGACTGAGGCTGAATGAATATTCGAAGTGCACTGAATCCAATTTCCAACATTCCGTCCCGTGCAAATTCTGACTTACCATGCGGACGAATGATCCGTTTGACCCCAAGAGGTCACCGGATGCTTCTCGGGCCCGGTTGACCAAAGTCAACTCTCCAAATCGGGTCAAACTCTTTGGAATGTCAAAGTACATCTCCTAACATTTACAATGGTCCACCCCATATGCAATTTGGACTTACCATGCGGACGAACGATCCGTTTGCCTCTGAATAATTCCCCATCCAATAGACCGACAAACGCTTCCGAGCCATATTTGACCCAAATTTAACTCCCGAACCCGGGAGAGGTCCAAAGGAATTTCAAAGGTATCTAAATTAACTTTCCAACGGTATGCCCCATGCGCGATTCTGAGCCACGGTTTGTCATCGACAACCATTTTTCTGAAAAAGCCTGAAGCGCACTTCCAAATGGCAGGTTCTAGACCCTGCCTATCGGCACCTGCCGATCGGTAGTTACCTGGGCCTATAAAAGGAGGCCTTCACCTCATTTGCAAGGGGAGCCCAGATATGATAAAAATTACTCTCAGCGAATCCCAGAAAACTCTCTCGAAAGCAGCGTGATTTCAACTTCCAAATCCCTTTTTACTTCCACTTTTCATCATCTTTTTCATCAAACTTGGTGAATTAGCCACTCTCCGTCATCATCCAAACAAAGGGCTGCTCTCCAACATTCAAGAACAAACTCAAGATCTTCAAGAAGGTCCAACTTTCTCAACTTTCTCTTAATTTCGCAATAAGTTGTTTTATTACTTAGAACTTTTTATTATCTCATCTGACACATCCTAATATTCTTTTTATTTACTATTATTACACATCCCTTATTTTCATATAAATAAAAACCCCAAAAAACAAGAAAAAGAAGGTTTGCTCATAAATTCCAAATAGGTATTCTCATACTTTTCGCATACTTTTCACAAAACTAAAAACACTTTTTCCTACACACACCCACGAATAAGAGATCCCCTATTTGGATTTATGGGATAAACCCCACCCCTCGTTTTGTATGAGAACTACGTGGACTTTGATGCCTTTATAGGCTACATAGGCTTCTTGGGGTACAACTCGAGACTCGAGTCCTTTTTCTCACTTTTTCTCTTATTTTGTATCTTCTCTAAATCCAATTTTATTATATATGTATATATATATATATATATATATATGTGTGTGTGTGTGTGTGTGTGTGTGCTTGTTCTTAGTGACGTATTACTCCATATGCGTTATCGTTTCATTATAGCGATCAACATAAGGGTAATCGCATAAATCTTATTTTCTAATATTATGCTTAAACCTTCCTACGGATGACTGAATTTATCTCTTCCATGATACAAGTCGAGGATTCCTATCTCCACTATATATATACACATGCACACATATCACGGGGAAAAATAAAGGAAAATAGCAAATATCCACGAGAGACCGAAAGTGCGGAATGGGTGACTAACCCCTTCCCATTTCATAACTAAGCTTCCGAACCCTTCTCGAATAATTTTGGTTTCACATGCACCAGTATGTCTTTGGATGCCATCCTTCGGGGTGTCTTCCCTTTTTCCTTTTGTCCGTTTTGAGTAAAATAGACTGGAGACTCTGAATCTCTCTACATTTTTACACCTCATCTGAAATGATGCCGTCCGAAGAACTCCCGAGAGGGATGCGCGGGACCCGAGGATCCTTCCTACAAGCGCTCGCCCGCCTTGGCGAGGATCGGGGATGGCCAAAGTGGCAACTCTGCTGGGGATATTTTTTATATTTTGAGGGCTTGACTCTATTTACATGGGTCTTACATTTGTTTAATTTTTCCTATATCTGCATGTTCCCCTTTTTCATGTGTATCCCATGCTTATGCTTATGTTCACACACTTGTAGAAAATTCTCCATGCACACTTCACACCACGTGCACCTAGGATCACATTGCATGTTGCACGCATCACCTATCCATACTTGGTGTACCTTGGGTACTCGTACTTTGCTCCTTGTTTGGCATAATCAAGAAAGGCATTCTCATCATAAGATACTAATAAGAGAATCATGCATTTAGCCTAAGAGATATGGCTCTCACCTTCCATTGGCCAAGTACCTTTGACGTATATCGAACGGTTCCCCCACATCGTACCACTTGATCGAAGTCATAACGGGAGGTATATCGCAGGGAATTCGTTCACGTACGCCGAGTATATCGAATTTGCTCTCACACGTACCGTATCCATGACGTATATGGTGAGGCAATTCACGTACACTCAGGTATATCAAATGGCTTGTCCACACGTAACGATTGCCCACAAGAGCAAGACGTATATCATGGAAGTCACGCCAAAGGGGGGAACCCATGTCGATTCACCCAACCAACTGCATACCTGCATATAGGTGTCAAACATAGGACACGCACTTTACATTGTCGGTTTCAACCCGAAACTCTGTCAAAATTTTGGGTTGATCTGTCACCCGAACTTTTGCGCATTTTTAAAATGGGACCCTGTCCGTGAACCTGGTTACAAGTCCAGCCATAGATTTGCATATATTAAAACCCCACTTTTCCAGGCTCGGGTCTTATTCGACATTGTATTTAGGATAATTAAATACAAGTGAGAACATAATAATCATAATAATCATGCGGAGTTCCATCTCCAAAAATATTTCTCCTTTCTTTATCAAAAATCCAAAAATTGTTTCTTCCCTTTTTCTCAAAAATAAACTCCATTCTACGCCTTCTCAGGTCGATGGCAAGCCCTTGTCCTGACTCCCTATTGACTTCGGTCTATTCCTCTACTACTTCTTCCGAGTCCAGAATCCATCCACTTTCCATGGAGAATACAGATCAAGTACCAGTCATACATCCGAATCTGACAACAGTCCTAGCTCAGCTCGTGTCCAAGATTGACAACCTCGAAATTAAGGTCCAAGAGATACAATAAAACCAGGTTCCAATTCCTCGAGAGCTCGAGGCTCTGTTTCCTGGTGTTATGGGTCCACCCGAGCCTATCTGGGTTTCGAAAGAATATCAACACGCTCCATGTGTCCCTCCTATCAATGGGCCGTCGCCTGCCCAGCTTCCAATGCCAAATATTGCCCAGCTTATGGCCAACCCGCCTGTGGTCGTCGATCCAAAAGAGGAGGAGTTGAATAAAGTCAAAGAGGATCTCAAGATGCTCATCAAGAAGTTTGACCAAGTCAGAATCTCTGGGAATTACATGGACTACACCCACATGTCTCCATATCCTAAAGTGAGGTTTTCCGAGAAGTTCAAGATGCCAAATATCAAGAAGTTTGGAGGGAGTGGAACCCCAATTGTTCATCTTCGCAGTTATCATCGTTACATGACTATACTAGGGGTTCTGAAGAAGTTATGGCCCAATTGTTTCAACAAACTTTGAAGGATAGTGCCCTCCGATGGTTCTTATCTCTTGAGGAATCCAGAATTCGTAGCTGGGAGGATGTAGCCTGAGAATTCATGTCGCAATATGAATACAACCAAGATCTTGAGGTCACCCATCATGATTTAGAGATGCTTAAATAGAATCAAGGGGATTCAGTCAGTAACTTCATAACCCGGTGGAGGGAGCAAGCAGCTACCATGACCAGTCGGTAATCCGAGGAAGAACATGTCAATATAGTGAAGAAGAACTTCTTGACCCATGTTCGAGCGATGATGGGAGGACAATACTATCCCCACTTCTGAGCTCTCAGAGAAGCTGGAGTATAAATCGAGGAAAGCCTTATTAAAACATAGGCTGAACAAAATAAGGTGTCCGGACAGTTCACCCCTAGAAAGTATGACAACCCTGCCAGTGCTATAGTCTCAACCATCAACAACATCTCTCAACCAACCACATGATGGGCACTAGAAAGCCGCCTTGCCCCCATTCGAAAGGAATACACTAAGATCCATGCTCCCCTTTCCAAAGTTTACCAAGCCCTGTTGAGACGAAACCTCATCAAACCCTTGGATCCAGGTCCATTCCCAAATCCACTCCCAAGAAACTTCAAGGCCAATGCTCATTGTGCCTTCCACCAAACTGTCGGCCATACCATCGACCAATGCTTTCACCACCGAAACGTAATCCAAGATCTCATTGACCGGGGTTCCATCGCCCCACCAGCCAATCCTAAGACAAACACTACTCACAACCCACTCCCATATCATACCAATGCCATTTTCTTAAAAGAAAACCTAGATTTTGATCCATCAACCCAAATCACACCCATATACTCTCCTAAACCTCTTCAAATTTTCCCATATTTCCTCCTACACCCTACTAGCCTCACTGATCAGGCAGTGTCACTCCTTACCAGAGCATGCATCTCTGTCTGTACCCATAATGAAAATGGGAATATGGAATTGTCAAAAGTGTTAAACCAACTCCTAGAGTTCGGGGTGAAATTTCCCTAATAGATGGTCATCGATTGACAGAGGTTCAGCACACTGTTCTTGGAAGCACTAAAGTGGGCCCGAGATTCAGACAGATGGGTGGTACCAACCAAGGAAGTCATCCTAGATAATGTTGTTCAAACTATGGAAGGATTATTCGGGCAAACCAATAACATTTGTAGTATCACCGGGTTACTTGACGCTTTACAGCTACAAGGGAACTTGGTCCCTTCAACCACACATATCCCCATAGAATGGGAGGACCTGTATGAAGAAGTCGTTAAAGTTGTGGAATGCATTGACTTTACATGCAAAGACAGAATGTTTGCTACCCGATGGGGGGAAGAATTCAAAGATTCAAGCGAAGAACAAGCTTTAGGAAGAGATGGCCCAATAGCCGACATATGTGGGATGATATCATTTGAAGAACTCCTCGGAGAAATAAACAGGGTGGCAGAACAACCTAAGATTGACGAGGAAATGGGATTCATGTTCTTACCTTCTTCAGTAAATCACATGACCAAATCAGGAAGACATTACAAGGCTTCAAGTGCACTACCAGCAAATGATATAGGGAAGGGCGTTGAAAACCTTCCTCTGCCCGAGATGACCATTGAAGAGAGCAATGTCCTCGATCAACTGAAGAAAACCCAAGCTAACATCACTCTATGGGGGATTTTCATATCTTCCCAGCTACACATAAATGCTTTAATCAAGCTGCTCACTGGACCCATGGTTCCTTCTTCTACCATACCAGAAGAAGCGGTAAATCTAGTCGGATCTTTGACCTCTACCCAAATGCTATCATTTTCTGAAGAAGAAATCCCAAAAATTGGGTCAAATCACAATCATGCACTCAACATCTCCGTCGAAGTTATGGGGAAGGCCGTGCCACTCTCCCTCGTCGATAACGGATCCGCCTTGAATGTTTGCCCACTAAGAACCTTCAAGTGTTTTGGCCTCAAAGAAAGCAACCTCGCTCCAACCTCTGCCGTTGTATGTGCCTACGATAATACCCGTCGGGAGGTGATGGGATCCATAAAATATGTAATAGGGGTTGGCCCTATAAACCCTTTCGTTGAATTCCAAGTCATAGACATCCTAGCTTGTTTCAACCTGTTGCTCAGACGACCCTGGCTCCATAATATCAAGAGTATGCCTTCATCACTCTAATAAAAATTGAAGTTCTTCGTCGACGGGCGAGTCATCACTATTTTGGGCGACAAGAAAAATGTCGAGGGTGCAAGCACCAGCAGTCCAATCCTTGAGATACAGCATGGGTCAAATGATATGCTCCTATCAGGATTTTGAGTTGAGCCACTCCTACTCCCGGAAGGGGACGGTTTCGAAGAAAGGGTTTGTCCAGAATATGACCCTCATGGCAATGTCAATGTGATTCAGATGTTCAGAAACATGCACTTCATGTTCGGACTGGGACTAGGGAAAAGGCAGCAAGGGATACTCGAGCCCATCAAACTGAAAAAAGCTTTCCCTCCTTGTGGCTTAGGGTATCAACCATCAGAACAAGAGCTTAAAATGATCCACTAGTCTCGACCGAAGAGAAGATTATACTACACCGAAACTATCTCAGGAGACTCCTTGACTGGACGATTCATCAAAGAAAGTGAAGATTTCCCCTTTTGCGATTTTCCAGAACCATGGTATGACCACACAAACAAGAAGATGAAGCCTGGAATGGAGATCTTTTTCCAAGATAGTTACCCATGGGCCGAAAGTTTCCAACACCGTGCACAACCGCTTATCAAAGATACCGAAGAGACTGAGGAAAGTGATTCTGAAGATTCCTTCAACTTACAGATACTGGGGTTGGAACTCTTCATGGTTCATTCAGGCACTACATCAATGGCTCCATCCCATCTGATTAAAGTTGCTGATACACCCCTCCTCAACTGGTATGCTATGCCAGTTCTACCTGCTAAAATTTCTCCTAACCCCAATGTTTACCCTATTTCTTCTTCTGTTATCTATCCTTGTTCAAATGTAATCGAGACCTCTTTTGATAAGGTTCTCAATGTTGTTTTTCCTATCAATGAAATAAATGAAGATTTTGAGTATCTTGTTGTGCCTTACATAACAGTTTGGATTCTAATCAAACTTTTGATGATGATGATTTTGCAAATGAACAATTCTTAACTGATCTAAATAAGGTTAATAATAAAAAATATATCCGCGTTCAAGTTAATGAAGAAGAGACTATTGTTATTAATCTTGGTTCTAGTAGCCAACTGCGCGAGATTAGGATAGGGGCCACCCTTGATGAGCATGAGCGCGAATAACTCGAAGAATTACTGAAGGAGTTCGTGGATGTCTTTGCATGGTCCTATGATGATATGCCCGACATTGATCCTGAAATAGCTCAGCACGAGATCCCCACTCTCCCAGGTTACAAGTCGGTTAAACAAAAATTGATAAAACTCTGCACCGAATGGTCGCTCAAGGTCAAAGAAGAGGTGGTCAAACAGTTGAATGTCAGCTTCATTCGTGTGATCGAATATCCCACATGGCTAGCCAACATAGTACCTATGCCAAAATCGGAGGGAAGGTTAGAATGTGTGTAGACTACCAAGATTTAAACAAAGCTTCTCCAAAGGATGATTATCTACTACCCAATATTGACATGATCGTGGACAACACAGCCAGTCATGCTCTCAAGTCATTCATCGATGGGTTTACCGAATACAACCAAATCAAGATGCACCCCAACCACCAAGAAAAAACCTCATTCATCACCCCATGGGGAACCTTTTAGTACACCGTTATGCCATTTGGTCTCAAGAATGCTGGGGCTACCTACCAAAGGGCTACCACAACCATCCTGCACGATCTGATTCACAAGGAAGTTGAGGTTTATGTGGATAATATGATTATCAAATCCCAAACTAGAGAAGGCCATATTCCCGCTCTTCGGAAGTTCTTTGAACGACTGCGACGGTATCAGATGAGACTTAATCCACAGAAGTGTATCTTCGGCGTTAAAAAGGGAAAACTCTTGGGATTACTGGTTAGCGAGAAGGGGATAGAAGCAGATCCTGCAAATCTTATGGCCATACTTGAGATGCCATCACCCCGAACAGAGAAAGAAGTCCGAGGTTTCCTTGGAAATTAAAATATATTAGCTGGTTTATCAGCCAGCTAACCTCCATCTGTGAACCGATCTTCAAGCTCCTCCAAAAGGATTCAACCAAGGTTTAGAACGAGGCCTTCCAAGAGGCTTTTGACCGAATCAAACAATATCTGACCCAACCTCCAGTACTCATGCCACCACAGCCTGGTATCCCTTTGCTCCTATACCTAACCATAACCAACACTACAACTGGGGCTTTGATAGCCCAATACCTTGAGGACTCTCGCAAAGAAAGAGCTATGTATTACGCCAATCAAAAGTTGGCCGGGTACGAGGTCAACTACACTTATTTGGAAAAGGCATGTGTCTCACTTGTCTAGGTCACCCAAAAGTTATAACACTACATGCTCGCCTTCCCCATCAAACTTATATCCCGAATGGACCCCATCGAATACCTGCTTGAGAAACCTGCCTTATCCAGTCGAATGGCCCGATGGTCAATGCTCCTAACTGAGTTTGATATCGTGTGTGTCACACAGAAAGATGTTAAAGGAAGATCCATCTCTGAATACCTCGCTGATTACCCCGTAGAAGAAGAAAATGTTTGGATCTCCGAATTCCCAGATGAAAATATCCTCTGCATCTCTCAAGACCGCCTTCGATGGAAATTTTTATTTGATGGCGCTGCCAACAAAAGGGATTTGGCATTGGGATACTTCTGATCGCCCCAGATGACTCCCACACTCCCATCGCCATCAAATTGGATTTCCCTTGCACCAACAATATGACGGAATACGAGGCATGCACAATAGGCCACAAAGTTGCTCTTAAGAAAGGTATTCAATACCTTGATGTTTATGGGGATTCTGCCCTTATCATCGATCAAGTGCTCAGAAAGTGGAAAGTCAAGGACGAAAAGCTCCAATCCTTTCATGCCCAATTAGAAGAGTTAGCCTCCCGATTCCGAGATATCACCTTCCATTACCTACCTTGAGCAAAGAATAACCTAGACGATGTTCTCGCTACCTTGGCCTGCATAGTCGACATGCATAAGGGAATAACAATGACCCCCTTTTTAGTTCAAAAGCAAGACAAACCGACCCATTGCTACCATATTGAGCTTGTCTCCACCGAAGATCTCGAACTAGCCGATTGCTGGTACTATGATATCTCGTACCTCCTCAAACATGGTAGGTATCCCGAGGGTTACAACAAGAAATAACGAACAACCCTCCGGAGACTAGCTGCCAAGTACATCATTTGTCATAAAGCTATACTCAAGGAACTTCGATGGAACTCATCTACACTGTATCGCTGGGGATGAGATTGAAAAAAAATGCAGAAAATCCACAGCGGGGAATGCGGGCCCCACATGAACGGTCATATTCTTGACAAGAAAATCATCCGATAGGGTTACGACTGGACCACCATGAACCAGGACTACACCTCCTATGTCCGGGGATGCCTCAAATGCCAACAATTCTCTAATATTCAGCACCTGCCTCCACGAGAATTATACAACATGACCTCTCCCTGGCCTTTCTCCACTTGGGGTATCGAGATCATAGGGAAGGTTATGCCAAAGGATTCAAACGGACATGAGTTTATCCTAGTTGCCATTAATTACTTCACCAAATGGGTCGAAGATAAGTCATACACAGTACTAAACGCCAAGAAAGTGGCCAAATTCCTCATGAAAAATATTATCTGTCCATATGGGGTCCCGCACGAGTTTGTATCAGATAACGGGTTGCATTTTAAGGCAGAATTCATAGAAGTAGTCAACGAGTATGAGATTCAGAGACACAAATCTTCTCCCTACCGACCTCAGCCAATGGTGCAGACGAAGCCGCAAACAAGAACCTCAAAGCCATAATCAGCAAGATGACCTAAAGTTGTAGATATTGGGCCCATCGGATCTCGTACGCCTTATGGGGCTACCGAACCTCAATTCTAACCTCTACTAGGGATACCCCTTACTCCCTGGTCTATGGCATGGAGGCAGTCCTAGCTGTGGAGCTGGAAATACCCTCGCTACGCACCATGCTCGAAATCAAAGTTAGCGAATAAGACTGGTGCCAAAGCCGTCTTGATGAGTTAACCCTCCTAGATGAAAGAAGATTGAAATCTCTTTACCACATACAAGGGTATCATTGCCGAATAGCGCGATCATTCAATAATAGAGTCAAGAACCGCGGTGTTCGGGAGGGGTATTTAGCCCTTAAAGAGATAGTAGAACCCATCTGGGACCCCATAGGGAAATTGAAGCCTAATTGGAGCGGCCCCTACATTGTGAAGAAAATCTTATCCGGCGGTGCTGCAATGCTCACTGACCTAGATGGGGAAGAGATGGCTCATCCAGTTAATCTGGACCGTCTCGAGAAATTCTACTCCTAAGTCTGAAATCTCGGCCCGCTACGACTCTTCTCATCCCCTTTTATTCTTAAAAAAAAGAACAGTCTTCATTTTCCTCTACCCATAACTACGTAGGCCTGATTCTCTGCAAAAACTATTTTCAAACAGATAAAAAAAACTTTTCAAAAACCCCAGAGGTAAGTAGGCAGCTCATAAACCTCATATGAGTGCGACCCTTTCTTTAAAATAATATTCTTTTCTTACCTCCGAGAACGGCGGTTCATTTTAAAAATACTTGAACAAAAGGATTATGTATGCCTTAGCGATCGGTATCGATAATTCAAAATAAAAAAATTCATCGAAAGGCACATCTAGATGATCAGAAACTTGTTTATTTCATTAATAAGAAATTACAGTAAGGATTACATAAGAAAAGGAATGGATAACTCCCTTCCCCCTAGTACCATAAAAGCCAAGTAAAAATCCCCACGTCTATCAAACAAATAAACTCTCCAAGGGTCCTATCTACAGCTACCATAGGATCCTGCACCCTCATCATCTATATCCTGAGGTCCCCAAGTTTCCCCTGCCTGAATAGAGTGCCGTAAACACTCTATGGAGCGATGACCCTTAACCATATTCGAAAAGACCGCAACACCCATTTCCATGGTGTTGGATAAAGCAAACCATCTTTGTCCAGTCTTCACTGCCAACATCTTGCTAACTAATTTCCTCCACAACCACTTCATATAATATTTGGCGACATGCCAAACTTTCCCGGCGGACTGGGAGGGACGGGTCGATGGATACCGATTTTCCCATAGAGATCTAAGCAACAGACGTAGGCACTCAATCAAATCTTCTACCAGAAAGAAATTTAAGGTCCGAGGTGGCATGACCTGTGCCTTGCCAAATTGCCGCAGAAGTCGCCAAGGGAAATAAAATGAGGTCTGCCTGAGACCAACCAGTTGCACATATGAATACTTTCCTAGCTCTAGATCAGGTTGCAACTTCCCCCACCAAGGCACTGACCAATACAGACCACGAGCCTCGTGATCCACAAGCCAATGCTCCCAGTTCTCAACATACATACCAACACTGATGAGGTGGCATGAAAAGAAGTTGGGTACAACCGACAAGGGATACTCTGGAGGAGTCGCCAAGTGGAACCTTTGAAACAACCACATGAACAACATCACGGGGCTACCCATCAAAAAGTCAGAACGACCTTCTCTCTAGGCATCCAAGACCTTCAGGGTTTCTGCCAGTATCATTGCTGCAGGATTGTGATAGTTTGACATCCACGAAGTAATGACTGAAAGTTGCGGGTCCACTTGCAGTTCTCTAGTCACCAACATCAATTTTGAAACTAGGACTAGAGCAACGGCTCCAGCATAGCCAGCATCACCCACTTCTCACAAATGCATGGACTGCAGCACCACCGGGAGGGAGATCATTCCTCCAACAACCAATGAACTGGCCACTAAAGGTGAAATACGAAGAATCCTGGCCAAAATATCCCTACGAAAACGGGAAAATTCGGGCAAAGCCGCAGCAACACTAAGATTTACACCCAACATGGAAGAAAACTCCTCGTAGGTAGGACAAACTTCATCCAACGTAAAGAGGAATACATGGACTTCGGGGTACCAGAATTGTACCACCTCCATCAGCACGTTCCACTCAAGAGGCCGATTATGCCACAAGGAGACTCGACGCATGTTGAAAGCATCGTAGTCAACATTATAGGAGCACATTGCTTCCAAGGCTCTGAGGTAATTAGCAAACTCAATGCTACCAGGGAGAGCCATCTTGCAAGGCTAAGAGATAATAGGTAAGTAGGTGAAAAAGCAAAGGGGTGATGAAAACACTCCACCATTACCCCTTTTTATACCTGAGAACCCACAAAAGAGACATAATCCTTGAAAAAATCGGAGGGAATTCTACCCCATAAGGTACCAAAGGCTGAAGAGGGTACCATTCAAATCTTTGAATTGATGGGACAGGACTGAACTGCCGATAGGCAGGTCAAGGTGCTTGCCGATCGGCAACCCCCCATTTTTAAAAATATCCATTTTTCCTATTTTGTCAAATCAGAAAACTCAATAAAAATAAATTGATATTCTCAACAGAATTTCAAAATCCCTCTTCCTCCTTATATAATTTCATGTTTTTAATTTTCCTTCAAAAAAATTCCAAAAATATTCCTTTTTACGGTCTCAGCAACAAAGTAAAAAGCGCATGTGCATGCATTCATTCATCATTAAATAAAAGATAATTAAAAAAATACATTGCATTGCATATATCTGTTTTCTGTGTTACATCACTTTTGCAGGAAATAAAAAGAAAAAAGAAAAAAGAAAAAACAACGGGACTCAGCCCGAACCCACATTTTCTCTCTCTATATATATATCTATCTATCTCTCTCTCGCAAGAGCTTCCACCCTGCGACGTGCTATCTTCCCCTACGGCGAGACGACGTGCCACCACTACCCGATCCTGAGTCCTCTTCGAACGAAGCAGACGGCACCAAGCAAGAAAGGAAAGGAACCGCGTCCCGAATATGGGCAGTTGTCGAAGATATCCAATCTCTGATGTCCCTTAGCCAAGTGGTCGACACCCAGACTTACTGTAAGAAAAAGTAAAATGAGTATCAAAACAGAGATGACCAAAACAAAAAAGAAAGAAAGATAGGAACATAAAGGTATACCACAGGTCAAAGGACCTCCTATGTGAAACCCAACTCCTCCGGATCCATCGCATGAGGACGGTGCAGCATAGGCAGTATCCCTCCATCAGCCCACCGAATGTTGTACGAAGGGGTATGTAACCGCACAAAAAAGGACCTTCATGATCGTCGTCTCCACAAATGCCGATAGACCACCACCGCTGTGGGAAGATCCCACCACCCGACTCGAACCCGCCGGAGGGAAAGGAAATGCATCATATATGCTGGGCGCCATCAACCAGCTCATCACATAGTCCAATAGTCATACGGTATAGCCGTATCGGTGTACAACAAGTAGGACTGGCCGATCATCGCTGCGATCCTCTCATACTCTGACAGCAGTCACTCCCGCCTCATAGACGTAGGAGGTTGTGCAGGTGGCACCATTGCCTCCTCCTTAGAAATCTGACAAACCACCCGCTCCCCGAGCTACAAGGAATGGCCGAACTCATGTGTCAGCAAACGCCTCATCCACGTGTTCACCACGGTCACCCCCGCATCCTAAATGGTTGTCCCCCAGGGATAAAAGGTCACCTAAAACTCTCCAAGCAAGCATAAATCAATACAAGATCAGAAGGTGCAAAAAACCAAGACTGAAATGGAAAGAGTCTTACCCTACCACTGGTCATGTCATTTAAAACATGACGCACCACCTCCAGAGATAGGGATCCCTTTGACTGCCGATTGGCCTTACCCCATCGATACAATCGAAAGAAGTCCCCCACAATGTAGTCCTTTAAAGAAATCAGCGGGGTATTGCACCCAATCACCTCGTAGAACTATATTTGAATTCACAAAGCAAAAGAGACGCATAAGGAAAATGAGAATGCGTGAAAGGAAAATGCGAATGCATGAAAAGAAATGCGCAAATCAAAGAATACCTCAAGAAGGTACGTGGCTCCAGTAAAGGTCTGCCGGTAGCACCGGCTGAATGCATCCAGAGAAAAATAAAGGGTCGCCAAAGTTAGACTCCCCCAATCATAGAAAAGGATGTTCGAAAACATCCTCAGATACGACAAGAACCATAAATGGACGACGTCGCCACTCGACGCCACCAAAAAACTTCCCAACACCAGAAAAATGAATAATCGGGCCATCTTCCTCACTTGCAGCCCATCCTCCACGTCAATCACCCTTCTCAGCAGAACATCCTTCAGTAGGGGCAGCCGGATAGAATCCCAGAAACTATCCTCCCAACATCACCAAGTTCCGCCCGCACTTCCCCCGGTCTCACTCGCAAAGAGAGATCCACCTCTATCTACTCTCCATCACAATCTAGCCCCAATAGCTGCTGCACATCTATGGAAGTCACAGTCATCTCCCCAAAGCCAAAATGGAAGGTGTGGGTAGTATCCCACCACCTCTCTCCCAAAGCGCATAGGACCGCTGTCGAATGAGGCATCTCATCCAGCGCAGATGCCAACCTCCCAAAACCCACTGATGAGACCACCCAACGCACCACAGGTGGGAGATGCTCCCAGACATCCCTGAGCCTCATCGTCCCACGGGCGCGCATGTTCTTCAAAAAAATATCAGACTGGCAAAAGGAAAAGTCTCATCAAAATTCAAGAAAGAAATAAAAAATCACCAAAAAGAGAAGAATGCCAAATGTCAGGTTACTTACATAACCGACGGGAATCACTCTCGAAGAGCGATGGCATGATGGCTCCCGCAGCAAGGTCCGCTCATCCGCAACAGGCTCAAATGCATCAAAAGACTCCTCACTCCCCAAAGAAAGAGGCACCCTGTCCCTCCAATCCACATTCGTCCAGTCATTAACGATCAACCACTCCCTATGGACTGCGGTGCTCATAAAGACGGCCATTTCTTTAAGATCAGAATGCTAGAACGACTTGCAGAGGAATCACAGAAAGAGAGAAATCAAAAGAAGCTATGAAAAATGGAGGGATTATCCCCCTTTATATAGGATGCCAAGCTCCATGCCGATCGGCACCTCCCCCCACCATACCGATCGGTATTGCCTCCTTACCTTCCCGAGGTAGCCCAAAAGTTTGTGCCACTGCCGAATGGCACCCCTCATACCATGCCGACCGGCACCCCCCTTAAATTTCATACATAAATTCCCAGAAAATACAAGAAAACCTAAAAAAATCCCCCAAATATTCCTAAAAATCCCAGGATGGATTTTGAACATTTTCACCAGGAAAATTTTGCATTCCCTTAAGAGAAACCGCTCTTTCCCAGCGGAATCCTCAAAAACCAAGTAAAATCTCCTCCCGACAAAGCTCTGGAGGATCTCTAAGGATCGCCTGATCACTTCCTCAGCGGATTTCTTCTAGCACCAAAATAGGTTGTTCCCTCCCTCGCGAGGTCTTCTAAAGAAAGAAAAGCTTCCCCAGCTATCAGCTCCCCAGCTCAAATCAAAATCACAAGGCACTTTCTCCAGCAAAATCAAATCAAATCTTTATCCACTCTTAGGTCAGAATCGACCTCGGTCTTGGATCGTCACCTGAGTTGGGTCAGAATTGACCGCGGTCCTCAGTCGTAACCACTCTTACGTCAGAATTGACCTCGGTCTTGGATCGTCACCTGAGTTGGGTCAGAATTGACCTCGGTCCTCGGTCGTCACCACTCTTAGGTCAGAATTGACCTCGATCTTGGATCGTCACCTAATTTGGGCGAAATTGACCGCGGTCCTCGATCATCACCACTCTTAGGTCAGAATTGACCTCGGTCCTCGGTCGTCACCACTCTTAGGTCAGAATTGACCTCGGTCATGGATCTTTACCTGAGTTTGGTCAAAATTGACCCCGATCCTCGGTCGTCAACACTCTTAGGTCAGAATTGACCTCGGTCTTGGATCGCTACCTGAGTTCGGTCAGAATTGACCTCGGTCTTTAGTCGTCACCACTCTTAGGTCAGAATTGACCTCAGTCTTGGATCGTAACCTAATTTGGGTCAGAATTGTCCCCAGTCCTCGGTCGTCACCACTCTTAGGTCAGAATTGACCTCGATCTTAGATCATCACCTGAGTTAGGTCAAAAATGAACTCAGTCCTCGGTTATTAGATCTTCACCTTAAGCCCGTAGATTTGTCTTTGACCCGCATAATTGGTCATCCCCCAGTATCACTTCAGGTCCTCATAATTGACCAAAATCGTCATCCCTAGCCCACTCCTTAGGTCCTCCAAATCGGCCTTGACCCTCTGAATTGGTCGTACTCCCTCAAAAGCATCATGTGGTGTCTATTCGACGGTTCTAATTTATTCCAAATTCACCCATTGAGGGGATATGTAGACACCCCATTCAATTACCCCTAACTCTCCTAAGGTCCTTAGCACCTCCTACCATCACTACAAACCCAGGTTATGTCCCGAGTACTGACCTGTAAGCCATCGGGCACTCCCTAGCTCAGTTTGACTAAAAAGTCAAACTCTTTGTCCCGATTGAGACTCAATGAATCTTTGAAGGGTACTGAATCCCCTTTCCAATGGTCTGCCCCCTGCGCAATTCCGACTTACCAAGCGGACAAACGATCCATTTGCGTCTGAAACCTGACCTAGAGGCCACCGAGCATTCTCGGGCTTTGTTCGACCTAAGTCAACTGTTCAGATCGACCAAGGCCAAATGAATCTTCTAAGGTAACTGAATCCCCTTTCCAACGGTCCATCCCGTGCACAATTTCAACTTACCATGCGGACGAACGATCCTTTTGACTCCAAGAGGTCACCAGATGCTTCCCGGGCCCAGTTGACCAAAGTCAACTCTGCCAACCGGTTCAAACTCTTTGGAATGTCGAATTACATCTCCTAACCTTTCCAACGGTCCACCCTGTGCGTGATTTTGACTTACCATGCGGACGAACGATCCGTTTGTGTCCGAATAATTCCCCGTCCAATGGACCGACAAACGCTTCCGAGCCATATTTGACCCAAAGTCAACTCCCAAACCTAGGAGTGGTCCAAAGGACTTTCAAAGGTATCTGAATTACCTTTCTAATGGTATGCCCCGTACACGATTTTGACCAACGGTTTGCCCTTGGCGATCATTTTTCCATAAAATCCTAAAGCGCACTACCAAATGGCAGGTTCCAGACCCTTCCTATCAGCACCTGCCGATAGGCAGGAACATGTCTATGACGATCGGAAGTTACCTGGGCCTATAAAAGGAGGCCTTCACCTTATTTTCAAGGGGAGCCCAGATCAGATAAAAATCACTCTCAGCGAATCCTAGAAACCTCTCTCGAAAGAAACATGATTTCAACTTCCAAATCCCTTTCTTACT
The DNA here is from genome assembly GCA_949130495.1 of Sambucus nigra. Lineage (NCBI taxonomy): Eukaryota > Viridiplantae > Streptophyta > Magnoliopsida > Dipsacales > Adoxaceae > Sambucus > Sambucus nigra. The sequence goes on along the minus strand of OX422217.1, from coordinate 221,476,249 downwards.
TCCACTTTTCATCATATTTTTCATCAAACATGGTGAATTAGCCACTCTCCATCATCATCAAAGTGCAAGGGCTGCTCTCCAACATTCAAGATCAAGCCCAAGATCTTTAATCAGGTCCAATTTTCTCTTAAATTCTCTAAAATTCGCAATAACTTGTTTTATTACTTAGCACTTTTTATTATCTCATCTCACACATCTAATATACTTTTTATTTAGTATTATTGCACATCTCTTATTTTCATATAAATAAAAAAACCCAAAAAACAAGAAAAAGAGGTTTGCTCATAAATTCCATATAGGGATTCTCATACTTTTCTCATAACTAAAAACACTTTTTCCTACACACACACACACACCCACAAATAAGAGACCCCCATTTGTATTTATGGGATAAATCCCACCCCTCATTTTGTATGCGAAATACGTGGACTTTGATGCCTTTATAGGCTATGTAGGCGTCTCGGGGTTAAACCTGAGACTCGAGTCCTTTTTCTCACTTTTTCTCTTATTTTATATGTTCTCTAAATCCAATTTTCTTATATATATATATATATATATATATATATATATATACACTCACTTGTTCTTAGTGATGTATTACTCCATATGCGTTATCGTTTCATTATAACAATCAACGCAATGGTAATCACGTAAATCTTATTTTCTAATATTATTCTTTTGCCTTCCTACGGATGACTCACTTTATCTCTTCCATGATACAAGTCATGGATTCCTATCTCCACTATATATATACACATGCACACATATCACGGGGAGAAATAAAGGAAAATTGCAAATATCCATGAGAGACTGGAAGGGCGGAATGGGTGCCTAACACCTTCCCATTTCGTAACAAAGCCTCTGAACCCTTCTCGAATCATTTTGGTTTAGCATGCACCAGTATGTCTCTGGATACCATCCTTCGGGGTGGCTTCCCCTTTTCCTTTTGTCTATTTTGAGTAAAATATACTGACGACTCTGAATCTCTCTACATTTTTACACCTCATCCCAAACGACGCCGACCGAAGCGCTCCCGAGAGGGATGCGCGGGACCCAAGGATCCTTCCTCGAAGCGCTCGCCCGCCTTGGCGAGGATCGGGAATGGACACACTAACGATTTCGATCTTGGACGGCCTTCCATAGAAAAATCAATATAAATTCAAAAAAAATCAAAAAAATACACGGTCTGCGCCCACGTGACTGCATCGAAAAGATCTAAAATATTTATGTTTTCTCCAAGAGCCGAATCAATACTCTTCCTGGAAGAACCAATTTAGAAAGGGTGATGAGGTACTATTCATTATCTTCTCCAAAATCCAAAATATCTACTCAACCTCCATTCTTATGGTTTCTAATCTCAACCAACATCATCACAACCATCTTAGCACTGATTTATAACTAGAACATTAATTTATTTATGGTATTAAACCATTTCTCTTAGATTTAAACCCTAAAACCATTAAAGCCCTACTTTTATCATTTCTCCCATTTCTAACCAATTGTACACTCCATTACCATTGATTTACCACTAGAAATCATTAAGAGTTTACAATACATAAATTTGTAAACTTAAACTCAAATTTTCAAAATTTATTTTAAGGGTTCTAAAGAAAAATTTATCTAGTTTACCAACTATAATATGAGATACACACACAAATGAATAAAGCAAGTAAACACTTGCCTCTTGGATAAAATTCGATGGCCTCGAGTCGAATCCCATGGAGTTTTTGTCGGAATCCCCTTTCTCTTCTCTCTCTCTTTCTTTCTCTTTCTCTCTCTCTCTCTCTCATATGCCTTTATAAGAGAGAATAAGGGTGTATCCCTTATGTACCCGAAAATGACTCGTTTACTGAATTGCGAGTCCCGACTAGTCCAAAAATCCCCAGAACCAAAACACTACCCCCGGATACTCTATTCTGACTATCTTGGCCATTCTGAAACCTACTGTGCACTCGAAATCCCAATACGTTTACAAGAAGCACCCACAATATTTATGATGAAACTCAATTTTGAGAAAATCGTATGTACGTCAATAACTTATCGAGATGTTGCAACTAATGCCAATTGCAATCGATGAGCAAAATAATGGACATAATATGTATACGGACATTCATTAGTAACTAAGGCTTGCAATCCATTCCATCTACTTCGCATATTACTGGCACCATCATAACCTTGACCTCTAATGCTATGAATGTGAAGATTGTTTCGAGAAAAAGTAGAAAATATCCCATTCTTTAGAGTTTCAGCCTTTTTATCTGATACATGTACGAGCCTAAAAATACGCTCCTAAATGAGACTATCTTTATCAACAAATCTCAAAACAATGGCCATTTATTCTTTTTTTGCTTGGTCTCAAGCTTTATCAACTAGGATACAAAACTTTGAATCGTCGATTTCCTCAAATTGCCTTTCTGATTTTTATAGAGTAAATGACTAAAACCTCTTTAAGAACTTGAGATGATATTTATGAAGCGTTTTGAGGAGCATTTCCCAGCACAACATCTGTAACATCTATATTATACTCGGCAAAAGCGTGTATCAGTTCAAGAAAATTCCGACGATTCTTATAGTTTTTGCTTTCATCTCGACCTCTCAGAGCCATACCTTGAAATATAAGATAACGAATGGAATTAATTAAAAATTTGAGTTGCAATCTATTTTTTCAACTTGTTTAGAAGTACGTTTCTCAAGAACATTCTGAATATGCTATGACTTATTCGTTAGATCATCACATGATTGTTGAGCCATTTTATGTAATGAATTCGAATGTTTTCCAACATGATTTGCAAATGCACAATGCTTCCCATTCCTTAATTTTTTCCAAGTATTAAATCCATCCCCTGTGAATGTACTTTGTCCATATTGCACACCTTCTTTGTTAAATAGATAGCAAGGTAGACAAAATGCGGCATCCTTTGAAGGGGAATACTCTAGCCAAGATGGTTATATATTAAAGCATGATGCTTGAAAACGATGAGGATGCTTTTCATTCTTAGAAAAAGGGTACTCTGGTAAAATGCATTTATATGGACCATAATTAATATATGCAAGTTGAACTTCATCAATTATTTTATCAGGATATCTCCATATGTCAATACGTTTTCCTGGATCGCGCTCTAAGTTATTAATATCAAACTCGGTTACTTCAATTCTTGGTGATTTAAGAGTATGTATTTTAGGTATTTCGGGTATTGAAGTTTGAACATTAATCTCACAAGTAAGCAAAGATGCATCGACCTCTATGCTTTCAATATGCTTTCTCTTGAAGAATGAATCAATCCTATGTGATTTTCCCATAATTCTATTATTCAAAATAAGAAGTATAATTAGTAACTAAATAAAAATGGGTACATTTTAAATTGACATATTTTTTACCATTATTATTTATTGTCAATTTATATTAAAAACTCTAATAAACAATATAATTACTACTTTTAAAGCATATAAAATTTTAAAAAAATGCAATTACAAAAAATTTTAAGTTAGATTCTAATTTTCAAAACTTAAAATTCAGAATTTAAATCTTGTTTATTGTGATTTACAAATACCTAAATGTATGTAAGGTTCAAATTTAAAGTTGGAATCTAATTTACCAACAAAAATCTACAATCACAAAAAAAAGATTAACATTACATTGACATTAAGATTAAAAATAATGTTAGAATCTGATTTTCAAATATAAGGACTAAGTACCTAGATGTAAGATTTTTTTTATTAACATTAACAATAAAAATATAAAAAACTTAAAGTAAAAAAAAATAGATCCGTTGAAAAAAAAATAGAGATGTGCACGAAAGGAGAAAAAAAACTCATTTGATATTTTAGGCCCTTTTAAGTTTCAACTTTGATTAGTTTAAATTTTGCCTAGCTGCTCCAACCCTCCAAAGATAATAGTGAGAGAAGATAGAAAGGTGGGAGAAAGGGTAGTGTGTTTCGGCTAGGGATACAATATAAGAGAAGTGGGCAATTTGGTTTTGTATTTATTAAGTCTATGTGAGCTAGTTTAAATAAAAGAAACATGGGCCTGTTTTTTCTATACAAAACTCAAACAAAATGGGTCTTGGGGGGAACATATAGGCATATTTTATTATTCTAAAAAAAATGGCCTATAAAATACAGGTTTTGAAATTTTCTAGGGGGATCATGGCCCCCTTTGGCCATCAAATAGGTTCGTCCCTGCTCTTATCAATGATGACTATAGTGGAATTCCAAGATATAGGATGCATGGTTGATTGGTTTGTGTTGCAAATGATTGTAAAGAAGAAGAATACCAACCTAGTTGGGACTCTTTAATCTTTAAGTGATGCTTTTCCACCTCCTTTCTTCCCTATTAATTTTTATTGTTTTTCCATTATGTTGTCCCTTTATATATATGTTTTATGGATTATGTACCTCTTTTTCTTTTATTTTAATAAAATGTTTCCACTAAAGTATTCCATAAAAAAATAAGACCTTGATATGAGACTTAATTTATTTAATTTTCTGCCAAATTATTAAATACTCCACTAATTGAGTTTACTGGTATGATTAAGACATATAGATTTATCATGGATGTAAAATAATTCAATATTAATAATCCTAAATAAGGATTCCTCATATGTACAACATTGACAATGCTCATGCAATCATTACCAAACTTACAAGTCTTATTCATCTAATAAATTAAATTTCGCCGATCAAAAAACAAACAAATAACTATGAGAACATTTTACATTCAATATTCTTTGGGATTAAAAAGATATGTGCCCTTTATCAACCTGTGTAACTAACAGTAATTAGTATAGAACCTTTAATTTTACTTATATTCATATTAAATTCATTCCTAGTGTACCAGTAACATCTTGTTTAAACCATCGAACTTGTTCTCGTAGTTAAGATTATCTAATTAAATCCAGAATTAACTCCGAATAACTCCGATTGACTTGATTCCAAGTTCATGACTATTACTCCCTTTGAATAACACCCTATAGTAACATGACTATTACTCCCTTTGAATAACTCCGATTGACTTGATTCCAAGTTCGTTGGATATCTACGAGATATACCTTTCCATGAATGTATGGTTAACACTCTAATTCTAAGCATAATTCAAATGGTATACGTTTAAATTTACGTTAAAAATTCTGGCAGATTTGACATCTTGTGTTCATCAATTAAACCCTAAGTCATTCAAGATTCATGTTCTTCAACCAACAACTCATAAAGATTCAATTTTAATCATCAAATATATTCAAATTTCATTTTATCTTTACTTAGGGATACATTCTATAGGCGATCCTACCCAAACATGTGATCAATTCGTATATTTAATTCAAGGTTTTTCAATAGAATTAACCAATTCTTAAAACTCCCTACACATGGTATTATAACTTGAATTTGATTTGCAACAAACACTTGCCTCTTAGTTTGTAGGGTCTGATTTTATGTTGTTGATGTTGGATTGATGTTCTTCTCCCTCCATCCTTCTTCCTTTAATGATTTGGGTGCAAGATTCAAGTCCAATTCTTCAAGAATACATTCTTAAGCTTTGGAATTGGTTTCCCCCTTCTCTTTAATGGCCTCTATAAGTTTTTTGAGTTATTAACCCTAACCCCCAATTATAATTACCAAATATAGGTTGTTAATTTTCGTAGGTCTTTTAACCCTTATTTTCAAAATGACAAAAACTCAAAAGGTGCCGGTTTGGTTTAAAATTGACCCGGGACCCAAACTATACCCCTGGGTACACTATTTCGACTATTTTGACCCATCCAAAATCATTCGTGACCTCTAAATTATATTCTGACTCACTTAAAATATATTTCTCTTTTCTCACCTCAAAATGGTCTACACGCGACTCCCGGTGAGATAAAATAAAATACGTACATATCACTCGCTATGCCATATATACAAAATCCACTATTATTTATTATTCATGCACATAGTAAATCTCATAACTAAATATTAATCAGTCTCTATCTCTCGATTATTATTCAATAATTACTTTTATTATTTAATCAAATTAAAATATGTCACACGTGTAATTTAAGTAAAACAAATTTTTGAATTAATTAAATCATAAATACGTAGAAAGATGGGGTATTACACGTATGATCTTGGAGATAGGAGGGCCACGAACTCTATGGCTTGGGGGCTATAAAAGATAACCTTGGGTTGAGTTGACTTCATCACCACTAACTTCCACTTTGTCCCTTCTATCTTAGAATTTCTTTGAGCAAGCAAACCTTTCATCCCAAATAATTATTCTAAAAAAATATCTCCCCTTAGGTTTTGGACCCTAAACCCATATCTATCATTGGGGCCCATTTTTAAATTCCTCCCATGGTGAAGCCAAATCTTGAGCATTTTGTTCACCCTCCCAGTGGGTCAGTTTCCCCTCATACGAGGGTGATGAGGTATGAGGTAGTTTTTAAACCTGGTTTTGCTGGTGGGGCTCACTCTGCCTCACGACTTACCAAGAAAGATATGGAAAATATTCGGGTGGCCTATTATATTTTAAAAGAGTGTCACTTTCAGGGACGCAAAGCCAAACGAGAGGTCGTACTTCATGGTGGCTAATCATGTGTGCTTCAAGGAATTTTTTTTCAACATTGAGACAAATTTACCTTCCCTAACCTTTAGTATAACCCCTTATCTACTTGTAGACAACTCATGAATAACTTTGATGGCCACAGTCTTATCATTTAGGGAATCTAGTGATGGCAAGTTATGTTTCCCGGTCATAATTCTTCAAGTTGTATAGGGTTCATGATTACAAAAAGACAAATGATAATGGCCCAAAATATCTAGCCCCCAAGATAATATGGATACCTTTAGTAAGGACAAATACAATATGTCCAAGAACATGAAGGAAATATTCTTTTTGTCAGGTGAGCTTGGCCGACCAAGATCTTGTTGCGCCAATTGACTACCATACTCTTCTTGGGTTAACCTTTTTTGGATATTTGAAATCTTTATTTAACTTTTTACAGCTGTTCATAATCCCACCGTGCCAGAGTTAAATAGGATTACTGAGACCCAGAAGTTGGCGTATACTCCCTTTGAGAACCTTATCAGTGCCAGGTGTCTCTTCAACAATGGGTTGGGACTTGAAACTAAGCCTCTAACACTTATAGGAGCCCCCAAGGTACTAAATATAATTTAGGTGTCCACATTAGATTTTAGTTTATTAGATTTTATATTTTTTTAGAACTTTAGTTTTCATTTAGATTTTAAGTTTTTATTTCTTTTGATTTATTTTAGTTTTTTTTAAGTTTAGGATTTTATTTTTTTAGTTTTTTAGTTTTAATATTTTTATTATTTTTAGTTTGTTTTATTTTTAAGTTAGATTTTATTTTTTTATTTTAATTTTATTAATTTTAGTTGAGTCTTTTTATTATTTTAGTTGGGTCCAAATTAAACACACACACACACATAAACACAAACACACGCCCAAATAACTTATCCTACACCTAACACACCCTCACCTAACCTTCCTACACCCTATTACACCTAATCATCACCACACCCTTCTTCAACCTCCCATTTCTCTCTTATCTCTCTTCCCCCACTAACAACACCTCCAACAAACATCAAACCACCACCATTTCCATACAACCAAGTGGAAACCCTCTAACCCCCGGTCAGAAGCTCCAACAGACCCCGCCGGTGACCATCTCATGCGAGCTGGGGTGATCTAGCGGCGCTCCCTTAACCCCATCACCTGTCGCTCATCCTAAAACCCGCGCCCAACAACCAAGCCCAGCCGCAGAGCTACCTACTACCAACGCCACCCTTTAACCCTCTACCCCGGAGCCGACCTCCCACTACTCCGGTGGTGACCCAACCCTCCCCTACCCACGAACCACCTGCACCCCCTTGTCCCCCTCCGGTCGTGACACAGATCCGGCCCCTAACCCGTCGAACTGCCTCACAAACTGGCAATTCCCTTCACCCGCGAAGACACGACCTGACCCCTCTCTCTCTCCGGCGAACCTTTAACCACCGCCGACCACCTTCGGAGATGTTTCACCCCTCCAGCCGTAACCATCCACCTGCATCCTAACCCCCATCTTCGATACCCAATTACATTCCAAGACCCAATACCCATTTGCCAATTCTCCCAAAAGCCACCCATGACTTTTCTACCTGCTAAAAACCAAAAGCCAATACAAACTCATTATTACCCATCTTCCAAATACAAACCCTTTTAGTCCTAATACCCAACATTCCCCCCCAACTATATCTTTTAACCATTACCCAAAATAACCCTCACACCAAATTAGATTTTATACCCTCATTCTCCCCACTATCATGACATCACACTCAAACAACATGCACCATCTATTAATTCATAAACTAACCCTTACCCACACCTCATACAACCTCTTTCACCTTAATTCTTCCAAAAATACCCCCATGCTCCATGTGCCTACTATATATTGAAGATGAAGACCCCATATGAATTGAGCTTTTAGATAGGAAAATTCTAAAGAGAGAATTGTAGCGAAAAATACCATTTGTAAATAGTTTTATTTTATTCTTTTTATTTTTGTTGGATATTTGTGAGATTAGATATTGTAAGAGAGTTAATTGAGTGAATATTTTAATTTCAAATCATTTGGATGCTCAATTAAGTGGTGTATGCTTCAATTTGGAAGAGTAGAGTTCAACTTTCTCAAACAGATTTGGTTTGCTTGTTCTATTCTCTTCTCTTTTATTTTAGTAGCCTTGATTATTAATTTGTCATGTTTCATACCATGTTAGGCTCAAACCCCTTTCAATTGGTGGGGTAAGACCCTTATTTGATGTTAATTTATTTTAATTAGTTTAATTACTTGAAAAATCTATTTGAATGTTAATTTTGATCCCTCACCCTTAGATTTACACCTCGAGAGAGGGTAAATGATTTTCGAGAGAAAATCGAAATTTTAGTGATAATACCCATTTTAGATTTGAACTAGAGATAGTGTTTTCTTAAGTATGGTATTATAACTTTAATTTCAACTCCAAATCTATTTTCTAAGATTCACATAAATTTTAATTGATCGATCCTAGCGGGTGATTAATTAAAAGGAGTGTAGATCTAATTTTCTAGAGTTGTGGGGTGTTGAATTTAATATTCTAAAAGGTTACTATTAAAATTACATTTGCAATGAGAGTTGATTTGTAATTTTGATATTAATTTGGGAGAATTCAAATAATTAAATTAATTAATTAGGATAACTAAAATTTGCGGTGTAATCCCACTCCTTGATTGTTCTCATAATTATTTACCTCACTCATCTCTTATTTTAGTGTTAGACTTTGTTTTCATTTTAGTCACTTTCTAGTTAGTTATTTTCATCTCACATTTATTTTAGTTTAGTTTAAATCATCACCTCACCAATTGTTTTAATATTTGAAAAAGTTAAAAAAAATAGAAAACTGAAACAATTGAATTTGTCTCTAGCTTACCCCATTGGAAGTAAATTGATACCCTTACTTACCTCTACACTTGAGATTGTTTTATATTTGTAGGTAATTGAGGATTTTGACTAACTTGGCTTTCAACAACAACGATACACGCAAAATTCATTTCTATCAAATGGCCCCGTTGTCGGGGATATAAAAAGTCATTTTTATCAAATGGCGTCGCTGCCATTCTTGGGAGCGTGAAGCACTTGGAGCGGATTTCAACTTGTAGTTCATTTATATTTATTTTTTTTGCACTTTATTATTCTTTGTACCATTTTTATATTTTTAGAAGGCTTGTATTTAGAATTATTTTATTCTTGGCTTGTATTGCGGTGCATAGAGACACCTTTTATTTTTCTTGTAATAATCGAAGCCAACCGTGATAGGGAAATCGGACAAGGTAGAGAGAGGGCGTCCAAAGGCGAGGATTTAGAAGCCTCTCTACCTTGGGTCGGTAGGAATCCCAGGGACGACTGAGATTGGCATATTCTCCCCCAATTCGACTCGAATTTTTTAGCACCCCCCGACCTAAAAATCGTGGGAGGTACATTTCTACACACTCGCGCCTCTCCTATTAGCGAGTCCATTATTGTATGTGCTTTGTGTGCTCTTATGTGATTTTAATTCTCGTATTTATTTTCGAATGGTGTGATGAATAAATTGACTAAAACCTACACCTGGTCAGTCACGATAAGGGATTTCATCACCCGACTCACTCGCTTATCATTGTGTGCTACCCTAGCCATCATTAAATTTAAAATCAATCAACTAGGCATCCCAATAGGAGAATATTTTGCAATGGCGATCACTAAAATATTTCCATGATTTTTTATTGCCCGTGGATTTAATTAAAATTTGACTACCCTTTCATTAAATTTAAATATAAAAATTGGCTATGTGCTAGTTAGAAAATTTCTTTGACTTGTGTGTGTGTCCAATTCCATTTTTTCAGTAGTCGATTTTAGTTGGTTCGTCCAAATCTTGAGTCCATATTCTTTTCCCCACCCTTTTTCTTCTAAAAAAAAATTCCTAAAATATTTTCTTCCATTATTTTAGAAAATCCCAAAAATATTTTCTTTCCTTTTGAAAAAATTTTAAAAAACCAAAAAAAAAAATTCTCTCCACATGGCCGAACAACGTCCTTTACGGGACTATTTTTGTCATTTTCCAATGACACGTGACACGTGTGAGAGTGATCCTGAGCCTTCTCTTTATGATATTCTTAGTCGTTTCACCTCTCTCACGAGTACCGTTGGTACTCTTGACCCATCCATGCATGCACCTCCTATTCCATCACCCTCGGTGTTAAGTGTCGCCGTGTCTCCTCCTTTGTCATGCACCCATTGTTCCTATACCGATCACTTGTCCCATGAGTTCCCATACTTTCCATATCCATTTGTACCCACCATGGAACATGTGTATCCATATGATATTGTTTCGAAACCGACCTCGGCCTACTACCCCGCTATACCTAGTCCCGAGTTGTGTGAGTACCCGAGATATTCGTGGAGGCCTGATCACCCTTCCACGCAATACAAATCCCAACCTGATGTTGTGGATCCTCTCACATTCCAACAGTCCATGGAAACCTTGTGCACCCGTTCACGATCAGTCCATTCACTACGCACCCAATGCGTATCGACCGTTTGTCCATCACGAAAGCAATCCTTTCGTGTATGATGTACTTGGCCCCACCCCACACACTTCATATGAGTATTCTCCATACACTCATGATAATAGGGTGTTGTGTCCACCTCACCCACCGCCACCACCCATCATTCCACCACCACTATCATCCACCTCCACTCTCGAAACAGTCTTGCAAAAGTTCATACTTGAGCAAGAGGAAGCAATTCAAACTCAACCTCTACAAAGGCTTGAACAAAGGTTAAATGAATTGGAGTGTGCGCGAGGGTCGGATATTCCCATGGCCCCACCCATTGTTACCACCGAGTGTGACGATGATGCGTCCTCTTGTGACACGAAATTTGAGTGTAACCAACCCTACCACGTCGAGAATCTCGATGTTGAGACCATTCCATGGTCCGGGTCCCAAGTTGACAATTGTCTTGACTTACCTTTTGATAGTGAGCTTGATCCAACCCCACCATGTCATCCTGAACCCCACTTTGAGGTTCCCACTCTCGTCATGTCCAAAAAAATGCCCAAGTCTACACCTATCGAGCTTCACCCTTATGTTCCCGAGGAACCAATTTATCCTAGATTAGCTCCGGCTACGAGTGCTCACCATTTTCCTGAGATAGACTCTGTGATAGTTCCTAACTATCATGATTTGGATCCTATTCCTCCAAGCATGGCTCCCTCTGAGCCTGATATTTCTAGTGATTCCTTTATCTTGGATCTTAATTCCTCATTAGACCCTTTCACCACATCGGATGGCGACATAATGGTGGATAAGTTGACCGGTCACTCGTTTATTTCCACACTTGCTCATGCGATTTCCCTTGTGGATCACTCCGCGCCTCATGAGGAGTGTGTGTATCCCACTCTTGAGTTGGATCATTTTCCTCCACCGTTTATCCCACCCGATACACCATTTGTCCCACTCGACCCACCCATTATCCTTTCTACCCCACCACCTTGTTTGGATCTTTATTTTACACAGTTCAAGTTTCCATTTACATTTTTATATCCTCACCTGAAGCCATCCACTATCTACGAGAGTATTTTTGGTGCTACTCTCCACTTCCGTGACACCGAGCTTGTTCGTCAATGCACACCACTTCCTTGCGGTGTTGATTTTTTCCATCAACAGCTCCTTGGCGTGTCACGGCGCAACCATTATCATCGCCCATTCATAGAACGATCGTGTGATTTTTATGAGGCCCATCCCATTCCGCTTTCCCCACCATTTCTCCTCCCTCACCAACTTGAGCACTATTCTTACAAGGCCCTAGTTGCCCTCACCTTTAAGCTTAATAAGGCCTGTGGACGATACCTCTTCATCACCCATGCCTTCCTCACCCTTACCCTAATACCCAACCACCCATTGTCCACCAATGCTTTGCGTCGTGTGATGCACTTTGCCATACAGGTGCATTGACTACCTTAGCTTGTTTCCAACAAGACTGACGCTTCAGTCTTGTTTGGGGGTGATTCTCATCACCTAATTTTTCTGCCACCCCGTGCTTTCATAGATCTTATCTTTAGGGTGAGAATGGTTCGGTCTGGCTGAAGAAATTAAACTTAGCGCTATCGGGAGGTAGCTCGTGTTTCTTGTACTAGTCTCATCCTTCTTGGGGGTGTTGTTTCACATCACCCTATGCTTTATCATGTTTATAGACTTGTACACATTTTTTTTCTTATCACTTATTCAGGTTTATTTTTGGCTTCACATGTCCACTTCATTAGCGGTTCATTCTGGAAATCTCTTTCCTACCTTATGCTCTCATTTTAAAAATCATTTTATCTAACATCGAGGACGATGTTCCTTTTTGTTTGGGGGTGGGGAATTTTATAAAAATCGTGCCTCTTTTGAAAAAAAAAATTATTTTTAAACCTGATTATTAAAATTTCGTGCAGTTCCTTTCATCTCACTCATTGATGTGAATTTTCAATCAGGCATCTTTTAAAGTCTAGGAATCAAGATAGAGAATATTTTTTCTAAATAGGTTATGTAATTCGTAACAAGGCATGTTGCACCATGAATTTCTTGACTCAACAAAATTTGCGCACTTATCATGTCACTACGATTTAGAGTTGAGGAGTACTACAATTATAAAAAGAACCTTAAGGATCACTAGTAGAGACTTTAGCTTGTGAGATTTGTGCCTTTCACCCTTTCAGAGTGTTTTACGCAATCTCCAAGTCACAAGTTGATTCAACTTCTTTTGGGTCCGCATTTAAATTGTTGTTTGATCTCATTATCTTTCATAAAATTTGGGTTAATCACTGAGAACGACATCACTTTCGAGTTGTAAGAAACATGTGTCTTGAAATTTGTCCCGAATACTAGATTTTCATCCATACACTCACCCCTTTTTCATACCATTTCTCATTTATTTCACCCACTTTTCACCCATACCTTTCATATATATTCCCCTCACCATCACCTATCATCTTTCATTTTCAAATAAAAGAGTGTGATTTCAAATGTAAATGTCGTCATTGTTGGTTTGAAAAGTGAGAAAAAAAAAAGAAAAAGAAAAAAATAGAAAAATAGCAAATTATAGAAAAAAAAATAGAGAAAAGAAAAGAAAGAGAGTTTGTTGTTATTTTTTAAATAAAGACATTTGTGCCTAAAGTATAGTACACTCTTCCCGTTCATCCATCATATATCCATCATTTTACACATCAATCCCATTCTACATCACTATCCTTCATATCACCAACCTCATATCCCATCTATCCCACCTCATACCATTCTTCTCATTTCATTTCCCCCTCACCCATATACATCCATATCTCCCCTAGGTGTTCGGGCAAATGAAAGTCAACGTGGTGAATAACTCGACGTTCTCACTATAGTGATTAGCATTTCTTTCGTAAGATCAATTTTCTTTCTAATTATTCGTTCTTTCCTATGTCTGTATGGGACATTTGAACTTGCTTACATTTACTCACCTCCTCACACACAAGAGCGATACACTAACCCAAATCTCGAGAGTTTGTTTATGAGAGTTATATTCCGTGAGATTTGAAGTTGAAGCGTTGATTCCGACAAGGAAATCTAGGAATTACTTTGATGATACTCGACCCGTTTTGACTTATTCACACTACACACGTTGAGTTCTAGAAAGGATGTGCCTTGTGTATTTACTCAGCTTAATCTTTTACACATTCTAGCTTGTATTTCTGAAATCATTTATTTCGTGATGGATTGTGCAATTATTCTATGTCTAATAAGAGATTGACTGCCTTTCAATAAATCGTTTGCAAATACGAATTTTGTGGTTAAATTCCTTGCAAACCCTCCCGAGACACAACTTGTCCTGTAGGGCAACCTATAAGTTTAAAGGCTTGTTGCACATGCTAAGTGCAATCGTAAGTGCCCGCGAAAGTAGTACACTTTTGGTTACTTATCTTTCTCTTTCTCTCTATCTTATTTCTCAAGAACTAGCAAGGCTCTGTTTGGGGGTGGTGTGATAAGCACCCAAAACTGTACAATTTATACCACAAATGGATGTACTTTTGTTGTTAATTCTCGGCAATTTGGGTTTGATGCGCTTAATTGTTCAATATGCAGGTTTAATGTGCATTGCAGAGTTCAAATGCTTAAATCAAGACAATTGCGCATTTAATGAAGCTAAATACCCTTATCCCATAACCTAGCCTACCCAAACCTGGCCTAAACTGTCCCAAACCCTCTATGTGTTTAGTTTGTTTCGTTTTTAATAGTTTTTAGATTTTTAATTTGTGTCATTTTTATTTTTAGGATTTATTTTAGATTTATTTAGTATTTTCTAGGTTTTATTTTCTATTTTATTTTATTAGTATAATTTTATTTTTCTTAGTTTTATTAGGATTAGTTTTAGGAGTTTATTTTTAGTTTATTAGATTATATATTTTTTTAGGACTTTAGTTTTCATTTAGATTTTAAGTTTTTATTTCTTTTGTTTTATTTTAGTTTTTTTAAGTTTAGGATTTTATTTTTTTAGTTTTAATATTTTTATTTTTATTTTTTTAGTTTGTTTTATTTTTAAGTTAGATTTCAATTGTTTAATTTTTAATTTTATTAATTTTAGTTGAGTCTTTTTATTATTTTAGTTGGGTCCAAATTAAACACACACACACATAAACACAAACACACACCCAAATAACATATCCTACACCTAACACACCCTCACCTAACCTTCCTACATCCTACTACACCTAATCATCACCACACCCTTCTTCAACCTCCAATTTCTCCCTCCTCTCTCTTCCCCCATTAACAACACCTCCAACAAACATCAAACCACCACCATTTCCATACAACAAACCAACCCCATATCTAGTGGAAACCCTCTAACGCCCGACTGGAACCTCCAAGAGACCCCGTCGGTGACCATCTCAAGGGAGCTGGCGCGACCTAGCGGCGCTCCCTTAACCCAATCACCTGTCCCTCATCCTCAAACCCGCGTCCAACAACCAAGCCCAGCCGCAGAGCTACCTACTGTCGACGCCACCCTTTAACCCTCTGCCCCGACCCCGACCTCCCACTACTCCGGTGGTGACCCAACCGTCCCCTACCCACGAACCACCTGCTCCCCCTTGTCCCCCTCTGATCACGACCCAGATCCGGCCCCTAACCCGCCGAACTGCCTCACAAACCGGCAATTCCCTTCACCCGCGAAGCCACAACCCTCTCCCTCTCCCTCTCCGGATAACCTTTAACCACCGCCGACCACCTTTGGTGCTGTTTCACCCCTCCCGCCTCCACTATCCACCTGCGTCCTACCCCCATCATCCATACCCAATTCCATTCCAAGACCCAATACCCATTTCCCAATTCTCCCAAAAGCCACCCACGAATTTTCTACCTGCTAAAAACCAAAAGCCAATACAAACTCATTATTACCCATGTGCCAAATTTAAACCCTTTTAGCCTTACTACCCAAAATGCCACCCAACTATATCTTTTAACCATTACCCAAAATAACCCTTATACCAAATCAGATTTTATACCCTCATTCTCCCCACTATCATGACCTCACCTCCAAACCACATGCACCATCTATTAATTCCTAAACAAACCCTTACCCACGCCTTATACAACCTCTTGCACCTTAATTCTTCACCTTAAACAATTGGGTGAGGTGATGATTCAAATATTATTAATTTGTCATGTTTCATACCATGTTAGGCTAAAATCCCTTTCAAGGGGTGGGATAAAACCCTTATTTGATGTTATTTTATTTTAATTAGTTTAATTACTTGAAAAATCCCTTTGAATGTTAATTTTGATCCCTCACCCTTAGATTTACGCCTCGAGAGAGCGTAAGTGATTTTCAAGAGAAAATCGAAATTCTAGTGAAAATACCCATTTTAGATTCGAACTAGAGATAGGGGTTTCTTATGTGGGGTGTTATAACTTTAATTTCAACTCTAAATTTATTTTCTAAGATTAACATTAATTTAATTGATCGATCCTAGCGGGTAATTAATTAAAAGGAATGTAGATCTAATTTTCTAGAGTTGTGGGGTGTTAAACTTAATATTCTAAAAGGTTACTATTAAAATTACATTTACAACGAGAGTTGATTTGTAATTTTGATATTAATTTGGGAGAATTCAAATAATTAAATTAATTAATTAGAATAACTAAAATTTTTGGTGTAATCCCACTCCTTGATTGTTCTCACAATTATTTACCTCACTTATCTCTTATTTTAGTGTTAGACTTTGTTTTCATTTTAGTCACTTTCTAGTTAGTTATTTTCATCTCACATTTAGTTTAGTTTAGTTTAAATCATCACCTCACCCAATTGTTTTAATATTTGAAAAGGCTAAAAAAAAATAGAAAAGTGAAAAAGAACAAAAAGAAAATAAAAAGTGAATTACAATTGAATTTGTCTCTATCTTACCCCCTTAGAAGTGGATTGATACCCTTACTTACCTCTACACTTTAGCTTGTTTTATATTTGTAGGTAATTGAGGATTTTGACGAACTTGGCTTTCAACAACAACGATACACGCAAAAGTCACATTATTATGGATCATAAGACCCATGTTTAAGCGAGAACCTTTGCATCTTATGTTGAATACAACATGAGTAGTAAAAATTTACTTTTTCATTTTAGTTTAAGTTGAACAATACATTATTTACATTCATTCTATGAGGTTGCTCATGTCCTCTGGAGCTTCTGCCATATTTAATGTTCCTTCGTTGTTTGGACCCCTAAAGGACGAATTTATCCACATTTTTCATGGCATAGGTATCCAAACTCATCAACTCTATGCCCAAACTTTCTCGTCGGATCTCAGGCATTGGCTATCATAGAGGTAAGACCCCACACACTGCTTTGGTGTTGGGAACATCATTTCTAAATGGATTGGGATAAAAAATCCAAATCATTAAGTGATGGCATTCCTATGATGACATTATAAGTTGAGGAACACTCCACCACTATGAACTTATTCCAAAAGGTTGTACATCAATGCTTATAACAAAAGATCAGGGGATAGAGTGATGAATCCAATGGAGTAGGTCCATTCTCCAATAAACCCAATGAGGGTGTGGTGAGTGGATTCATGTTCTTTAAACCTGGGCCAATGTCTTCGAAACCATCTAAGAATAGGATATCTAAGGATATCCCCGTATCGACTGGGATAATCATGATGTTGGCATTTCCCAAGATTGTTATGATCACAAAAGGATCTTCACTAGGTACCCGATCCCTCACATGGTCAATTTCTGTGAAGATCATCCTTGAAACTCACCGGGAGAGAGATATGGTTAATCTGTACCCCTTGAATTTGGATACTCCTAAAGTGTTCCTTTATGTCCAAGCCAGATATAGAACATTCAAAAAATACTTTGGAAATACAATTGACGTCAATCAAAGGAACATTGTCCTTGTTTTGTTATTGTGTTGACCTTTGCCGACATCTTTCGCCACATCTTCGAGCTATCCTCTCAAAATCATACTTTTGATGGACTATATAAGATTTTGCATAACATTCAAAATTACCCATAGGATTAGATTGTGACACACTACCTATTCTAATACCAGTTGATCAGGCCTTTTATTAAATTAAATGCGAAGCATATCTGATTTCATTCTTGGCATCATGTTTCAAAATGAATTTATTGGACTAATAACCTATTTAGTCAGTGTCAATTTTAAATCTTATTAACATGCATACATGAAATCATTAAATTATATATATATATATATATATATATATATATATATATATATATATATATATATATATATATAACCATACATAATGGTTGAACTTAAAGAGTACTACTAACATAAATAAAATCAATCAAATAGACTATCAGTACCCACAATGTAATAATCCAATTACTCAACTGACAAAATGTAATGGCGTCTAATAATAATACTATCTAGATACGGGCAACATGCCCAAAGGAAATATTGAAATAGAAACCTATCTAGCTAGAAATTAGTGAAGTATCTAATCAAGTCCTGCATGCATCCATAACTGCTGCAACATTGTCTGACTAGAATGGAATGACTATCCTTTGTGAACCTTCGGCTGAGCACCTAAAATGTTTAAAAAATATTTTTGATACGGGTCAGAGCCCAAACCATTTGAAAAATAGTTGCAAGTATTTAAATGCTATAATAATAAAGAAAAAAGTATTATTCAGGTTCACCTAGTGTCGAACTAACATGAGATTAACCTCACCCTTCATCAACAGTGCACACATAACATGTATGTTTTATCCGCCTAGTTATGTTACCCTGCCTAACTAGTCTAAATATCATTAATCTACTTTGATACGCTAAATATCTAGCCCATCGGTACTGCCCATACAATACTTCGTACTATGTACAACATGGTAAATTCATAATCCATGACTTTGTCTTCTCAATCATATTTATCTCAATTCATAGGCAATGTAACCATACACTAGTTATAATTTTATGTTCACACAATCATTGAAACACGTATACACATATCACTCTTTTACACGTATATTGATATCATCCCCAAGATGGACCTCCCGAATGCTTCCCTAGGTTCTATCAGGCACCATGTATATCATGCACCACTCCTGGGCCATGGGGTCGGAATCTCACTGTCGATGCCAAATCTCAAACACATAATGGAGGCGGTCATCAACATATATTCGTGGGTCATAACCATACCTCCTCAAACCCAACCTGACTTGAAACAAATACTATCTTGTTACATGGATAATGGTAATGAAACAGTACTATCACATCGATGAACAATTTAACACCTGATGGTCAACACTAGGGTTGATTGCCCACTATGCGCAACCTCCAACGATAGTATATTAGAGTAAGTATCTTCACATAAAGTAAATCACACATACACACACACACACACACACACACACACACACACACACATATATATATATATATATATATATATATATATATATATATATATACAATCCTGCTCTTATGAGGACTAGTCCGCATTTTAAGAGTGTAGATCGGACATGTGTCACCTGGCGGTGAGCCCAGAAAAGAGAGAGTGTGTGCTTATAATTTAGGCGATAATTTTTAGGCGCACCATTAGGTAACACATGTCCGGCCACATTTTTAAAATGAAGACTAGTCCACACAAGAGCATTATATATATATATATATATATATATATGAGTGGGGGTGTTTTACTGTTCCAAAATATCAACGGTTGAGATTAAATTTCTTGAAGAAATCTAAGCGCGTGAGAATATGCCAAATCACGACTTAAGCATTGTGACATGGAAAATGTGATAAAACAACCCCTTTCCAAAGCCACTCCTGTTTTTCACTTTCCCCACATCTCAAATCCCCCACACCACAAACCCTACCCTCACCCGATGCCCCCTCCCTCATTATCTCCCTCTTCATCCATCTTCCTCCCCATTTTCTCTAAACACACGATACATGTAAATTTCCCTCATTCTGTTACAAGCTCAGACACACGAACAATCACACACTCTTATTTTCATGATCTCCTAAGTTTTTGGTCATATCTTTGTTTACATGAGAATATAGGGGCGATTCAGGGCTTTGTTCATTTTGAATTTGGTTAAGACCTATTTTGATTTGTTCATTTTGTTTTAGATCTGTTCACATCTATGCTTATGTTTTGGGATCTAATTAATTTTTGTATTTTCTTATTTATCTTTTCTTTTACAGATGCCCAAATTATACTTGAACATCCCCAAAATGTATATTTTTTAGGTGACGAACTATGGGTTTGAAGTAAATTTCACTTTATAGCTCAAAACTTGGGTGAGAATCATTATTTTTACGTTTTTTTTTGCAGATCCAATTTTTTTACTTTTTTTTAGATCCGTCTAGTAAACCTTCTATCTCTCTCTATCTCTCTTCCATTAAGATTTTGTAAATTTTTAAGTTCAAATTAAAGTTTTATAAACTCTAATATTTGGTTGGGAATCATGTGGTTACCAGGCTTTCAACATATACATGGGAAACTTTGGTTAGGTTTGTTGTGACACCGCGCCTAATTAAACCCCCGGTGATCAATCCTAAATTAAATTAAAACATGTTTCTTAGTTGGCTCATTCTTAGCATCACTGTCGAAATTTTTTAATTACCAACCACCGACGTGAAATTAAACCGGTGCCAAGTTTTATCTTTCATTTATACAATGAACTATTCATGCAGAAATAACTCATTAACAAATCACAAGATAACTGAATCCAACCATCAGATATAAATAAGAAACTGGTTGAATAAACCATTGGCTAAAATCGAACATAAAAGTAAATACAGATAATAATGGATCTCAAGTATCTAAAATAAATACTAAATAAAATCGTGAGCAACATGCTCGGATATCTGATAGAAAATCCCTACACTAGGAATAGAAGGAATAAAGGCGCCTATCCAAATCCTGCAACATCCACATATGCTGCAGCAGCGAATCCCTGGAATGAATCAAGCCTGGCGTCCTTGTCGCTGGACACCTAAAAGGTTTGGAAAATATTTTATAGCAAGGGTTAGAACCCAAAATATTTTGAAAACATTTAGCAAATGATTAACTTGCAGTAATAAAATATGCATGAATGCGCTTCATATTTTAGTTAGTGTCACACTTCCTTGAGGACAAACTCACCCCTCAACTAATTTTCACACCTAACGTCTTCTTTATATCCCACCTAGTCCTCTACCCCGAAACTAGATACTTGATATAACTCTTATCAACCGCACTACTCAATCCCGAGTATTTTAATGTATGACTTATAAGTTACTTATCGCCTTAACTTAGTTAATCATCTTTCCTTGAAAGCCATGCAACATTTACTAAATATATTATTAATACACTTTTCTCCATGTATTTAAACTTCCCGTATATAATTATTCCCCCATTATGTGCGTACAGTTATCTTACAATAATAACACATGTTGAATGTGAATATAATCCATATATAATTAATACAATTCACTACAAGTATTTAATGACCCGTATATAACTATTTATCCCATTATATACGTAGAACCATATTACAGCATTCACACATATGTTGAATATAAGTATAACCCATCCTCCGTAGTAATAACTCACCGGATGTATTCTCTAAGGTGCTATCACACTAGGTGTACTCACATAACCTAGTTTCCCCAAGTCAGAATCGCTCACTGACTTGCGCAAAAACATAAACATAATGGAAGCGATCATATTCCTTCCGTGAAAGTGAGATAAGCCCCTCACCCATATAACGGACGCTATGACCTGGGGATACCCTCACCCTACTCCTCAAGTGAGGGGATTCACCCACATCGCGCAACCTCCTCTGATAGAACTAGAGTATATATATTAATAATATCTAATCACTGATATTTATATGCACACACCATATATATACTATCGCACACCGTATATATATAACTATAAAATATCCCAGATTCTCCGTGTACTGAGTCCGTAACACTAGCCTACACTTAGTATCTTGAGTTTATGGTCCTCTGATTATTAATTAATTAAGTTATTATTGGTGTCACCCAACCGAGGTTCTAAAAGGTGCGATGCGTGGTCGAGGCGTAGAGGTCAAGCCTTAGGAGCCTAAGCACGCTTAGGCGAAGCCTAGGCGTAAAAAGGCGTTTTTCCTTTTTTTATTATTTTAATTATTCTAAGGGTAATAATATAATAAAATAATACATACCTTGAATTTTAATGATATATTCGTATGATTGGTAGCCATGTTTCTCATATTCATGATCCATAATCAATATATAAAATGTATTTCTCAACATTCATTAAGTAATATACAAAATGTTTAAAAAACGTGTGCCTTAAGCCTTTTACCAAGAATAAGGCGTAATAAGGCGTAGGCGATGCGTTTCTCTCAAGCCTCAAGCCTAGGCGGAGCCTAGGTGCGCCTTTTAGAACACAGAACCCAACCAATATATTTGGACTCGCTCTCATAGCCCGAGAATAAAATGTTACCCGAGTCTAAATCCCCGACTCCGAATTAATTAGCTGTCAATCTTAATTAATTTAATACCTTGGCATCGCTCAACCAATATACCCGAACTCGCCCACTCGATCCATATTTAATTATTTTAGAATATTTTTCCCCAAAAATTAACCATAGTGGCCAACATAAATCCCTCACAATCCCAATTACTTTTCCTTATAATTGTTAGGAAATTATGTTCCATATTTATTTCTCACTAAATAATTTATGGGAATATAATTTTAAATTAATTTCTCTTATATAACAAAACTAGACGACCAGTCAAAAATCCTGGACCATCGATCGATCGATCCGAGCCATCGATCGATCGATCGAACGGGTCTTCGTCTTCTCCAATACTGTTTCAACCATTAACGAAATTCTCCCAACTCCAACCTTTTCTATGGTTCAACCCAAACGTATAAAACATTATTAACACATTGGAGCATGATTAGGACCTCCCCTAAAACCTCAAACATGACTTAATTCCCACAAATCTCTACTTATTAAAAAATTAGGAAATTTTTGGGCTTTCTTTGTTCAGTCCCAATTTCATCCATTTATCCCAATTGTGTTCATCAATCAAAGTTAACCATCTACTCAGAATCATGTAAAATGATAAATTTCTACACCAATTCCCCTTTTGGTTTTTCAATTACAAAAACCCCATTTTGGTACCCGTTTATACCCGAAATGATTTTTTTTATTTCCACATCACACAAATATGAATTGAAAACACAAATAAATGCTACAGCAAGTTAAGCACTTCCCTTATGGGTTCGTAGGGTCTGATCCGAGTGTGAGATTCGCAAGTTTGATGGTGAATCCCCCAAATTCGTCCCTAGTCTTGTCTTCAAAAGGGTCCCCAATGCACTCTAATTGCTCCCTATAGTTTTCTCTTAAAACTTAGGATTTAGATTTGTGTTTTCTGCCATTTCCCTTTTCGCTCAATTAGGTATTGAAGCTAAATCCCGTTTTTAGCGTAATGGGCCGAGCCCAAGTGACCCAAATAGCCCTGTGTGGGCCCAGTTATTCCTAAAAATGCCCCGTAACTCGTTTACTACTCCCGGGTACACTTTTTCGACTGTCTCGGCACATCCGGACTCAATCGTGTACTTAAAATTGACATCCAAATTAATTTATAGAACTCCTTATCTCACACCCAAATTAGTCTATACCGAATCCTATCTGAGATAAATAAATGCTACATCACTAATACACCTTATAACGTAAAAAAATTATTAATCTTCATTTAATAATTAAATTTCCCTAAATATTAACCATTCACTCTCCGGTTAATATTTAAATAAATATTACTATAATTAATTCAATTAAATTATGACACACAAGTAATTTAAAATTCCCGAATTAATTAAGTATTACATGCATAGAAATACGGGTTGTTACATTTTTGTTTGAAATATAAGCGATGTTTATATTTATGTTTGAAATATAAACGATTTTATGTTTGTGTTTATGGGATTTTCTTTAAATTTAGGTTAGATAATCTTCTGATAAAAAATATGGCTACCTTTTAGGTGTTTGACACAAATCCTAAATCATGTTTTACTTTTTTCTCTTAATGTTTTTTCTATTCGATTATTGGTGCTTGATTGAGGTACAAATGGATCCGTGTTTGTTTTGATGTTTGTGCATTTTAATTCTTGGTTTTGCAATCTTTTATTTGGGTCTTTTTGGATTTTTGAGTAATTAAATGGACGAAAATTAGGTTTAATTAAAAGCTACGTGGGTTATAGGTTTGTCAGTTTCAACCCACGTGTGAGAGAGAGAGAGAGAGAGTACCAAGGAGGAAGAAGACTCCATTAGACAACAAGAATAAGAACTCAAGGATTCCCACCAAAAGTTGAACCAAAGTGTAGATCACAATGAGAGGATCAACAACATACCAATTTCAGTCCAAGACTCAAAAGTTTATTCCAAGGCAATTGTTTATCTTGCTACCTATTTAGCATAAATTGTTCTTGTTAATCTCTAGTTGATGATATAGTCACCTTACAATGAAATTTGGGTTTAATTAGGTTTAATTGTAAAGAGTTTTTAGAATTTGGAGATGGGTATGCATGTAGAGGATTTTCCCTTTTGTAGACAATTAAAATCTGGAGATTTTATGTTCTAATCATGAATTAAATTATGGGTTTTGTATAATTAAAAATATTTGCTTGATTTATTATATGAGAATCTTTAGAGATGAAAGAAATTGTGAATTACCTTTGAATATATAAGGATTTGACCGTTAATTCGTATTAGAAAGTATCTTAGGGTGATTTGGAATAGTTTAGGAACAATTAATTAGAGTTGAGATGAGTTTTGGAGTGGTAGTGAAGGTTGAGAGTTGGGAAAAAATTGAATTTGGGAAGAACTGGGTCTGTCCAGATTTTTCCTTTGTAGACCAGCCCAGTTCGTTAGAACGACCTCGTCCGAATGAGCCTTCTAACGAGAAATCCAACGACCCTTCTAATGAAATTTTTGAGTTCGTTTGAAGTAAGAAACTCGTTCAAACGACCTCATTCGAACGAGAATCCCTTGACTTCTAAGGAGATTTCAGAATACACTTTTTGAGTTCGGTTAGGTTAAAAAGCACCCTAGGGATTATCCATGTGAGATAAATAACCTACGTGAATGACAATGACCTAAAGTCCGAGTTAATATTGAACTAGGACTCTGATTATTCTCGGGATATAAAAAGTTCATAGAACCGAGGAAAGTTAGGTTCAAGAGAGTATATACATCTATATATGATCTACGGAGAGGATAGAAATAATAATAATACTTACTTATTATGGTAATTGGGTTGCTTGAATGCCTATTATGTTGTATAAGTTGTGTGCATGCTTATTACTTGAAATATTATTTGTACGACATACCTAGCTACTGGCTATCGAACGGAGGTTAGCGCCTTGTGGACAACCATATCTTGTGTGCCTTTGGGAGATTTTGAGTCATACCAGTAGAGCATGGAACCTAGGTACAAGCTATCTGTGAGAATGATAGTGGTGACGGTCGTATCGGTACGTAGGTATGTGTGTAGCCCATCGACATGGAACTATGTTCACCTCCAATATGTATATATGTTTTATTGGTTCTTGAGAGATTGAACCTGTTTTCCTTTATGCATGAGCATTGAAATGCGACTAGATAGCCAAGTATGCCTAGCACCAAGGGTTTCTTAACCATGGGTGCAGTTTTGATATATATATTTGTATGTATACATAGTGAAATTTTATATATGTATACTAAGCTGCTATTCTGTGTTTCATGTTGGCTACTTTATTAAAGTATATACTTATTGGGTCACCTATTGGGAATTAAGAATGCTATGATAATGGGTTAAAGCATCTTTAAATCCATTCCTAAATAATAGAAATATATTGGTTTCAGGTTATTTAGATATTTTATCCGGCATAGTGGTTATACTACATATAGTCAGGCAGAGTATCGAGACTAGTATGTGTAGTTGGGCTCGCTATGTGTGAAAAATGGAAGAGGGGTTAGCATCCTAAGTGAGGACACTAAGTGAACATGAATAATATTTGTGCTAATTAACCAATTTAAGCACGTACTATACTTAAAATGTTTTCTACTCAGCCTCTGACTCGTTTTTCTGCAAATCTCTTTTCTTGTTCTATTATTTTAGGTGCTCAGCCACATGGACACCAGGCTTAGGAGATTCCATTCATGGTCGAGTTGTAGCTGCTGTGGAAGCTACAGGATGTTGCTAATAGACGCTTCAGAGTCTATTTCTCCTCATCTATCAGTTATTTACTTCAGTTGGACATGTCGTCCCTCCTATTTTACATTCAGAGATTTGGAGTTATTTTATTCTATCATTAGACTTTGATTTCATGTTATTGGATTATTGTATGGGATTTTGACTGGAAATGTTTACTCCAGTTCTTTATTTAAATTCCGTTAGTTCTTTCCTTATTCCTATTGTGATGTATGGTGATGATTAAATATTTCCCTTTAATGAAGATGGTTAATAACAAGACACCAACCCTTTTAAATATTCGGTGGTTAGTTTTTATTAAATTAAAATTTGAGTCTTTTGACAGAGATGCATTATCATAACCAACTTGATATTCTAAATTAATTAATTAAGGACTGATCACAAAATAATTAATTAAGCAGGGTGTCACATTATTTTGATTAAAACTTTGAAACATCCTACTAATTGTGTGCATTTGTATTAATGTATTCTTAGTAATGGTTTTCTATTAATGGTTCTAATGTTTACTGGATTTTTGATTCATGGTGCTACTGTGGGATTTTCTTGGTGTTGCAGCTATACCACAGTTGATCTCAATGGGGGGTAATACAAGGGTGGTGGATGAGTTATACCATTTATAAATCAATGTAGCAAACCTTTTAATCACTGTTTATATTTTTAATCAATATTGTTCTTATAGAGCATTATTCTATCTCTTTCAAGATGAAGATCAAACCTTTTAAATCTCATTTTATTTTTAAACCGCACGTCTCAAGTGGATTTGCATTTGTTCATTTCCATTTGGTTAAGGATGCTACCAAGGTTATTGAAAGAAGCCAATGGGACAACTATAGAGAAGAATGGATAGATTCTATGAGTAGCATATGCAAAAAGTATTCTAGTTGCATCTGTCATTTAGGCGGAAACGTCTTCTCAACTGTATGATGATATTTATATTTTGAATCAACGTTTTCTTAATGATTTTCTCAATAGGAGAAGGGTGGTGAGCTTATAGTTCAAAGGGATGCTTCCGCTCCACAATCTTCTATTATTATGATGCTTCTTTTGGGTTTTACTATCACTTAAATACAAGCTTATATTACGATGGTGACAACGGAATCTGATCTCCATAAGGGCATGGGCTTAATCCTGCTATTTTTTGTATTTGCAGCCTCAAAAGTGCTTTTTCATTTTTTGAGGTGGTGTAAATGAGACTTCATTTTTCTTTTTAAATTTCATTCCTCAAGTTGTATTTTTTTTTACTTAGCTAATCTATGATTGACTTAGTACAGGTTTTTGTGGTGTTGTTTATTTTTAACTTGGGGGCGAGTTCGTTGAAGTTTAACTTGGTGGTGAGTTCATTGACTTAGTACATGACTTGCACATTGCCTTTCAAATTTCCCATGTGGATAATTATTGTAGAAAGTGGAAGATCATCCTTGCTACATTATAAACACTTTCCATATCTTCTTTATATACATAACTAATGGCCATACAATATTAACAATTAGTTTTTGGGACTTGGTTAGCATCGAGACGGTTTGGAGTTAAACATTATGATGTCTCAAATCTTTCTCAAGATAGATAACCTCTAGGTTAATATTACTTCTCGAGAGATTATTTGTTATCGTTATCAAGCATTAGGATTATCTTCAATGGGATGACCTATTTAAAGGAATAACATGCCCGTTAAGGACTTAGTTTTGTTGTTGTTTGAGACTATAATAATCACTGTTTTGGTGGTATTGTTGTTTTTTGTTGAAATCACTGGAGGTGAAATTTCCATCGATGAATATCTATTGTGGTGGTATTGTTGTTTTAAAATTCAATTTCCCCTATTTTTTAATGTGTTCACTCATCCTATCAGTAAATTGGTTTAATTTACAAATTTTTAAATATGTTATTTGTTTATTTATATTTACGAATTTCTTAAGAGTTGTCGATTTTTTTCTTTTTATTATCAGTCATGTTTCGACTTTTGAGATATTCTCCCATTTCTCACTCAAAGGTAGTCATTTTACAAATTACTCACACTCAGCAGGTGAATCAAATAATTATATATGAGTAAGTGTTTGTAGTTTTGTTGACATACGAGTATCTTTTTGTGATTTTGTTGACATATGAGTAATTGTCTGAACCGATATATTATTCATGGGTGAAATCACAATTTCTATTGGTTGTTTTGCAGATTCCACTCTTGGATACACCAAACCATGATTCAAATTTTGGTTATAAGAAGTTACTCTCAAACTTATAGTTTCAATAGGGGTTAACTTATACTATGTTATTAAAGGTTTAAATAATGGATTTTTTAATATGGTTTTTTTAAATATTAATGTTAATATGTTCAAACCAATGCTAAGTATCTTCAAATTTATTTTCTATTTCATGTAGTTGAGTGTACATGCTTTTATTTTCACTTTTCGGTCCCAATTCAACTCCAAGTTTGGAATTGATGCTTACTTTTAGTTTAGGTTCAACTGCATGTTCAAGTATGAAATATTGTTTTGGGAAGTTTCCTTTAATCCAGTATAGTTGTTGTGCATGTGGCTTACATTGTATAGGTTCAACTACACATTCAGGTATGAAATATTATTTCGATTGTATAATGCCTACTCCTTTCACAATGATTTGGAAGATGCCACTACCCCATAGATTCAGCGAACCAACCTTAGAAAATGTTGTGCTTACTCAAAATATCCTTGGCACCAGCCGAGTCTATATTGAATGCCTTGGAACTGCTCTTCGCATTTGGTGCACTAAATATATTGGGTGAGTTGATGTTAGTGGGTAGAAGAATGGCACAGTTTCCTCTTGATCCCATGTTATCTAAAATGATTGTTTCATCTGATAGGTACAAGGGCTCTGATGAGATCACATTTATAGCGGCCATGCTTTCCCTTGGGAATTCAATCTTTTACTACCCAAAGGACAAAAAGGTCCATGCCGATAATGCCTGGGGCAAAATTTCATCAGGGTGATGTTGGGGATCATATTGAACTTCTTAATGTCTATAATGAATTGAAAGAGACTAACAACTCAAGCCAATGGTGTTGTGAAAATTTTATTCAGGTGAGGAGTATAAGACGGGGTAGAGATATTAGGGACCGGCTGAAGGGGCTGTTGGAGAGGGCAATAAAAAAGGTTATAACATCTGGATATTTCCCTAACTCTGCAAGGCCCTAGAAGTTAACAAAATCCTTCAACTGGCATGATAATCATGCTCTTAAAAAAGAGTTTTGCTCTTGTTTTAACCCACACAAACTCCCTCCTGTGCATACCCCAGCAACCCACATAAACTACATATAAACACCCACATGTGCATTGTTTTACTCTACATAATCTCCATATACAATTTTTAAGAAGTCATAAATCACAAATGTGTTTTAAAATGGAACTGATTTTATATTTTCCCGTAATAATTGAATAGATTCTCTCTAATAGACTATAAGAGAGAATCTACTAGTAATAGTTTTCCTTTTACTAAATCATTTGTGACTTAAAAAGGATTTGTATTGAGTTGGCATTATTCTGCTATATACAGTTTGGGTTTTAATTTATTGGGGATCCTAATTTTTTGCACGAGTTGTAATTATACAGTTGTCATTTTCTTTCTTTTGCTTGGTGTTGATTGTCGTTTATTATGTAGAAAAATTCCCACACACCGCGATTGGAGATTATTATTTTAGGACTCATGATTTTTTAGTCAAAAGAATGTTTGGATTTGACGTTTAATTTCAGGCACTATGGTATCCTTTTCGAATTACTATGCGGTGTTTCGTTAGGTGTGAAGCCTACCATAAACTTAAGAACACCTAGAACACAGTAGTTTAATTTTACATCATCTCATCATTATTTTCCTACATCCACCATATCTTTACAGTTTTGATTAAGTATCTTGATTTCTAAGTTCATTACTATATTTTATTGGTTGGTTTTGAGTGATGTATCAATAGTTAAACAAGTTTTCTTTCTTCGATTTCCTATCCTTAAACGTTGTTTATTGACCTCCTTTATTCATAGCTTAAGGACTTTTGAGCAGTAACCTATTTAGGTGTATGTTGTGTGCTTATATCTCACGAACTTTTGCATTCTTTGTGTACAGGTTTTCTTTGGGTCTTCAAGTAGTAACCTATTCATATTCCCAACCAGTAAAATGTCTTATTTATATCTATTAAATTTTTTTCATTTGGAAGACCTGTTAATGGATACACTGATGTTTGTTGCATGTGTGGCCGAGTTTGGAAAATTGTAAAAGAGAAAAACACACAACAGTAAACAGTTCAACAAGATGCATTTGAATTATTGGTCTGTGGTGAGAATTAGTTTTTGTGCACATTTGTTGAAGTCTCATAAGATGTCTCTTAATTGATTTCATTAATTATTTTTGTCTTCATTTCATTACTACAAGATTTTTAGTGCAAATTTAATTTCTTAATACATTTGACAACAACTTTGTTACTCTATTTTCATTTTCTATTACGTCTTAGGATTATGGTCAATGCAGTAAATGTCGTGGGAATGTGGCGTGGAGACAAGAGAATAAATGCATGCCTCATAGTTGGAGTAGCAAAAATAAATTAGATCAGTGCCATTGGGACAGTTATATTTGTTTATTGTTATTTTTATTGTTATTGTATGCTTTTGTGGCAAGACACTGCGAACGTTTATATGTCAAGTATATGGAAGCATAAATTCTTTTTGGACTTTTGATATGTAATGGTAACCATTAAATTGTGACTTTTGGGGTTTTGTAATGGTTCACTAAAGTATTGTTGTTTGAGAATTTTTTTATTTTTAAACCGAGTGAATAGTCTTATAAACAAAGGAAGTTTCTCCCAAATAATCTAAATTGCTTACAATTATTGTGTTGTAAACAAAATGAACTTAAATTATAATTGATTTAATATTTTATTGATTTTGATTATATTTGTGTACTGAGTTTGTTAGGTTATTTTGATCAGACTATTAGTGTTGTCGTTGTAGTATTTTTTTCCCTAAAATCTTAATCCGATTTCTCTATCCTTACTCGTGAACATTCACTAGCATATTCAGGTGTTTTCCATACACAAAATTCATCCCCGGTTGGCATATGACATTTCCTTACACATAAGCTGAATTTCAGAAAATCAAAACTCATACCTGGACCCAAGATTCCATGACCGATCCTCAAAAGGTCCAACAAAATAACACAAAGTAGGGGAGGCCAGACAACAGAGCCAAGCTGATCTGCTTCCGCCATATTCAAATTTCCAAAAGAAAGACAAATCCAAAACCGCCAATTTAAAATTTGTATATCATGCACCTATTAGTAGAAAATTCATAATGAATTAAAAAATTAGAAAAATATGAAATCCCTGCTCAGCCTTCGTAATTTGATTCTACACAACGTTATCCAACTTCTAACGGTGAGCAAATGGCTTCGATTTTCAGAGTTGACGGAATAAACTTTGGATATAATTTTTCCTTCTACCTTCATCCATAGTAGTCATAACCATCATCCAACACCCATACATGAACTCTAATCAATTCACAACATAAACCAATAATTCTTTATGTTAAAACTATCTCGAAGGAACATCTAAATCAGCCGACAATGAATTAATTCAAGAATCATGCAATACTAAAAACCCTAGTCTTAAGATTCGATTTTTTCTTGTTAAATCATCCAATAACATATATTTCTTATTCATTTTATATCAATAAACATGTAAAAATTATTAGATTCATCTCCTAACATATAGATCATTCAAAATCGGGATTGAAATAGTTTTTCAAACCCGAAATTCATTGTTCTTTTTACACCAAATTGCATGAACAATTGAAATAATGCATGAATATTAAAGCAAGTAAATACTTTCCTTTAAATTGACGGACTCTGAGATTTCTCCTATGAAATCTCTTGATGATGATCTTAAACCTAGAAATGATGGTTACTACAAGAAAAAAAACTTTTAGTTGCAAAACAAAATTGTGACTAATCATTAAAAAATTTCCACTAAATCTTTTAGTGGCAAAATTTTTTGTCACAGCTTTGCTACTAAAGACCTGTTGCTAATACCTTTAGTGGCAATTTTTTAGCGTTTGCTACTAACAGTTACAAATTTAGTGGCAAATAGATTTTGCTACTAAATGATATACTTTTAGTGGCAAATTATTTGCTACAAAAAACAGTCAAAATTATCACTAAAAACATGGTATTTGCCACTAATAGGTTCTTTTTGTAGCAAATATATTATTTGCTACCAAAACTAAGTTTTTGCTTAAGGTCCAGATAGTTTTGTGGCAATTCATATTTTCCACTAAAAGGTTCTTTTTGTAGCAAATATAAGATTTGCTACCAAAACTAAGTTTTTGCTAAAGGTTAAGATATTTTTATGGCAATTAATATTTACCACTAAAAATATTTTTCTATTGAAAATTATTTCCTCCACTAATAGTCATTGCATGTAATATTAATATTTTATGCATAAAATAATTAACCAAAAATACTAAATGCATTCAGTTTTCTTATTTAACATTTAAGATAATTAAGACAATCTAGTAAGAACTTTTAAGCTTCATTGCTTCACAAAATATATTTATAATATTGTATACTCAATGTATTTATAATATTCCAAATCAAAATCAAGTGAATTACACCAATTACATAAATTGTTTTATCATTCGTAAAAAAAATAAGTACAAAAGAAATAGATATGAGAGTATCGATCATTTATACTACATGTATCTCTTCTTCTACACATCTACTTTTATGAGCAATGCGATTAGATAACTCCTCAAATCTTCTCAAAAGGTAATCCATTAATTGACGACTACATATTCCTTTAACTAACAAACTGCATACTCATCAATTGAATCCACCATGAACAGAACTTCTTAACCCTTCTTGTTCTTCAGCTTCTCCAAAAAGGGAGAGTTCTCCACAACTTTCTTTCTCTCACCGGTGATGTAGAAAATGTCATTTTGCCCTTCTTTCATTTTGGTGACATAATCCTTCAATCTTGTCATCTCATCACCACTATTGGTAGAGCGGTATCGAAGCAAATCAACAAATTTGGACCTGTTCTGGCTGTCCTTATGGATTCCCAATTTTAGATTCGTGGAAAAAGCCTTATAAAATTTGTTGTAATCCTCCTTGTTCTCTGTAATGTCATAGAATATCTCAATGCACTTCTTCACAAGATTCTTCCTGATCACCTTGAGAATCTTATTTTGTTGTATCATCTCACGAGAAATGTTAGGGTAGCTAATGAACTCCGAGTGTTTTTTCACAATGCCCTTAATTCCCCTCTCCTCCAAGTACTCCAATTGAAATATACATAAAATGTAAAAACAATGTCACCATATGTCATAAAAATTCCAGGCAAAATCAAATTGAAATAATAAATTAGACCCTTAAGTTAATTTAACCATAGAAACTCGAGGAATTAACTTTTTCAAGTAAAGACTATTTTTTTTTCATTTTGATGGCTAATTCGTAGAAAGAAAAGCTCTAAACTTATGATTGGCTAGGAAGAAATTTCAAAAATATGTTGAACTTCAAAAATTAAATAAAATATAAATTATGGACTCTTTGATCAAAATCAATATAAATCAAAATCTAACACAATACAAAATACAAAAGGGTCCATTCTAATGAACACACAAAATCAACATGTTTGTTACAAGAAATGACCTGTCTGAACGATCACAATATCAACTACACACTTTTTAATGAAATTTATATATAACATAGACAAGAATAATAGAAAAAGTAATCTTAATCCAATTGAACTAGAATATAATCAACAAATAGTACATATCTGATTGCGCTAAAAAGTGAAGTAAAGTATTCGTACCTGATCTTCCTTGAGGAAGAGAGTAATCTTTATTCCTCTCTCGAGTTTCTCTACATCAACATACCTTGTTATAGTGAAGGAACGACCAACTCGTGGTTCCCAAATTTATTGCTTATCATCATTGTGCTTGAATGTCACAATAACCTTCTCCACACCCAAATATGTCGAATAAAAACCAACACCAAACTGACCAATCATGCTCACATCATCCCCTGCTTGCAATGCCTCCATGAATTCCTTTGCACCAAATCTTCCTATCGTCCCCAAATTAATCACCAAATCTTTCAAAACAGAGAAAAAAAATCAGCACAATTTCTCAAAAATGCATATTTCACAATTAATGACAGACGGAAAGTAACTATGTAATTTGTAAAGTGTATTAGTTTGGTAAAATTTGAATTATTTTTCTATTGATCAGTTAGGTTTCATAATATGTACATTGTATTCTATTACTCGTTGATTTTTGGTATCCATCATTTTTGTAAGTTGGATTGTCTAAGCGTTTTTCTTTTACTTATAAAATTTAAATTTGACAGTCCGTTTTCTAAAACAATTGGTGGTTATCTCGTACTATTATTTTAATCAATAGTGATGCTAAGGATGGACCATCTATGATTCCTGTGATTATTGGAGTATCGCGATGGCCACCTCTTATTTTAGTAGGTGAGTTGTCATAATTGTTCAATTTAAGAAATTTGAAAATCAATGAAAGCTTTAAACCATTCATCAGAGAGAGTAGGAAATGAGAAATGGTTAACTCACTGGATCGAATGCTTCAATAGACTGTGCTTGCCTTAAATGTGAGAATATGATGATATGCTTCATAATAAATAGACTACCAATAATAATTTACATATATCATGATGATGAAGAGGCGTAGCTTGGAAGCGAAATGAAAGGGAGTGGAAGAAATAACCGATGCTACTGTGTATGCAGAGGTGCGCTCCACTTGCAGAACTGAATTAAAACATGAAAATAGCGATATAGAAGAGAGTAATTTCTGAGAACATAAGTTTAACATCTTTTAATGATGCTGAGCATTTAAAGCTCACCTTAACTTCAGCAAAATGTTTAGAAGCAATTGAAAAAATGCTTCACAACCAACGAGTACATGAGAACCTAAATAAATTGTAACAGACCTCTTCTTCAGGTAAATCTTTGTATTTTGGTAGTATGAGACGTTCATCAAACTCAATATACGAGCAAGGGACTGCTTTTGTTATGCCATCAAAAAATTGGAAAGATACAGAATCTGCAACAGTCGAACTTTGCAACAGAAGACCATCAGGGCTTGCTAACATCGGATCAAATGAAACTATAAGTTTCTATTCCATCCTTTAAAAAATTAAAATTGAGCAACATATCACATCGGGAATTTCAATAGATGAATAATTAGATTTGGGATAGAACAATAAAATGCTTCAAATTTCCTTACAATGTATATATAGACACATAATATAGGATAAACTTGTCCATAATAAAGTGAATGGAAAAATAAATGTAGTAAAAGTTGTTAAACCAATAATGTTTCTAGAGGTGTATAGTAGTATTCCTAATCGTGCAATAAGTTTAGTAAAATTATTGTCAAAAAGTAGAAGAAAAAAAACTTGTATGACTATCCTAGGTATGTCAACTGATAACTCAATTTGTTTTCTTGTCCTACTTAAATATCATAGCAGAGTGAAAAATGATTTACACAAGTTGGGGAATGTTCACACCCATGCATTTGGAGAGCAACTTTGATCATGCTACATATATATTATCTATAACTTTGGTTAATCTATGCTTCAACTGTTACATTACACCAATTTCAAGGTCTCGCATATAAATGGAGATTAAAAGTGAAGAAGCCCCCAATAGCTATATTGAATTTAGGCGCCTATTTAAGAAGCTTCAATCATTTGAAATCATTTAGCCCACGTTAACTATTATTCATCAAATAAAAGGAATTAGTACTTTGCAAATCGGAAACATTTTTGTTTGGAGTTCAGTTATTCTCATCCTCAAGGCGGCAGATAACACAATTAGTATGACTGATTTATTCAATAATGCTACAAGAGAAAAACACATTAGAATCAAAAAAATGTTAGCTATAGTTCAACTTCCTCATTAAACCCCTGCCTCATTTTATGTGAATGTTATTGGTAATCATGTTAGTACTTATAACACAGTATAAGAAAAGTGAAAAGGCCTTGAGTCAAGGGGTTAAATTCGCATATGACATAATGAAGAAGGTTTAGGGCCCTAATAGACAGTTTCATAGAAAATCTTATTCATGATTCTCATTATTGGATGAATCCTGTATACAACATGAGGGTTATCCTCATACTTATTTTATGTTCCATTCGATAAGCTTTGAGGATGAATCGCATATACATCATGAGGCGTTACCCTATACTTCTTTTATGTATAATATCAGCAGGCTTATTACACATTTGCTGCCAACGTGAAATCATTTTATACGAAGAATGATATTTGGTAAACATATATATCGACACATAGACACCCTTATGTTAATATGGAGAATAATGTCGACACCCTTACTAATAAAACATGAAACTCTTATGTAAATATACAGAATAATGTTTGGGGGGGGGGGGTGTTTTCCTACACAATGAACTTCAGAAAAAATGGAAGAAAATTTAATAAACAAACATAATAGCTAGATTCGAAATGCTTTTGCCGAATTCCTTTTGAATTACCGACATGCATACAAAAAAAATAGAGAGCCTGTGCAAATTCCTTCTTTAATCATCATGACACAACACTTCATGAGCAAGATGTTATCATGCAACTCACCATAGAGGAAGTAATATTTATGCAAGTAAAATAGATCAACATCAATATTCCTCGACCACTAGATAGGCCTGTTTGTATCTGTCTATGCATACGGTTTAATGTAATACAAAATGATTTTTAGAATTAATGTTGTCAAAGAGCATAGGAATATGCATTGATACATATTTAGAAGAGAAGTTGAAGAGAAATAAACATATTCGAGTTAACAAGATAAAATCATCATTTACAGCCACTATTGTTAATGATGAACTTCATGAATTTGTGATACTAATAAGGACAATTGGGAAACACACTTTTGTGGGAACAAAATCAAAATGAAGACACGATTATAACAATCAATTTTGAATGAAAGTGTAGAGACTGATCCATTATCAGATGAGTACTAGACGTAATCGAACTCATTTAATGACGAAGTAATTAATAAAACAAAAATGTCAACGTTAATATATCCAAAGTCCAAATGTGGCCATATCAAAGAAAATAGAAATTCACATTCCAACTAAGTCTTATGAATCTTTAAGAAGTAATGTTATAGCTAGATTCAATATTTTTTCCCAATTACTCAATAAGATCCTAAATATTTGAAGAAACAATCAAACAACCTTTAGCGATACCAAATATGTTATCATATGTATTAGAGAAATTCAATAATTAAAAATGCATATATCTGAAACGCTATTACAATGAATCTAATACCAAGTGAAATATACACACGCATGAGAGAGAGGCAGAGACAGAGAGAGAGAGAGTACCCCAAACCCGAAATTCAGGGGTGAGATGACCTGAAGGAGATTTCCTGGGTGAGGATTGCTGAACCAATCAAGACCTGCTGTCAAAATTAACGAGGGATTCTTAAACACCCCCTATCCATTTCTCTCTCTTCTACACTCTGTTATTGTTACATTCCATCATTTTATTTGACGATGACAAGTCCCTAAAAAAACTTATTTTCATTAAAACAAACTTGAAATAACATATATGTACGATCAATTAACAAATTATGGAACAATAATCATGATGCTAGCAACAATCCATAAAAAAAACCAAGACTTTCTAATAATTAGAGTAGAGGGGGAAGTAATTATAAAAAACATGCATTCGAATATACACATACAGTATAAAACATATATATATATATATATATATATATATATATATATATATATATATTAAAAATACAACTCTTTTAGCCTTTATAGCAAACACCACCAATATGGTTTATAATAAAAGAATATAGATAGTTGATAAGATTAGTAGAGGCATATAAAAAACAGGGGAAATTGAAATTTCAAAATGCTTACCTCTGAGGAAAAAATATATATTTAGTGTTCACTACAAATCAACAATAATACATAACCACCAAAATCTTGCTTCCATTTTAATGAATCAATCACCAAACTGTAGGAACATCAAATATATTTATACAATGTGGAGACAAAAATAATTGAACAAAATAAACAAATCAATATATTGCAGTGCAGAGTATAAACATTGAATCTCAAAAGAAATGTACCTTGGGGATAAATGCATCAAAACCTAAATTTTTTCCTCTCCAAGCCCTAATCCCAAATCTTAAAATATCCAAATCTGTACAAGACATAGTATATACATATACATATACATACTATTAGAGATGACAACGATTATACAAATACATAATATTAGGCTTACCTCAACATCCCCGAATCGTAAAACCCTCGATTCTGAGATGACATCGATTGGTTTTAAGAAGAGGTCGCGGGCATGAGAAACCATTGGTGATAGCTATAGTGACAACGATGGAGTTTGAGAAGAATTATTAGGCCAAGAAGAGATAAGGTACGGGATTAAGATTCATGGATAGTTTCCTTATATTGGGGGGATGAATGGGAGAAGTTACATTTTCAGAGTATTTTGGAGGGAATGCTCCTAAATGTTTTTTTTGTAAAAATTAATTTTGGAGGGTAAATCGAGTGTATATGAAATATTTTTTGTGGCAAAGTAGAATATTTGATACTAATGGGCATACATTAGTGGAAAATATTTTAAACTTGCAACTAATTAAAATTTGTGTTCCCGCTAAATGTTTAATTCTTCCCACTTAACATTTAGTGGCAAAATTAGTGGTAATTTTAATTTGTTTCCACTAACGCATTATCATTTAGTGGCAAACATAAATTTTGCAACAAAATGTACATTTTAGTGGCAATAAATGATTAGCTACTAATAAAATTTCTACGAAATGACATTTTTCTTGTACTGTCGGATCCTCTTTTCCTCTTATTTTCTTCTTTTCTCTTCATTTTTCTCACTTTCTCTTAAGTCCTAGCCTCTTTGGTTGGATGGATATCATCCCCCTCTATCCACCTTAATTACATATATTAAACTAAAACACTCAAGCCCCAAAATAGGATCAATCCCCTGATGTTAAATGACTTGTATACAA
Source organism: Sambucus nigra (assembly GCA_949130495.1). Lineage (NCBI taxonomy): Eukaryota > Viridiplantae > Streptophyta > Magnoliopsida > Dipsacales > Adoxaceae > Sambucus > Sambucus nigra. The sequence goes on along the minus strand of OX422217.1, from coordinate 221,436,935 downwards.
TTTTATGGTTCCCACCTAGTCTAAAAAGCCATTGGAACCCAATTGTAACACCTGGTTACCTATTCTAGATTATTTTGACCCATTCCGGACCATCAGCACACTAAAACTTACCATCTGAGTCACCTAACATAAAATTTCATCTCATTCCTAACACGGTTCTAACCGCATGTCTCGAAGGAAATATCAATAAACTCGTCGCCTTAACCCATTTATGATGCATTATAATTCAATACGTTATCATTTACTTATCACACAAGTAAATATAAATACATACAAATAATAATTCTTTTATTTGCAATTTAATATTTATTTAAGCCAATTTATTTTCTTGTCAAATTAAAATTATGTTTACATGTGTAATTTCAAATACTTTAAAAATACAGGGTGTTACATACTTCTTGTTACGCCCTGACCCAAATTTATAGGTTACCTGTGGACAACTCGGTCCGACCCGAGCGTTAGGTGTGAAGTGCAATCTGACAACCTGTATAATTGTGCTAGTCCAGTTTTATTTCATTAACATTTCACTTGTTTAGCATGCGATTTCCATTGAAATCAAACTGCGTGAGGAATCCGTGGGAATCATCCCGAGAATCCAAGCATACAAAGCTACTAACGTAAAATAAAAGAATATACTTACTTGTACAATGCTATCAAAATACAGTTTCGAACCTAACCCGTCGTGACAAAAATGAGGGAGAATGAGCCAAATGCCTAGTAGGAAAATACAATGATACAACATAGAATCGAACAAAAAAAATAGGATCTAACATATCATATTTACGTGCACATGCAACTACTTTATGTATATATGTACATACATATACTTTATTGCATGAAATCATTTTTAATCCAAAAACGTTACTTATTATAATTACTTCATCTTAATCTTATAGAGAACCTCTTCTTACCTGACTTGACATTTATTTCTTGATTTAACACACCCAGTTAAGTACTTTAAACAAATATCCTTTATTTAAGGAAAAACATTTTTTTTCCTCGGAATCGCCCATTTGCTCATACTAAATTTACCTTAGCATTTTCAATGAAATTCACCTTTCAACACATGCAAGTAGCTTGTTAGAAAATACTTATTTTTCCTTAAAAGCTTTTTGTAAACACACTCTTGTGTTAATTGTTGGTTAAACCTCATTAGATCGCTTAATTACCCGTGTAATCACTTAAATTTCTTCTATTTCATGGATATTAGCTAATTTATCACATTGATTGCCTACATTGTCTCTTAATCAGAATATTTATTAATTTCATTCAAGATAGGTTGTCTTTGCTTATATTCTCCACACAACCTATTTCTTTACATGTTTCATTTTTCAATATCTTTTTCTCAGAATTACTTAATATCCGCATACTTTAATGGGCTCCACAACACCGGCTATGCTACCTTATGCGCTGTCCAATAATTTCAGGTCTTCACCCTAGGGCTTTTGCACCTATTTAATTATTTTCGGTGTCATTTGCGTCCATATTAATGTGCTTAAACATTTTTCTAATGTCCACATTATAACACTTTCCTTTACCAACCGAAGTTAGAAAAATGTTCCCCTTTACGTAAAATTACCATTTTACCCCTTTGTTTCCAAACTTGTCTTTTTCTCCATTTTCAGAAGTGCTATTTCCCAAAAATATTATTAAGTCACACACACTAACTTCTTAAATGTTTTAACTCGTTAGCACTTATTTATCCGTTTGGAGTAACATACATTTGAAGTTGGAAATTTCTTTACTTCATTATTTTCTTTACTAAGAAAACCCCTTCTTGCCCTTTGAAGACTACTTCACAAGAAAATAAAAATTTCCCCTTTGTTTCCACATGAAGTCTTACTTGTCCATTTACCACATGTTCACACCTTTTAACACACTTTAAAGAATGAAAATTTTATTTCCTCAATTTCATATTTAAATCCACTAAAACCTTCATTAAACTTATGTATACGTTCATCAATAAAATACTGCAAGTTTATATACATGAGAATATGGATTTTAAGTCCAAAAATCTGTGTGTCTCTTCATTATGAAAATTTCACAATATTGGCGTAAACATGTCTTTCAAGCTAAAAGACATTTTTATTTCTTCAAAACATAAGTAAATGTCTATTTATACAAAAATCCTAATTTCTATAAGAAAATCTTAACACATCTGTTCATAAAATATTTTCACCAAGAGAAATATTGTTTCAAACAATTTATTCCATAAAGTGTTTAGATATCACAATTTCTTGAAATATATCATTTTAGTCAAAATTGTTGGAATGTATCATAAATTGTCTTCTTTTTCACAAAACCATAAGACATAACCTTATTAAATCATATGCACATTCTACTCTAACAAACTCTAGTTATAAGACCAATAATACGTAAAATAGAGTTCTTAAGCTAAGAGTAGAGCTTTCCACCTAAAAACAAGATCCAAAATAGTAGTATGAATGTAGAATATGGAAACCTCCCACCTCGTAAGGTGGCCTTAAAGAGGTTGATTAGCTCCACCAAGCTTGCCTCCATGGAAGCTCCACGCAAACACCCCGTTTTTAGCTGAATACTTCCTTCTTATTCTCTAAAAACCCCAAACAACAAGTCCAAAATTTTTAGCCCTGCTCCATAATGGTGTATATGGGTGTATAAGGATCAAATATGGAAGAATATGGTTACACTATGGTGTTTTAGGGTAGAAAAATGGGGGTTCTAGGGTGGTGTGTGGTGGTTGAAAGGGGAAGATATCCAAGAGCTAGAGAGAGGCTAAATATAATACAGAATGCCTCGAATGGGCCAAACCCCCTATAAATGCTCCAAAAACTATAAGTGGTTAAATCCCCCAAATGACCTTACAACTAACCCTTTAAGACAAGGGAATCTAGTCTTTTTTCCCACATTTTGATCAAGGACACTGAGAACTCGACAACTCATTAAATTCAAAGACCGACATCATGATAGAACATTAAAAAGGATAAGATTTTCAAGTTCAGCTCCGGTCGTTCGAACGATGAAACTCATTCGAACGAGATACTCATTCGTTTGAACGACACTTCCAAAGCGATAGTCTAGCGAGATGTTAGTACGCGCAAGGAATGTATCAACCCAAGTTGTCAATACCCTTATTCGATCAACGATCGAACATCCCATTCAAACGAGATTGACCCCTCTTCTGAATGACCTTTACTTTCCTTGGTTAAAACATTGCACAATAAAAAAATATATTCGACGAGCACGAAGGCCATGAAGTTACCAATATATTATCCAAGATCCATCTTACTAAGTCTAAGGCTGAATTTGGTCATACAAAATCACCAAATCAGATGGGTGCGGTCAAAATTATGGGGCTGGTGCTATACTTCCCCCCTAAAAATGGAATTTCGTCCCCAAAGTTTGAACATTCCTGGAATAAAGAGCTTTGAATACTTTTCCCCGCATATCAACCTCACGATCCCAAGTCAACTTACTGGCATTATGATGTCCCAACTAAACACAAACTAACAGTACTTCCTTCAATCAAAGGCTTCCCTCATTATATTTAAAATGGCAGCATGCCTCTCCTTGTATGAGATATCTGGCAGCAATTTAATCTCCTCCAAAGGTATGTGCCAGTTAGACATATCACCCCTTAAGTGATTCTTTGATAACGACACATGGAACACGTTGTGAATAATTTTTGAACGCTCTAGAAAGGCGAGCCTATAAATCATTGTCCCTATCCTCTCAATGATCAAGTAAGTCCCTATATACCTTGGTTCCAACTTTCCCTTCTTCCTAAACTGCATAACTCCCTTCATGGGAGACAATCGTCATGACACCTAATCATGCACGTCAATATTAAAAAAAGTATAGTTTGTATCTTCCTAACACTTTTATTGTACAAAGTTATCCGAAATATACATCCTCAGCATATCCTCTACAACTGATTTACACTCTCCATTTGCCCATCGATCAGTGGGTGAAACGCCATGCCCAAATGAAACTCTGTCCCCATCGCTTTCTGAAGAACTCTACGAAGTAGGTTGCAAAGATGTTTTCTCAATTTAAAACGATGTTTAGCGGCACCTCATGCAGGCTCATTCTCATTTTGTAATGAAAAATTGGGCCTACTTAACGATCATGTGATTCACCTTAATTGGCCCACGCCGGCCCACTAATATTGCCTCCTCACATCCTTTCACATCCATTTACCCCTATAATTCACCAAAAATCCTAACCCATGCGCCTTGTCCATAACCGTGTTATAGGACCTCTTCATCAGGGACAATCAACCTCCCATTGATGTTTAAGACGCCCTCAAAACTAACTGAGTAGGACTCCACTCCACCTATTAATAACTATTGAACCCTCTCCTAACAAAACGGCTCCATTGCACGTGCCTTCACAATCCGTCAAATGATCTCAAGTGTGATAGTCATCACTACTATAAATGCCTAAACTTTCTCCTCCTTATGACAAAACTCAGTCTAATTCGCATCCTCATACATAAAATTGGCCTACTTAGTTAGTTCCCCTGTAGGCATATGACTCAATTCATGTAAAATTTCACGTGCCATCAAAATCCTGATACACATACGACTCAATAAACCAATTATCACACTAGCCTTCCTCAGATGATACTAAATATCAAACTGACTAGGACGACCATACACCTTATAGCATGTGTAGACATGCACAAATACCAGAGATGCAATCCATATACATCAAATTCCACTACTCATGCCTTGCATGAAAATATATTAAGGTTAGACTCTATTATCCTATTAATTACAACTCGATTCCTTTTGAAATGTCCCCTTTTATAAACTAGTGTTAGAAATGTTCATCAATGATCTCTTCACAACACTAGATGGTCCTGCTGGCTTAAATCATATAATAGGTCTCTCCTCGAAGCGTTATATATTCATGCATGTATCCACCAACATACTAAACCACTTCCCTAGAGACAAAACATCTCCCAACTCCCAACACTTACTAAGGTTCATCCCTGGGACGTCTCTCAAGAAAAATCCACATATCGAACCAACCGATACACTAATACTTAACTTTGTCAGTTATCGGGATTCGTACGCCTAAGACACATTATTGGAATTCTCAAAATCATGTCCCCTAACATTACAAATTTTGATTCTCAACTCCCACCACTATAAAGGAGTCATACAATAGGGCGCTCGCACTATTGCTATGTCCCCAGTACTAAGTCAATCATAACTCGATCTCTCAACTTCGCTATAAACCCCAGTATCCTATGAATCACATCAGTAAAGACCCTAAACATAGGGATCGAATATAACAAGACGATTATACTCTCTAAAGTCTCCTCCCCAATATTATATAAATGTGGACTCTACCCTCACTCATGATGAGGCATCACAAAAAGAACTACATTTTGCCTTAGAATAGTGAACACGATAGCCTTACGATAACAGTCCACCATTGCTCTACATGTCCCTAACCTATTCATATCCAGGATAACATCCTACACATACTTCCTTAAATGAGTAGATCCACTAAAATATGACCTCCCAATAACCATACCCTATCCCATGAAGATGGAACGAAAGAGAACCTTGCTACCCAACGGTAAAAACAAGCTTATAATAATAATTTTCCCTATTCCCACTAAACCCATCTCACACGTGAATCTAGTGCAAAAAAAAAAGAATGTGACGGTCCTGTGTGACCTAAAAGTCACCCCATGTATCCATGGATAGGAAAATATATCCTTAATCTTTAACGGTCCTAGATTTAAAATTGGTCCACGAACATGATACACATGCCCAAATTTCCCCTGCCCATGCGAAGGCTATAATAGTGGAACTACTATTGGGGTTGGAAGTTGCTACAACTATTGGACCAACTGGGCACGCAGCTCCTAAACCCTAGCCATGTTCGATCACTCGTGTCATATGTGTCCCTTATCTATACACACGAAAAACCACCCTATGAAATATGTCGACCCCTGGCCCCGACGAGGCCTTATCTCTCTTCCCTTACTCACCCTGATGTTCGCAGCCCTATGAGCCTCTGATCTAGTTCCCTTGGCTCTATAGAGCATGTTGCTGGCCCTGATGGTCATTCATGTAACTACCATTACCCGACCTAAATATCTTAGCCCAGTCCCCCTACTAGGAATCTTACTCACTATGACTTTACTATTGTTGTGGCATTCCGTTGGCTCCCCCATCGTGGCCTTGCTCTGCTGGATAGACTCTTCGACTCTTTTTGTTCCATTCAGGTGTAAGTGATGGTCTTGAAAGTGGAAAATGAGGCATTTATAACCTCAGTGCAGTTTTTTTAATTCTGGGGTCCCTAATACGTGCTTGTGAATCTTCGATGTGAGCACATCAATGAATTAAGGACTATGTTCTCCTCTATATTCACCTCGTCTGCACAAAGTTCACCAAGTGCATGAATTCCTCCTTATATTCGACCATAGTTTCACCATCTTACAAAAGGTCAAGGAATCTCCTCATCATCTTCAAGTAAACAGTTGAAAAAAAGTACATATGATCAACGATCAAGGAATATCATCCTCTCTCCCTAGAAGTTTTGACTGACTCCCACCATTATAAAGTTTCTCTCATTATCTTAAAGGTAACTAGTATCTTCTTTTAAGTGTCATTGCACTCAGCCATGTGTAGAAGCCTCTGGATGTCTTTTTTCCTTTAGTTGACGACGATAACATCAGCTCTCCTATGGAACTCTAGAGGATGGCTCTTTTGAAAGGCCTATCTAACTCTCTCCCACATCGATGGCATTGGGTGGGCCTCGATGACTGGTGCCACTGGCTGCTGTGGTTATGCCTGGGGAAATTACTACGCCATGGTAGTCATCCCGACATTAACTACCTAAGTAACAATGGGGGCAACCTCGGTAGCAATCAGTGTTTCGTGAGCGACCTGCGGCGCCGACTGAGCCTCTCCTATGGCCCTCCTACCGACCCAAGTTGGTTGTCCTCTCATATTGTTTGTCATATGAAGCCAAACCAAAATTTTATAAGATTCAGTTAAACTACATAAAATAGTAGACTAATGTAAAATCGTAATTAAAAATTCAACAATCCTAATCATATGGCTCTATACCAAAGAAACACAATGTTCAAAATGTAGAAAGTCTGCAGAGATCCCAAGGACACTAGAACTTGATGCTCTGATACCATCTGCGACACCTTGCCTATTTTGATACCAGTTGGTTAGGCCTTAATAAAATTAAATTGGAATCATATTTGATTTTATTCTTAACATCACAGTTGAAAATGAATTTATTAGAGTGATAACTTATTAAGTCAGGTGTTAAATTTAATTCTTATTAACATTCTTACATGAAACCATTCAACAATATATGTACATAACCATCCATAATTATTAAACGTAAATAGTACTGCTAACATAAATAAAATCAAGCAAATATACTCTTGGTATTAAGAATACAATCATCCAATTACTCAACTGACATAATATAAATGTCGTCTAATAATAAAATTGTCCAACTGCGAGAAACATACCCAAAGGAAATGCTGAAATAGAAACCTACCGAGATATAAATGATTGAAGCGTCTAATCAAGTCTTGCATGCATCCACACTTGTTTCTACATTGTGTGACTGGATTGGAAAGACTATCCTTGGTGAAACTATGGTTGAGCACCTAAAAGAGTTTGAAAATATTTTTGATACAACTAAGATCCCAAAACATTTGAAAAACAGTTACATGTATTTAAATGCAATAATAATAAAGAAGCAATAATTATTCATGTTCACTTGGTGTTGCACTCACATGAGATTAACCTCACCCCATATATACAGTGCACACTTAATGTGTATATTTTATCCACCTAGTTGTGCTACCCCGCCTAAGTAGTATAAACATCCTTAATCTACTTTGATCCACTAAATATCTAGCTCATCCGTACCACCCATATGATACTCGATACTATGTACTATATAATAAATCAAGAATTAATGACTTCGGTTTCTTAATTATATTTATCTCAATTCATAGGCAATGTAATTATACACTAGTTATACTTTGATGTTCACACTATCATTGAAACGCATATACATGAATCACTCTTTATACGTATACATCCCAGGTATGTTAGTAGGCACCAGGTATATCACGTACCACCTCTGGGTCGCTGAGTTAGAATCTTCACCGATTCGAAATCGCAAACACATAATGGTGGCGGTCATAAACATATATTCGTCAGTCATAACCACGCAACCTGACTTGAAACCACTCCAACGATAGCATATTATAGTAGGTATGTTCACATAAATAGTCACACATAAACGTATATATATATATATATATATATATATATATAAAGTCTGCTAACGTGCATCCCTCATAGCACCAGCCTAACAAATTCAAAAGTGTAACTCGACTTTCCATTTTATCAAATTATTCACTTATTTCTAGTTTAACTCTCCGATTATATACTTCTGGCCAATACGCTATTCTTACCCAACACTAGCCTAAGCATCTCGAAATCCTAATCTGATTTCTTGATCTCTACCCCGAACATTCACTTTCTTATTCACGTGTTTTCCATGCATGGAAGTCAAACCCTGTCAACTTGGATTCCTAAAAACCTAAACTCATCCCAGACCTAAGATTCCATTAACAATCCTCAAATGGTCCAAGAAAACAACACAAGGTAGAGGAGGCCAGCTAGCGGAAATCATCCATTTTGCTTCCCCTAAATTCAAATTTCCAACAGAAAGACAAATCTAAGAAAACCAATTTAAAATTTTGGAAGCGCACACCTTTTATGGGAAAATTCATAACAAATTAAAATAAAATTAGAAAATACAAAACTGGCATTTTGCATAATATTATCTAACTTCCAAAAGCTAACCATTTCACTGGCAAATCGGTTTGGTGTGTGAACTTGTTCGATTTTCTGAGTTTCCAGAATAAACTTTTGACAGGATTTTGCCTTCTCCCTTCATCCATGGAAGTCCTAACCTTCATCCAACACCCATAAATGAACTATAATCAATTCACAAATGTAAACCAACAATTATCTACGTAAAAACTATCCCGAAACAAGATCTAAATCATTAAACTACGAATAAAATCAATGATCATTCCATACTAGAAACCGTAGTTTTAGGATTCAATCTTTTCTTCTTAAATCATTCAAGAACCTATCTTTCTTATTCAATTTATATCAAAGTCAACATGTAATCATTATTAGATTCATATCCTAACATCTACTTTATTCTAAACTCGTATTTACATAGCTTTCCCAACCCGAAATTAATTTGTTTTTTTTACACCAAATTGCTTGAACAATTGAAACTACACATGGATATTAAAGAAATTAAATAATTATTGTTAGTGTGATGGATTTTTCAATTTCTCTTCTGAAACTCCTCTCTTGATGATGATCTTTAACCCATAAATGATGGTTCTTCTCACCCGCGTTTCCTCTTATTTTCACTCATTCTCTTCATTTTTCACACTCTCTCTCTAGACTTATCCTCTTTGGTTTGATGGTTAGCAACATGCCTCTATACACATTGATTATATATTAACCTAAAACACTCTAATCATGAAATAAGGTCATCCTCTTAACTAAAATGACCCGTATACCCTTCTATGGTTCCCATATAATCTCAAAACTCCCTTGGAACCCAATTGTAACCCCTGGGTAGCTATTCGCCATCATCGGCTCACTCAAAATTACCATCGGAGTTACCTAACATAAAATTCCATGTCATTACCAAAATGAATCCAACTGATTTTTCAGAATTAAATACCGATAAACTCATCTCCTCAACTCACTTACGACGTAGCATAATTCAAGACATTATCATTTACTTATCACACAAGTAAATATAAATATACATAAATAGTAATCCTTTGTATTCGTCAATTAATATTTATTTAAGACAATTTAGTTTTTGGTTAAATTAAAATTATGTGCATACGTGTAATTTAAAATAAGTTAAAAAATACTAGGTGTTACATAGATTGTCTTACTCCTTTGATCAAAACTCACAGTGTCTCTAGTCCAAAAGGTCTTTCGGAAAAGCTTCAATTCAACCATATTCATCGGACTTCATCTACTTTATTCCGAAATCATTTCACTACAACATCAATAAGAATGTCACTTTAGAGAAAGGTAATAGATGTAGATGAAATAGTACATACATTGTTTAACATAACTCACATCGAATTTTCTAAAATTGAAAAATGTGTTAAACATGTGTGTGTGTGTGTGTGTGTGTGTGTGTGTGTGTTGAGTTTTGCCTTATACATATGCCATATGGTTTTTTATATAAAAATACTTTGAAAAGAGAATATAATATATTTAAAAGAATTGTTTTAGATTTTAGGATATCTCTAAAAAAAATCTTGGATGCTACAACAAAATGTTACTTCACTCGCTACACTGTGTGCAAAAATGAAAAATATAGTCATCAACGGGACCTTATTGTTGCAGCGAGGGATTTCATTATTGCGGTGGTGAATTTTGTTGTTGTGGTGATAGAGTTCGTGCCTATTTTCAGTGAAAAATCTGATGCCTTTTTTCCAAACACTTTTTGGCCTCAAACTATGCGTAAATCACTTATTCAACTAATATCGTTATTTAGATTTGCTTTTTGACTATTTTGTGTGGACAAGAAGCCTCCCAAAACCTTTAAAATATTTCTTCCACAAGTTCATTTAGGGATTTTGTCTACTTAATGTTGTATTATTCTCTAATGAAAATATATGTTATTTTGATAAAAGCTTGAGTTTTAGAGAGGCAAAAATAAATGCTGAAAATCACTATTCACTAGAGTTTTTCTTCAAGCTTCTTTAACTGTTATTGAGATATCCATTGAAATTATTTATATTTAAACTCATTTAAAGTTGTATTACTTCTTCTCATACTTGAACAAACTCTTGACGAATTTATTTTTAAGAGATTTTAATATTTTTATATTTCAAATAATACTTACGAGTATATTTTTTATTTGCCAAACACTTAAAACATCCATCATTTTTATCAACCATTAGGAATGTCATGAACTAGGAAGTAGAAATACATTTGTGTCCTCTTATCTTTTTTCCATGATTATGAACATAATGTTTTTTCTTCAAACTCTAAAAGAATAGTTTCTACTTCTTTGAAGACGAATGTTTTGGCACGAGGACTTTACGACAATAGTAGCGAGCTGAAACCTGTCGCATTTACGTAGCTTGCTATAATTGTTGGTACTATTTACGGAGAATATGGTAGGAAAGATTTTATAGTTATTCATATCATAGAGAAATTATAAGTCTCTATCTTCTAGTTGTAAAACTCTACCATAATATATTTGTCATTCTATCTGCCCGAGGTTTTTCCCGATATGGGGTTTTTCCTCGTATGCCTTGGTGTCATGGTATATTGTTTTTCCTTTCTCCACCTAAATTAAATAACCAAATATTGAAGATAAAATTTGGTGTAATATATTTTGTGAATAATTTTTCACAGATACCAAATATGTTGTTCTTATGCAAACAATAAATTAAAAGAAAAGTTTATCTTCTTTTAGACAAGAAATTTTAATTGGGTATTCTTTTTCCATCTCGGTTTCGAGCACATGCATTCTAATATGGTATCATATCAAAACCCTAACTTTTGTATGTTTGATCACCTTCAAGTTGATGAAGCATGTGTGAAGATGGATCTTAGCATGCACAATAGTATTTGTAATTTAATTGGGACATCTTCCATGATTTTGCCAAATTTATAGCTCCATTAGATCTTATAAATAACCCTTGTACTAGCATGTCTATGACTGGTATTAGTTATTATGAAGATAATGAGATATTTTTTTCGCTTGATGAGGTTATTTAAAAAAATAAGAATTAATTTAAAACCAATGTTAAACTTTCTTTGGGAGTGAAACATTTGAAAAAAGAAATCGTCCTCAAAGAAGATGAACAACATGAATCTTCCAAGCTGTGAGTTGATAGGGATATTTTTCTTGATAAAATTAAAGTTCTAGAAAATGAGAAAACCAAACTTTTAAATCAGATTCTTTTTTAAAATGAATAAAATAATTTATTTTAATCCTTGGAATCTCATGGTGATTCTCTCTTTTCCAAAATTAAAGCTTTTGATATTGAATTTAGTGACCCCATAAATTTTCTTAATGAGTTAAAAGACCAGAAGGAGGTTTCTAAAGACGATGATGAATGTTATTCCATGTTGATTAAATAAAGAGATAATTTGACCATCTTATTAGACAATTTATAAGGGGAATATCAAATATGTGAAGAATCTAGTGTCAATCTTTACAAGAAATTGATAATCTTTGAAAAGACTTCGATTCTAGTGAAGTAGACATTCACATAAGACAAATAATTTTTACAAAAAAATATCACAAAATATTGTTACAAAAAAATCATAAAGGTAAAAGAGGTCAACATGTAGGGTATATGTGAAAAAATTTTACAAACAATTCATAGAGGTCAAACCTTCGTCATCAAATGACACAAACCTATTGAAATTATTAATTTCTTGACGTGTCTTTCATACCCGCACTAACATTTTTGTAATACCCTGTATTTTTGAAAGATGTTCTTTTAATTATGGGATTAGGATTAATTAATTTAAATGGGGAAATTTATTTATAATTAATCTGGATTTAACTAAATAATTACTAGCGTGACGAGAGTTAGCATTTATTGGTGAGAATTATGTTGAATATTACTTAGTGAGTAAAGTAGTATATGATTATGAAAATATTAAAGTTGTCGTGAGTGAAAAATATGACAGTTATGAAATTAAGTCGGAACGCGCGTGTTAGTCGTGTCGGGACTAAATTAATGGATTAAAAACTAAAATATTTATAAGTCACTATTATGGTCATTTTGAGTGCGCCGTGGAGTCCGAAAGGGTAGAGATAGTCAGAAAAGTCTACCCACGGGCTTAGTTTGGCAACTGGGGCAGTTTTAGGCTGAACTGGCATCCCGAAGGGGCATTGTGGTAAATTGTATTTTTGGGGTAAATTAAAGGAAAAAAATTAGAGAAATAAAAATTTCTCCTATGTGGGATAGATTAGGTTATCTTCCATAAGAAAGTTTGATATACAGAGAGAGTCCAAAAAGAGAGAAAGAGGAAGAGAAGTCTAGGGAATAGCCTCCATGAGTGCACTTTTTCCACCACCGTGACCACCATCGTGAAGATCGGGGAACGAGGGTCGTAACTATACCAAAATCATCAAAGGGTCATACCATATCTCGTAAGGAAAGTGTTTAAATCTTGCTCTTTTAGCATTAATTGTGTTCATGCTAGTGTAGGTAATGAAACCTCCCCTTAAATTGCATGTAAATTGATGATAAATTTATGATTAAAGGATATATTAGGACTAAATTGACATAGAGATGAATTATCCATGTAATTAGATGAATAAACACGAAGTTATGATGATAATTGATGATTTAGATCTAGGATTAGAAGGTTTAATTTGAAACTTTATGAATTAGGGTTTTATGAAACTGAAATTGGGGATTTTGGATTTAAGGGTTAATTAATCATTAATCGATGTGTTTAAGATGTTAGAACTTATCTTTTTTATGTGGAAAAGTGAATTGGAATTGAATGGAGGAAGTTTGGGACTGATTTATAGAGATTTTAGGGTTGTTTATGGTGAAAAAATGTAACAGGAATATCGTTCAAACGAGATTGAGTCTGGTTCAAACGAGAACCAGTGTCACACAATATGTCATTCTAAAGACATGCTATCTCGTTCAAACGAGATAGCTTATGGTTCATGATACGACGCAAATATTGCGTATTTCACCCGTTAACCTACGCGTTATTATCCCCCTCGGGTATCTTAATCCCTATATTTATGCTCGTTAACCAGACAACCCTCGTATTTCTATGTTAACATGTTTTGCAGGGGTTAATTGAGGTTTTGTAGGTATTTGGATGCTTAGTATGAAGTTCGGATGCATTCCGCTCGATTTCCGAACACTATCTCACGTTCGGGGGCATTTTAGTCTTTTCACAGCTTGGGTACCTGGCCCGACATCTAACGGAAGTTGTATCCCTCCTCGCTAGCTTCGCGTGGCCGTGAACGGTGCGCGATTCCGATTCATAACGAAGAAGTTATGGCATTTCTTGCGGAGGAAATACAAGAAGCAAAAGAGGAGAAGGAGAAGAAGAAAGAAGAATGCAGGGGCTGCTGCTGCTGCAATCTGCCCTGCTTGATCGATCGATCGACACTTCTGGTCGATCGATCGACCTTTCAGTATTGTCGATATTTTCCCTTGATCGATCGATCGATCCCCTGTTTTTCTGCAGATATTTTCTTTTCTTTTCTTTCTTCTTTTCTTTTATTCTAACTTACTATATAAGACAATGTTTGTTGTAATAATAGGGAGACCAACCCTTATACGATTTTAGCTTAGTTTAGTTAGGATTGGAGGGTTTTTTCTTGGTTCTTCTTCTTCCTTTCTTGGATTGACACACTTATTGGTTGTAAGATTGACTATTCATCTTCCCTCTCCTTTAATCTAGTTGTATTTCATTCTTTCCTTGCTCTCTAGATAGTTTTCATGCATTCTAATTAGGTTTTCTTGCTTTAATTTATTGTTTTCTTAGTTAATTAGTCCAATTTAGTTATTTCATTATGCATCCCTAGATAAATAGGGTCGGGATTGCATTTCCGCCATTTTCGGGTTCGGACCTCGAAATTTAGGGTTTCATGTAAAATCGCATTTAATTGAAACCGCGCGTATTAAAGTCGGATTATTATGCGTTTAACTTTCTTTGTCATGCAACGTTTGTGTTTATAGCGATTATCCGAATTTAATCCGCGTGTGACCATTTTTCAATTAAATGTTTTATCTCGCAACTTTGGATAATATTTCTTCTTGCGTGATGTTTATGCTTAATTGTAAGTGCTCGATTAAATTGCTTTCGAGCCAAAATCTTGATTAGTAGTTGTTTCGATCCATTTGGCAGAATGCGATCCCGATCCTCACTTTACTTTAATCTAGCGTAACTTATTCTTTTCTTTTGTCACGACAACCACCCTTTCACCTTTTCATTTATTTATTTTACACTTTTATTCCTGAAGTAATTAAAACAATTAAAGTCTAAAATTCAATCACTCCCTATGGATATACGATACCCGACTTACCGCTTTACTTGCTTGTCAAGTGTATTAGTAGCTTAGGTTATCTTTTGCATGTTGAGCGGGAGCCGAAATCAACGATAATGTCCCTACACGAACACTCGATTTCCCTCACATCAAAATGGCGTCGTTGCCGGGGAGTGTGTTTTAGATAGTAATTATTTTATTATTTCGTAGTATTTTTCCTTTTGTATTTGTATTCTTTGTTTTAACCTTTTTTGCAGGATAACATACTTGAGCGCTAAGAAACTTTGATTCGCGGTTGCTCACTTTCTTGCTTGGATTCTCCATCTACAAACAACGAGGTAATCATGTCCTATTATTATAGTTATTACGATCATTCTAATGATTCTTACTTTGGGGATAGTTTTCAAGTTTTCCATTTTCAAAATTTTCTTGAAAATGAAAGACTTGAAAACATTTATTGAAATGAAAATCGTTATTGGGAGCTTGTATTGGATTCATTATTCGAACCCAATGACGATTCTTATTTCATTACTTTCGAAGATGAGTTTCAACCAAATGAGGAGTCCGAGGCTCTTGAGCCGAGGAAGCCTACTTTGGAAGAAACTTTGCTTCTTTACTCCTAAGGTTTGGAAAGCCTAAATGATGCTGGAATGAGACTTGGTGCACTTTGAGATGAGATGAATTCTCATGCACCAAACAACGAGGAGGTGGAAACTTGTGTTTCACCTCGATTTTTCAAAGAATTTCTCATCGATTGTCATCTTTCTCCTCTGAAATTCAATCTCCTTCCGATGATGAGTCGATTGAGATTGAATTTGTTTCATCACCATATTCGTTTTCCGTCATCGAACCATTAGAATTACCGGTTGATTCCTGTGAGTCGGTAGAAATTAAAACTTCTACACTTTTTGCCGACGAGGACTCTTTGCCGACTTTTTTTGCTACGATGGAACCTATCCCCGTGTGTGCACTATCTCCCATTCCACTTGAAAAACCTTTGGGAGATGAGTCGACTTTTCTTGGATCTCTAGTGTACCTTTCCCCCTTGTTATCCAAATCCCCCATCGTCTGCCCAAAATTTCAAATTGGCGATGGTTCATTTTTTTCACCACCCACATGCCTTCCGTTGTTCAAACGGAATTCATATCTTTCGGGAGGCATGTTCACTTTGGAGGGTCCACCGTTGATCTTTCAAAGTAAAATCCCTTTGTGGGTGGACCCTCAACTATTTAGACTTCTAGTGTATAGTTAGTGTGAAGCCTAAATAGTAGGTTGTAAATAGTTAGGTTTTTAATTTTCTTTCTTTCCTTTTTTTTCTTTCCTTTTAATTTAGTCTAGTGTAATTAGTTAACTTTTTGTTATTTGTTTTTTCTATGCTCTGTACTAACTTGTTTTGTAGATTCCTCTGGGCTCGCGCTTATGGAGATCGCTCCAATTTTGGGTAATATCGTTCCTTTCCTCTCTTTGTGTTGTGTTCTTAATGCGCATTGAGGACAATGCAACATTTATGTTAGGGGGTGTAGGATATTCTATCCATTTCATGTGTAGTCCATTGATTTGCTCACATTTAGTTACTTAGTATGCCTTTTTGTGAAAAATTTGAAAATTTTCAAAAATATTTTCTTTCTTTTTCTCCTTTGTTGGGCATTTTGCCTTATTTCCAGTGATAAATTTCAATAATTGCTCGATCCAATAGACAACTCAATGATGCATGTTCTCGATTTTAGAAGTTATTAGACTTTAGTCCTTAAATCATTGATATTGTGAATAACTTCATGAATTAAACTTTATCCCATGAGCATATGCACTTTCCTTGTTATATTGATTTGGTTTAAGATTTTTATAACTCGGTAATCTTTTGTTGCATTGTATATACTTACACCGAGTAAGCTTTGTACCTTTCGTCGTTTGTGAGTGTTATACACTATTCTTTTCTCATTGAAAATGTTGAATTCGTTGGTAATCTCACTAATCTTTCAATTGACCGTTCATTAATTGAGTTCATAATTGAAATGTGTTACTTGAGCATGATTTTCATATATTGTTTTAACTCGAGAATTGCGTAAACTTTTGGAAATGATCATAGGCCCTCTTTGTTATATCACCCATATTGACTTTGACCTCACCCTTATATGTTTCCCTCGTTAACACCTTTGAGCCTAAATACTAGCCTTTTGTTTCATAACCCAAAATCCCTTAACCAACTCCAAATTGGAGTTTTAAGCCATACATACACCTTACATACCTTTGTTTGGAATGTTACTTGGGATTGAATGATGTTGTTATGATGTCGGTTGCAATTTAGGCATATGAGAGTTTGAAAAGTAAAGAAAAGTGATGTGAAAAAGTGAAGAAAAAGATAAAGTAAAAAGAAAAAGAAAACAAAAGAAAACATGAGAAAAAGAAGAAAAGAAAAAGAAAGAGAAAGTTGTTTATAGTGTTTGTTGTGTTCAATAAGCTTTTATTACTCTCCAGTTGATATATCTAATGCTTGTTTTGGAACTTGTTTTTCCAATTTTGATATTGCCCGCATTATCCCATTATCCCGAGTTTTCATCCCGAAAACTTTGAATCCGTACATACATTCCTTCATTTCGTACCCTATCTTAACCTAAATTATAACCCTATTAAAGTCCTATGTGATCTTAGGGTGCATTTAATTTAAAAGTCATAATAGTTTTAATAATCTGAGAAAATGCATTTCGCCTCTTTTAGTGTGCGGTATCCTTTCATTGAGATTACAGTTTTTCATTTTATATATAGCGTTCTTCATTTGTGATATGTGTGCGGCCTAGTTTCCATTTACATTTACTCTTTATGCCCGCATGTCCCGTGTATTACCTCCCTTTTCATAGTGAATTCATTTTTTGAGCGTAATGCCCGTGAGGATTGAATGTATGCTTGCCTTTATGTTTATCCAGTTTATTTAAGTTTTTGCCAAATCACACTTTGCATGTGCTCTCCCCCCTCCCACTTTTAAAGTTTCAATTCTATGAGGTACATTCAACTTGTTAATAACAACGGACTTTAGCTTGAATTCGTTCAATACGCTAATAACATGTTTGAAATCTTTTTCGTTGTTGTTGAGTTTGTCGCATGTTGGGTTGGGCATATTTTGAGGAAACCATGTGATGTTTGTGGGTATCATCCCTAAAAACCCTCACGAGACGACACTCGTCTACTAGGGTAACCTAGGGGTTTAACGGCTTATTGCATTTGCTAAATGCAATCGTATCGCCTGCGAAAGTGGCCTTATCTTTTTATTGCTTTTATACCATATTTTTGTTCTTCTCCTGCTTTTGGTTTTCTTGTAGTTCTTGTTGTTTCCTATTTCATTGCTAGGGACTAGCAATGTGTAAGTTAGGGGGTGTGATACGACGCAAATATTGCGTATTTCACCCGTTAACCTACGCGTTATTAGCCCCCTCGGGTATCTTAATCCTTATATTTATGCTCGTTAACCAGACAACCCTCGAATTTCTATGTTAACATGTTTTGCAGGGGTTAATTGAGCTTTTGTAGGTATTTGGATGCTTAGTATGAAGTTCGGATGCATTTCGCTCGATTTCCGTACACTATCGCACGTTCGGGGGCATTTTAGTCTTTTCACAGCTTAGGTACTGATGATGCCGAAAATCAGCACCACCAGGTGAGGAGTTTTCAAGCTCAATGCAGGTGTAACAATGGCAGCACAGTTGTATCAATAAGGCAAGAATGAGGTGAGGAGAAGCGGAATGAATACAGGAATATAAGTGGTTCAGCCAAACCGGCCTACGTCCACTGTGAGTGTTTGTGAATAATATCACTGAAAGAAGGCACTAATGGCCATAGATACAACCTCTAAAGCTCTTTCACCCTCTACAGTGTAAACTTAGACACAATTTCAGCTAGGGTTTCAATATCTGGATCCTTTTGCAAGGTAGGGGATGATCCCTTTATATAATGCCTAGGGGGTGTAATGTACCCCCTATGCATGTAATGTGCATGTGTGTAGTTTCCTCACCAATGAGGGTGTGCCAGCTGTCAGGTCCACATGTAAGTAATGATGATGAAATATTCCCCCCACATGTGGGGAATAATCTTGTTGTAACTGATCTTTGCCCAGGTGTCCTTATCCAAATGTTTACGGATACTTTGTCAGTCATGCTGGTGAATGGCCTCGGCCTAGGAGAGGCCGAGCTATAAGGGTAGGTCGTCCGATCAATTCGTGATGTGTCATGCGCTGTCTCGGCTGTATGTCAGCCGAGGTATACACCTATGTCGGCCTGGGACGAGCCATTGGCGTGCTGATGATAAGCGGTCCCTGGTAACCTCGGCCTCCTACGAGGTAGGGTTCATGTTGAAGGTGTGTTGAGCTTCTTGTTATCTTGGCCTACTGTTGACTGGGGTTGATGTTGACATCTGTGATATGAGGCGTACCCGGGGTGGTGCATGTGGCAGCGTCGGCCTGTGCCGAGATGGCCATGGCCGAGGTATGATATCGTGGGCCCCCCTGCACCGGTGGGTCGGCTAACGCCTCGGCTCTCATCTCGGCCGAGGTGTGCTCCTCTAGGCCGAGGTCGTACTTGGGCATATCAATCACCCCCCAGCCCTTAGTCATTTGCGAGAGTGGTGGCTAAGGGGTTCTTGCCTCCGAGGTCTATTCACCCCAAAGTCAATACCCGCATGACACTTGTCCATTGCCAAGGTGTGCCCACTTGGTTGGCACATGCTGTCAATTGTCCCTTGGGCTTCCCAAGGAAATGATGAGCCTTGGGAATCGTGCCCAAGTATTTAAAGGCTAAAACCTTCCTTTTTCTTCTTCTTCTTCCTCATTTCTATCTTGTTCAAGTGATTGCTCCCCTGTTTTTTGCGAATTTTTCTCTCCGAAGCTAGCCTCTGCTCCAGCGATTGTTCCGCCGAGGGATACCTCATTTCCTGCGCGATACTCTCCACCTTATTCACCAATCTCACCTTCAGGTATCCTCCCTCTCCATCTCTTTCGTTTTTGATATTTTTAATTTTGAACTTTCCGGTTAGTTCTTGAGTTTTCCGGTGAGTTCTTGGGGTTTCCGGTTAGATCTTGATTTTTCCGGTGTGCTAGGCTTCCTGCATAGGTTCTTTAGTTTGATCTAAAATTCCCTTAACTTTTCAAGACATCTTTGTTTGTAGTTTTTAGGATCTTCCCCAAGTTTAAGGTCTGCAGAATCCTTGGGTCGTCCCCAGATGCTCAGACCCTTGTACCAACTTCTTGAAGACTTTCCATCTCTAAAATAGAAGACCTTGGATAAGATTAGACAAATAGAGAGAGCTCAGGAAGAAGCTCGTAGGTCGCAAGAGTCCCCCATCAGACCCCTCTTTCCTCCTCCTCTCAAGGTGGTATACCCTCGTCCTCCTGAAAATTTTTACCAGACAGACTCCTCTCCCAACAATTTGCCGATGTCCGAGTCTGAGTCTTCTACCTCTGATCCAATGTCAGTGGACTCTTTCCAAGAGGCCATGGACTTCACTACTCAGGCTGACCAGAACCCTGACTATGCCGAGGTCTCTAGTCGTACCTCGTCCCAGAACGGCACAAGCACCTCTAGTTCTTCTTCAGAGGTTGAACTTGTAGAGCCAAGTGTGGCCGTGCCTGGCATCCTAAATGCTATTCATATGTCGGCCGTAACTGAGGCCGAGTTTGCTCAGAGGTTCCCCGGTAACCCGTCTACGTCTGCTCCAGCCGACGTTGAGTCTGACGATGATGAGGATGCCGAAAGTGAAGTTGACACCTCTGAGGCAGATGAGTACGAGAGTACCATTACTGAGGTGGATTTACTGCACTTCAGGTACTTATATTCCATTAGCCCCTCTATCCACTTAAGGAGACCTCTGAGAGAAGAGAGGGCCTACCACTGCAGGGATGGGGAAATCTGCCTGTACGAGCAGATGTTCAAGTTAGGTTTTCGTCTTCCCATCCACCCCGTCATTAGGACCATTCTATCATTCACCAATTTGGCCCCCTCGCAGCTCTCTCCCAATGCCTGGAGGGTTATTATAGGGGCCATCATCTTGTGGAGGGCGGTTCACCACTCTGACCTCCCAATGCAGGTCTTTGCTGGTTGTTACGTCCCTACCTCGGCCAAGAATCATCCGAGTTACTATCACTTTGTGGCTCGGAGGCCTGAGAAAAAGATGCTCCTGGTCACTCAGACCTCCAACCATAATTGGAAACCCAGGTACTTTTTTGTCTCAGGGCCTTGGGAATTCAGTTCTTCCATTCCCTCTTCCATATTCGAGCCGAGAATACCCACGAAATGGGGCAAAGTCTCCATGTCTGCCAGGGCCGACCCTGGACTAAGTGTGCAGCACGGCAAGAGGGTGAAGGCCCTACAGGACCAAGGGTCCCATGGGATGTTTGTCAAATTTGAACATCTGCTGACCCCCCAGTATCTCTCGGGGACGAGCCTGGGCGGAAGTCCCCTGGCTGACTTTGGTAAGGATTTTTATTTTGACCCCAAGTGTAGCCTCTTACCTTACGTACTTTTATTTCTGACTCATATCTTTTCACTTTTGCAGAGAAACCACCAGACGTTTCGGACGAGTTGTGGGAGATGGCGGCTCCAAGCTTGTCCAGACTTGTCAAGAAGACTGGCATGAATGCTCCTCCACCTGCTCCCTCCACATCCAAGTCTAAGAAGAGGGCACCCGATGTCCATCCTCCTGAGGATCAGAGGCCGAACTCCAGGACAAAGAGGGCCTTAAACACTGCTATCCCTGTCACGGCCGACACGTTATCTGCCCGTCTGGACCAGTTAAAACTCTCTGATAGCGTGGTCGGCCACAGCCGACAGGCCATGGACGCTCTGAACAACATGATGACCGACGCCGACAAGCGCTTCTCCAGGTCCATGGAGACCCCCATGATGGTTGAATTCGGCCTTCACCGAGTAGTCCAGGTATAACTCATTTCTTCATTTACTGTGCTCTGATGTTGTTCTCATCTAACTTCCTCATTTACTGTGCAGGGTGCAGCTGCCATGTATTAGCTATCTAACTGGACCCTGAGGAAATTGCCTCTCATTCAGAAGGGGCAGGAGGCCGAGAAAGTTGAGACCACTCTGAAGGCCGAGATTGCTCGACTGAGAATAGAGTTACAGGAGGCTGAGACCAAGGCACAGACCTCTGAAAGCAAGGCCCAAGGCCTATAGAAGGACATCTCAGCACTCGTTCAGAGCCATACCAAGGCTCTGAAGGACAAGGACGATGCTTTGCAGAGGAAGGTTGATGCTGCGGTGAAGGATTCTCTTGTAGATGCCTCGGAGACAATAATTGTTGACTACAAGGTCTCCGAGGAGTTTGTAGGTTTTGGTCTTGAGTACCTTGAAAGGGGTATCAAGGCCACTTCCAAATGGGCCGAGGTAAGGGAGGCCGAGGTTGGCATCATCAAGGCCTCAGATTTTGTGGGCCTCGGCCTTGCCGATGCCCAGTTTGCTCAGGCCTTGCAGGAGATAGGGGATGAAGCTGTTGCCCCTGGTCAAACTGCTACTCTGGAAGGGACTGACCTCGGAGAAACTGACCCTGCAAACGAAGTAGCTGAGGTGACCAATACTGAGCAGGCCAACCCAGAAGAGACATCAAACGTTCCTCATTCAGATGTTTAACTTGTAATCTTGCATGTAATCTTGAATATTATGCAGTTTCTTACTTTTGTTGAATGCAAATGTCTCTCTTCATCTTTATTCGTGAATGTACATGAATGCTATGCACTCTGAAGTCATTACTGAATGTGGTGCCATAACTATTACTTAGGAGTCTGAGGTCCTCACCTAGGAGGTTATCCCCCTAAGAAATTTCAATAAATGAATGGTGTTAAGGGTCTGAGGTCCTCCAGCCGAGGTGTTCGAGCTCAGACCTCGTCACCACCAAGTGGTGTTATGAGGGTCTGAGGTCATCACCTAGGCCGAGGTAAGCCTCATAAAGTCATCAAATTAATGATGTTTAAGGTCTGAGGTCCTCATCTAAGAGGTTATCCCCATAATAAATTTCACCAAATGAATGATGCTAAAAGTCTGAGGTCCTCCAGCCGAGATGTCCGAGCTCAGACCTCGTCACCACCAAGTGGTGTTATGAGGGTCTGAGGTCATCACCTAAGCCGAGGTAAGCCTCAATAAGTCATCAAATTAATGATGTTTAAGGTCTGAGGTCCTCACCTAAGAGGTTATCCCCATAATAAATTTCACCAAATGAATGATGTTAAAAGTCTGAGGTCCTCCAGCCGAGATGTCCGAGCTCAGACCTCGTGACCACCAAGTGGTGTTATGAGGGTCTGAGGTCATCACCTAGGCCGAGGTAAGCCTCATAAAGTCATCAAATTAATGATGTTTAAGGTTTGAGGTCCTCACCTAAGAGGTTATCCCCATAATAAATTTCAATAAATGAATGATGTTAAAAGTCTGAGGTCCTCCAGCCGAGATGTCCGAGCTCAGACCTCGTCACCACCAAGTGGTGTTATGAGGATCTGAGGTCATCACCTAGGCCGAGGTAAGCCTCATAAAGTCATCAAATTAATGATGTTTAAGGTCTGAGGTCCTCACCTAAGAGGTTATCCCCATAATAAATTTCACCAAATGAAATGATGTTAAAATGAAACAAGAATTTGCCATGGAAACTGATCTTTATTCACAACCTCCTCTCAATAAGATGGTACTTTTACAATTGGCAAAATAAATGCAACATTATATGAAATATATCTTTAGGTGATCGGTATTCCACGGGTTGATGAAGGGTTCTCCCTCTAGGTTCTCTAGCCTATATGTGCCAGGCACAACCTCTTCCGTTACTCTGTAGGGGCCATGCCAGTTCGGGTGTAGCTTTTTTGTTTTCTGTAGGGTCTTCTTAAGCACTAGGTCTCCTACCGCAATGGGTCTTGTCTTCACCCTTTGATTGTAGAACTTTGCTGCCCTCTGTTGGTAGGCTGCCTTCCTGACCTCTGCGTCTTCCCTTCTTTCTTCTATAAGGTCCAGGTCTAACCTCCTCCTTTCCCCGTTGTTGTCATGATCATAGGTCTGAATTCGATGAGTTGGTAGGCCAATCTCCGTTGGTATGACGGCTTCTGAACCATGTGCCAACATGAATGGGGTTTCTCCTGTGGGTGTCCTTGTTGTGGTCCTGTAAGCCCAAAGCACAGCATAAACCTCTTCTATCCATCTCCCCTTCGCGTCTTCTAACCTCTTCTTGATTCCATCCAAGATAGTCCTATTTGTAACCTCAGTCTGGCCATTAGTCTGAGGTCGACCAGGATATGAGAAGAACTGTTTAATCCCCACACTTTGGAAATACTTCGCCAAGGAGGCGTTCTTGAACTGGGTCCCATTATCTGAGATGAGCGTGTTCGGGAGGCCATACCTACATATGATGTTCTTCCAGATGAACTGAAAGGTCTTCTGCTCCGTAATTGTTATCATGGGTTTGGCTTCTACCCATTTTGAAAAGTAGTCAATGGCAACTATCAAGAATCTATAGTTGTTGACTGCTCTTGGCAAAGGTCCTACCAAGTCAATTCCCCATACCGCGAACGGCCATGGCGAAGAGATTGATGTCATAGGCTGGTGGGGTTGGTGGGGGATAGTGGCGAACCTCTGACATTTGTCGCACCTCTTCACATAGTCAGCAGCATCCTTAGATAAGGTTGGCCACCAGTATCCCTGAGTGATGATTCTCTTGGCTAAGGGTCTTCCTCCTATATGGCTAGAGCAAGAGCCCTCATGAACCTCCTGCAAGACCCGGGTTACCTCCATGGGATGCACACATCTGAGGAGGGGCAAGAGGAACCCCTTCTTATACAAAACATCCCCTACCAAAGAGAACTTGGCAGCTCTGTACCTCAACTTTCTTCTTTCCAGCTTGGATTCAGGTAGCTCCCCCTCTCTTAAGTATCTGACGAGCGGGTCAATCCAAGAGTCCCCCAGGTTCACGTTGTGACAAGGGCTGGGCACCTCGTCCTCCTCGATGCTTGCCCTTCCCAGGACTTCGATTGGGATGGTTCTTCTCAAGTCTGTCTTCATTGCCGAGGCCAGCCTTGCTAATGCGTCGGCGTGATTGTTGCTCAATCTTGGCACTCTCTTCAGTTTGGCCTCTTCAAACAATTCTAGCAACCCTCTTACCTTTTTTAAGTACCTAGCCATCCTCTCATCCTTGGCCTCGTATGCCCCCAATACTTGGTTAACAACCAACCTTGAGTCGCTGTGGAGTAGAAGCCGCTTTACCCGCAGAGTAGTTGCCAATAGGAGGCCCGCTATCATGGCCTCGTACTCAGACTCGTTGTTTGAGGCCTGGAAGTTGAATCTTAGGGCATACTCAATGTTGGCGCCATCTGGAGCTGAGAGTACCAGCCCCGCGCCGCTTCCACCGTCACAGGAGGATCCATCCACAAAGAGGCTCCACACGTCTTCCTCTGAAGAGAAGACCCCTTTTCTCATCACTCCTTTTTCGAAGAGGTATCGATCCTCTTCATTTTCTTCTATTCTCCTCCGAGTCTTGCCTGGTACGACCTCTTCTCGTCCCCGGAAGACGTACGGGTCTATCTCTTCCTAATCTCAGGAGACACCTTGACCCTTCTCTTCGCCTATTTCCAAGTTATTCCCTGACTCCGTCTCTTCCCACGTGAACTCTGCGACGAAGTCAGCAAGGGCTTGTCCCTTAATGGCTGTTCTGGGCTGGTAAGTAAGATCATACTCTCCTAGTTCAATGGCCCAGGTCATCAATCTTCCGGACTTCTCAGGCTTGTGTAGGACCTGCCTTAGTGGGGAGTCCGTGAGGATTGTCATAGAGTGAGCTTGAAAATAGGGTTTCATTTTCCTTGAAGCATGGATAAGAGCATAAGCCAACTTCTCCATCCGGGGATAGTTCTGTTCAGACCCTTGTAAGGCCTTACTGTTAAAGTACACAGGCCTCTGAACTCTATCCTCTTCTCGTACGATGGTCGCGCTAATGGCCGACTCAGAGACTGCTAGATATACAAACAACCTTTCCCCGACGATGGGCCGGGACAGCAGCAAGGGAGACCCTAAGTAGGACTTGAGTTGATCAAAAGCTTTTTCACATTCTTCATCCCACTGGAAGGCCTTCCTTAGAACTTTGAAGAACGGAAGACACTTATCCGTTGCCCTGGAAACAAACCTGTTCAGGGCTTCCACCCTTCCCGTGAGTCTCTGGACATCCTTGATACTCCTAGGAGTCTTCCTATCGAGCAATGCCTTGATTTTCTCAGGGTTTGCCTCAATCCCCCTTTGATTAACGATGAACCCCAGGAACTTCCCAGCTCCTACCCCAAAGACACATTTCGCCGGATTGAGCTTCATTCTGTATTTGTCCATGACATCAAAGGTCTTCTCAAGGTCTGCCACGTGAGTACATGCCTTCAGACTCTTCATTAGCATATTGTCTACGTACACCTCCATGGTCTTACCTATCTGTTCCTCAAACATCCTATTGACGAGATGCTGATATGTTGCCCCCGTATTTTTCAGACCAAAGGGCATTACCTTATAAAAGTATGTCCCCTTGTCAGTGATGAAGGCTGTTTTCTCAGAGTCTCCGGCGTCCATGAAGATTTGGTTATAACCCGAATAAGCATCCATGAAGTTCATGAGCTCGTGCCCTGTGGTTGCGTCCACCATCTGGTCTATCCTAGGTAGGGGATAGCTGTCCTTCGGGCAAGACCTATTCAGGTCTGTGAAATCTACGCACATCCGCCATTTTCCATTGGCCTTAGGCACGATCACTGCATTTGAGAGCCACTCTGGATAGGTGACCTCTCGTATGAACTCGTCCTCTTCCAACTTCTTCACCTCTATGGGTCGGCCTTGATCTGGCCGAGCCCCTCTTTGGGAGCCTGCTGCACTCCTTGACCTCGATAGCCTGTGTCTTATGTCATTAACTGGTCCCAGCCTCTCGAAGGCCAAGCCCCTGCTCAACCTGTTGAAGGCCGACCCTCTCTGCTGGGCCTCATCTCTTCTTCGGTCGACACATCCTTGGCTTTGCTGAAGAGGTCGTACGGTATTATCGGACACCTCATATGGCTCCCAGCAGTCTTCTGGGGCCTCTTCTACTCCTATGTCATCGTACCTGTCCTCCGGGAAAGGGTTTCCTTGCCTCCCCAGGCGCAAACGCCTAGGGTCAGCAACGTCCCTTCTCCGCTGGGGTGCAGGTTGGTCCTTCATCGGTGCCCGGGGTGGTCCCCTGGCACCCGGTTGGGGTTGAACTGCCGCCGGGGTGATCATGTCCGGTGAGACTCCAGGTGGTCTCATCATCATGGTTTGGCTGAGCTGTGAAAATTGCTCCTTCATCGCTTGTTGTGTTGCAGCCAAAGATTTCAAGGCAGCTGCCACCTCCGCCATTTCTGACTGGGGGGGAGCCTGACTGGAGCTAGCTCCCCCACCTCCGGGCGGCGGAAGAGGTGGCGGCATGTCTGGTGCCATGTGTTAAACTGTATAGAGCCTTAGTTGCAGGTGAGCTTAATACCTGAAAGGATCTCTTTCAATGGTGAAACAGCTCCACACAAGGGGTGGACTCTGGTTCACCACCAGAGTCTCCGGTGAGGTAAAGCAGAAAAAGAGGATGAGATAGCCTCTAGATTCCCACAGACGGCGCCAAAATGATGATGCCGAAAATCAGCACCACCAGGTGAGGAGTTTTCAAGCTCAATGCAGGTGTAACAATGGCAGCACAGTTGTATGAATAAGGCAAGAATGAGGTGAGGAGAAGAGGAATGAATACAGGAATATAAGTGGTTCAGCCAAACCGGCCTACGTCCACTGTGAGTGTGTGTGAATAATATCACTGAAAGAAGGCACTAATGGCCATAGATACAACCTCTCAAGCTCTTTCACCCTCTACAGTGTAAACTTAGACATAATTTCAGCTAGGGTTTCAATATCTGGATCCTTTTGCAAGGTAGGGGATGATCCCTTTATATAATGCCTAGGGGTTGTAATGTACCCCCTATGCATGTAATGTGCATGTGTGTAGTTTCCTCACCAATGAGGGTGTGCCAGCTGTCCGGTCCACATGTAAGTAATGATGATGAAATATTCCCCCCACATGTGGGGAATAATCTTGTTGTAACTGATCTTGGCCTAGGTGTCCTTATCCAAATGTTTACGGATACTTTGCCAGTCATGCTGGTGAATGGCCTCGGCCTAGGAGAGGCTGAGCTATAAGGGTAGGTCGTCCGATCAATTCGTGATGTGTCATGCGCTGTCTCGGCTGTATGTCAGCCGAGGTATACACCTATGTCGGCCTGGGACGAGCCATTGGCGTGCTGATGATAAGCGGTCCCTGGTAACCTCGGCCTCCTACGAGGTAGGGTTCATGTTGAAGGTGTTTTGAGCTTCTTGTTATCTTGGCCTACTGTTGACTGGGGTTGATGTTGACATCTGTGATACGAGGCGTACCCGGGGTGGTGCATGTGGCAGCGTCGGCCTGGGCCGAGATGGCCATGGCCGAGGTATGATATCGTGGGCCCCCCTGCACCGGTGGGTCGGCTAACGCCTCGGCTCTCATCTCGGCCGAGGTATGCTCCTCTAGGCCGAGGTCATACTTGGGAATATCAAGTACCTGGCCCAACATCTCACGGAAGTTGTATCCCTCCTCGCTAGCTTCGCGTGGCCGCGAACGGTGCGCGATTCCGATTCATAACGAAGAAGTTATGGCATTTCTTGCGGAGGAAATACAAGAAGCAAAAGAGGAGAAGGAGAAGAAGAAAGAAGAATGCAGGGGCTGCAGCTGCTGCAATCTGCCCTGCTTGATCGATCGATCGACACTTCTGGTCGATCGATCGACCTTTCAGGATTGTCGATATTTTCCCTTGATCGATCGATCGACCAAAGGGGTCGATCGATCGATCCCCTGTTTTTCTGCAGATATTTTCTTTTCTTTTCTTTCTTCTTTTCTTTTATTCTAACTTACTATATAAGCCAATTTTTGTTGTAATAATAGGGAGACCAGCCCTTATATGATTTTAGCTTAGTTTAGTTAGGGTTGGAGGGTTTTTGCTTGGTTCTTCTTCTTCCTTTCTTGGATTGACACACTTATTGGTTGTAAGATTGACTATTCATCTTCCCTCTCCTTTAATCTAGTTGTATTTCATTCTTTCCTTGTTTTCTAGATAGTTTTCATGCTTTCTAATTAGGTTTTCTTGCTTTAATTTATTGTTTTCTTAGTTAATTAGTATAATTTAGTTATTTCATTATGCGTCCCTAGATAAATAGGGTCGGGATTGCATTTTCGCCATTTTCGGGTTCGGACCTCGAAATTTAGGGTTTCGTGTAAAATCGCATTTAATTGAAACCGCGCGTATTAAAGTCGGATTATTATGCGTTTAACTTTCTTTGTCATGCAACGTTAGTTTTTATAGCGATTATCCGAATTTAATCCGCGTGTGACCATTTTTCAATTAAATGTTTTATCTCGCAACTTTGGATTAAATTCCTTCTTGCGTGATGCTTATGCTTAATTGTAAGTGCTCGATTAAATTGCTTTCGAGCCGAAATCTTGATTAGTAGTTGTTTCGATCCGTTTGGTGTAATGCGATCCCGATCCTCGCTTTACTTTAATCTAGTGTAACTTATTCTTTTCTTTTGTCACGACAACCACCCTTTCACCTTTTCATTTATTTATTTTACACTTTTATTCCTGAAGTAATTAAAACAATTAAAGTCTAAAATTCAATCACTCCCTGTGGATTTACGATACCCGACTTACCGCTTTACTTGCTTGTCAAGTGTAGTAGTAGCTTAGGTTATATTTTGCATGTTGAGCGGGAGTCGAAATCAACGATAGTGTCCCTACACGAACACTCGATTTCCCTCACATCTGTTCAAATGACAGGTCCAATTTTTGGGAAATTGTCTTCTGTTTCAAATCTGGCTAGCAGGTTTATTTGAAGTGACATTTAGCAGTAAAATTGGGATTCAGGTTAGAACATAATTACTGGGTTATAAGATGGGTGTGATATTTTATGAAAATTGGAGTGACGAGTTATCTCTAAGTTACGAGAGAGAGAGTATTCGTAATCTAGTATGTGTAATGCTAGTAGTAATGAGAGATACCAAGTATAAGTTAAATATTCGGGCTTTGGGTATACCTAATAAACTTTATAGGTTGCGTGAATGCCTATAATGATATTTACTTTGTGTTTCAGATACCTACCATACTTGCTATCACGGGAGGTTCTGGAAGGGAACAGTCCTATCTTGAGGAGCCTTCGGGGGGATATTTGATTGGTACCTCAGAGCATGGAACCAAGGTACGGGCTATCTGAGAATGATAGTGATGACGGTCATATGGGTGCATAGGTATGTGCGTAACCCATAGGCTTGGAACTATGTTCGCCTCCAATATGTGTGATTTGTACTTTTTAGTTCGTGGGAGATTTCGAGCCGATTGTCTTTATGTAGTGCAAGATGTACCGGGACTGGATAGCAAAGTATGAGGGCAAAGTAGCTGAGTCTAGAGGTGACTTTTAGTATATATGATATATAGTGATGTATATATATATATACTTGTAGTGATACTTGCTATGTGAAAGTATGTGAATAAGATATATAATGATGAAAATCTCTGAATAACTTAAGTAAGCGAGCACTTAACGTAATTTATAAATGCTTCCCAAATTGAGATAACAGTCGTGAAAATACTTAATATTGTATTGTTTGGAAAATATTGGTTGGTATTGCGGGTAATGATTAGAAGGATTTTGTCTACAAAATAGTTAGGTGATAAAATAATTAGAATGGGTTTAGAGGTGCATTAGGTATCCACATTAGTTGAGAGACGAGAATCTCAAGTGAGTGTTCGAAAAGCTAACATGCGCATACTATTTGCTTTACTGCAATATTTAAATACTTGCTAAAATTTTTAAATGTTTTACACTCGGGCTTTGACCCGTCTCTTTCAAATCTTTTCTCTTTTGTTAAATTTTAGGTAACCAGCCACAGGGACACCAAGCATAGGAGTTCCATTCATTTGACGTGGTGTAGCTACTGTGGAAGTTATAGGACCTTGATAGTAGACACCTCCCTATTTACCATTTATTCAGTTTGAGTTATTTACTTCTTTTAGGGCATGTTCGCCCTTCATATTAGACCACCAGAGATTTATGAATTTATTTATTTACTCAGTTCAGTTGTTGGATTTTTTGACTGGATTATTGTACTTGATACTTAGACAGGATGTGTTTACCGCAGTTGCATTTATTATTTTAGTCAGTTCCTTTCATATGAGTTTGGTTTGGATGGTGAATGTTAATTATTAGTTAATTTGGTTTTACATTAATTAAAAGATAAAATTTTCACATCAACCTTTTTAAATATTAGTGGTTAGTATTTTAATAAAAAATTTCGATAGTGATGTATATTCTTAACCGGCTGGATCTTCTGATTTAATTTAATAAAGGACTGATCACCCGGTACTTAATTAGGTGGGGTGTTACAATTTTTTCTTTTCAATTTATTTTTCAGCAAAATGTCAACAACTTGAAATTACAAGGGAGTGTCTACTTTTAAGGAATAAAACATTGCGGTGGAAAAAATAATAGCTAAATTTGTGCAGTCATTTGGTTGCGGAGCGAATTATAACATGTAATGGATTTAGTTCATTTTAATTGTTTATACAATGTCTGTGATGAAGTAATAATATATATATTAGTACTTATTTTCTTAAACAAGGCGAATTGTCCTATAAACAATGTCGACTTTTTCCCATTTGTTTTTGAATTTTTAGGTTTTGCACATGGAGTTTAAAAGGAATACTATTAAATAGGTGACTTAGTTTATACAAGGTCCATGAGTAAAAAAAATAGGTAGATAGTCATATAAAAAAATGAAGTTTTGCCCAATTTTATTTAAATTGTTAGGTTTTGCACCTCATGGGGTTTATATGGAATATTTTTAAATATGTGATGTAGTTTATACATGGTCCATGAGTGACTATTTCTTTGGTTGTAGAATTATTTTTTTTATACCTTAAATAGGTGGATAGTCCTATAAACAAAGGAAATTTTTCCCAATTTTGTTTAAATTGTTAGGTTTTGCACCACATAGGGTTTATATGGAATATTGTTAAATAGGTGACGTAGTTTATATAAGGTCCATGCGTGACTGTTTATTTGTTTGTTGAAGTGTTTTTATAGCTTAAACAGGTGGATAGTCCTATAAATGAAGAGAATTTTTTCTATTTTTTTTAAATTTAACTTATTTACATTGAAATTAAATCATGCCGACCGTTCTTTTATTGCGATTATGATAAATTTTTCGAATATCATCGTGCTATGAGAAACGAGCATATCCTAGTGTATGTGTGTGTGTGTGTGTGTGTGTGTGTGTGTGTGTGTGTGTGTGTGTATATATATATATATAGAGAGAGAGAGATAGGTTCAAAAGCGAACCAAAAGACCGAACTTTTTAACGAATCCATTAAGACAGTAAAAAATAACCCAATTAATTATAATTCCTATGTTGTATTTGGTTCGTGCCAGCGACAACGGACACGCGTTTTTTTTAATATACCCCCTACCCTGCAACCACCCAGCTGCCACTGTCCCCACCCATGACCTTGGACAGACCTCCATTTTTGGAGCAACACGAGCTCCTAAACCCGTCGTCAACAATCCATCTCCCATAAACATTTCAACCCACTCAAACCTGGTGCTGCCCTAAAGCCTCCTTACCGATGACAACCAGAGATGACCTTAACCCATAAAAACCGTTGGGGGATTTTAAGTTATTTGGCTTGGGTCTTTAACAAAATTGGGTAATGGGAGGAGTTTAGGAGATGGGTTTAGTTGTTATCGAATCTTGGAGCAGTTAGGCTTGGAATGGGAGTTTTGTTTATTGGTTTTGGATTGAAGTCGTCAGGTCCGGTGGGTTAAAGGGGTTTGGATTTTGTTGCCCCGGTGGGTCTGAGTATGGGTTGGCCCTGATCTTGGGTTGTTGGGAAGATTCGAGTCACGAGCTGGTATGGAGCTCGGGTCTGGGGTGTAGGAGAAGCCATGGGGTTAAGATGGGCGAGTGTGGTTAGAAGGTAGTCACGGGGTTTGGTCAGGTCGGAGATTATACAGGTCTGGTCGCAAGTCGGGGAGGGGGGGGGGGGGTCGGGGGTGGCGGTGTAAAAAAAATATTCGATCGGCACGAGTGTGCGTTGTCGCTGGCGTAAACCAATACAACATAGGAATTACAAAAAGTTGTTATTTTTTAATGTCTTAATAGGTTCATTAAAAAGTTTGGTCTTTCGGTTCGCTTTGGAACCTCTCTCTCTCTCTCTCTCTCTCTCTCTCTCTCTCTCTCTATATATATATATATATATATATATATATATATATATATATATATATCTTTGGGCCTCAGGGCTGGACGAGGTCAAGAGGGCCTAAGAATACTTTCCTATGCCTGCCCAAAAAAAATCGGGCATATAAAATTTTGCCAAGGACGGTTCTTCAACCTATTTACCTTACCCAAGCCCTTTTTTACCGAATGGCCTGGGTGGGCTTGGCGGGCCTCGAGACTATGTACACCCCTAGTTTGTAGCATGGTTACTATTCATAAAATTTACTATTCATGAATATATGCTAAACCCAAAATAGAATGAAAGAAATATAGTAATATTCCAGAAATTTTTATTAGCTTTGCATATTGTTAAACATCGAAGATAATACTTGAATATTCAAAACTTTCTATTTTATCATTATTAATTCGAAAGAAAATTTACTATACGAAAGAATATGAAATGATTATTAATGGTAAAGAATATGAAATGACTCTTAATGGTAACTATTTATGTGTGTTAATAAAATCTGAAAATAATAAATAGTATTTAATGTGTGGGCATACTAAACGAGTTGATAAACCCAAAAGATAAACTATGTGATTGATTGATCATAGTTGAGATTTGATAAAAAAAAATGTGTTTTAAATGTTTCAAAAAGGAAATGGAAACATTTTCGAATGATTGAGTAAATTTTGAGTTGTTAATTTCCTGATGTATGGAAAGGAAGTATAACGAATAAAATGAAATAATTACTGAATCACGTATGAGATGGTTTAAGTAAAAATATCATAAGTTACTCCTTGTAGTTAACCACTGCTCTGATATATTGATTAAGGGATTAAAACTCTTGACTGAACTCGATCACTAAGCTGATTTTATGTTATAATAGGCTAGGAGTGGTTGGAACTTTTTTTTGTGTGATGCCCTAAAGCATTTCGCCCCTCCTTTTAAATTATTTGTACCATCATAAATGTGAGGCATGGATTATTATTGGGGTGAAAATATAATATATAACCATACGACAAAAAAATTAAACCAGAGACCGATGCCCCAGTGCAAGTTTGGATTCGGAGATGTGTTATCATTGTGGGGAGGAACGAAGGAGTCATCCATGTATGTCGGACCATGAGGATACCAAAGTGGAATGAACTAAGGTGAAGAAGAAAATTTTAGAAGCTTTAAGATTACCATTAAGAAAATATATGTTTATAATATTTCTCTGATATTGCAAAGATACTTAAATGGAAACTTTGACACCATTTATTAATTTTGCCATTTCAGTTTAAGATATTGAGACACATGTAATTTGAAATATGAGGGGTTAAATGAGAAAGTCGATTACAAAAAGAAACTACTGCCTCAGCTAATGGGGAACTATATTATGAGAACAGACTATATTGTTGACTTACTTGAGTCTGTACCATATAGGAGTTCCAACTAGTTTGGATATGGTGACAAAATAGGTTAGATTTATTTTGAGCAATCTTCTCCATGGTTTGCAAAGATCAAACAACATTGATCATGTCCAAGACATCCTCACTACCTAAAAGTAAAGTTATATATTGTACTGGATATACTATAGGAGAAAATTCATGCATACTTTAGTGTGAGTGTGCGTACATGTGTTTGAATATTTTTTATAATTTTTAAAACATTTTTTAACATTTAAAATGATTTTCTAAACACTTTAAATTAAGGTTTTACAAATGTTGTGGGCTAAAACTAAAATACTTTTATTCCTTAAAAACTTCCAAGGTTAGAATATAAAACCGCAAAGACTTTTGGGGTGGAAATTTTTATTGTTTAGAACTTAAAAACACGCATTTTATAACGTCTTACATGCACCACGTGCTGTCTTCTGGTTGGTTCCTTTTGTGTTTGTTACCTCTCATAGTTTAACGATTGTTTTCTAACCATTAGATCAAATTTAATCTACGATCTGCATGTCTCCTGAGTGGATCCTTATGAGGTCTGTACTGACTAATGAGAGTAAGTAGTCGTGCGGTCAATTAATAACTGTTAGATTGAAATTCAAAAGGATGTTTTAATCTTAGCCGTCCAAAACACATTGATCGTCCAGAACCTTCCATGCTTAGTATAAATAAGACCCACTAGTGTAACATTAGAGAACTTTTGGAGATTTCTTCATTTGAGAGAAAAAAAAAGAGAAGAGATAGTTGAGAGAGAAAAGAGAAAGGCTAGGGAGAGAGAGATAGAAAACCAGAGTTCTGAGTTGATCAATCCATACATTTTCTCCCAAACACTAACCTAAATACTTTCAAAGTTGAATTAAACCAGAAAACCCTAGTTGAGTGTAAGAATTGTAAGTTTTGTCTTGGCGGTTAGGGTGTTTGCAAGTTTGAATAAATACTCTTCATACTTAATCTCTCTTAGGAACCCAATATCACTGCAAATCTCACTTTTCTTCCTAGATATTGTGAGAGATATTATGTGATGATATGAGAAATTTGATGCAAGTTTTTTTTAAACACCAAGTCACATGTAAACTAGTAATAAAGAAAGTAAAAGGATATAAACACAAGATATAGAGTGGTTCGGATATAAAAATGAACCTACGCCCACTTTGTTGCCTTACTCTCATTATATACTTTGTATATTACAAGATTATGGTGCCATCAGCGACGTACAAGAGAGGTAAGAGAGGAGAATACATGGATGTAATAAATTCAAAATCCCGAGACGTGGCCTTGAAGACAAGATTGGAAGTGCTGCAGCCAAGTAAGCCCCTAAGAGGGGTGTAGCCTTATAGAGAGATGTAATGTGAAGATTTTAGCAGAGCTTTGTCGAGTAAATCCTCTCTCTCCCCTATATGAGGTGAGAACCTCTATTTATAAGAGATGTAAAGATGGTGTCACGTGCTTAGAACACATGGCACATGGATAAGTATGAAGAATGAGGAATCCTTCTAGAAGCTGGGCACCTAGAAACTTTATGAGTAAGGGTTGCGGCCTGTTTGAACCCAAGTAATAACTAATCTTAAGGGTTCCGTGGCCTATTTGATCCTCTGCAGTAGCCGTAAATGAAAGGATGCCATGGCCTATTTGAGGTCAGGCAGCAACGCGAACTAAGGCTAATCTGTCTAAGTCCATGTAGTGGATCTTGTTGAATACTCTGCGACATTAGGGACTATATTGGCCCTATCAATAACCCCCAAGTCGTAGGGCCAAGAATTAGTGAGTTAGGGTTGTGGCTGAATTCAGTGTTATGGTAAGTATTCATATGTTACTATGGTAACTTTCAATGTGACACTTCAATTTACCATGCCCTCATATATAAATGAGCTTTGGCCACAGCCTTCTTACATTTTCCCAACCTTTGAGAGAAAACTTAAAGTGAAATTATGTTCGTTTTCCCTTTGAAGTTTTTGGCAAATTCTGTGGTGGTTAAGGGTGGTGTTGAGGCTGTTTTGTTGGTGGTGCAACCATTCTTTGTTTTCTAGGTAGCTGCCCAATCCAATCTATATATCTTTTAACTTTTTCTATCATCAATTCGTACTTGCTTATTCAATTCAAGTATTTTGAATTTCTATGAATCCATACTATTCTTCATAGCAACTAATCTTTACTGTACATCTTCATACGATTTACTTTGGAATTCTTTGGATTTTGGGTTAATATTTGAACTGGATATGATATTAGTATATTAGGAACTGTGTTGGATTTTTTGGGTAGTTTAGGTCTTGGGAACGGTGTTAGATATTGATCCCATTCAAATTTTATGCTTTTTGGGTTTAATCCACACATTACCCCAATTTAGAAATCTATTTTTGGCTAAGAACACTAAGAACATGTTCTTGATGTTCTTGGCCAAAACCCTAGAATCATGAGTTTTTAATCCTTGAGCTTGTGAGATTCACAAATTTATCTGTTTGTGAATTCCTCTACGACTGATAGGGTGACTTTCACTATATCAATGCGACTATATACTGATACTTGTAATTATAATTCCCGTAGTTGGTCTTTGGTTCGGAAATGATTGGCTACGGCCTTTAATTCTTGAATTAAAGAGTTATGGCCTGTTGGATTTGCCTTAGGATAGGCTGTTTGACTCGTTTGTATGTTTGGCCACGGAGGGTAGCACATCTTGTGTTACCTCTTCCCATTCCTTGTCGATAACTCCTATCGGCTGCAACCTTTAGCTTGAAGTTTAAATTTGCTTTGTAGCCCACAATTTTGAGTTCTCTTCATTATAGCCCTGATGTCAATTTTTTATTATAATTATTTGTATCTGCAGCAACCTCCAAGAGGCTTTGCTGGCCATAGTGGCGACAGAATCTAACTGCAGAGCCCTTCTTCTTTTCAGGTTTTATTGCGGCCTTATGAGTTGGAACCCTCAATATTTCCTAGATGCCTTTTGGAAGTCTCATTTTGTTTTTTCTCCTCCTGAGATCCTTTCTATAAATCCTTTGAAACTTTTTGGTCCTTGTATGTTAAAAGACTATTCCAATTGCGTCACCATCGATTCTGATTCCGCAAACTCTTTAAATTATAGGAATACTAAAGAGTCTACTAACGTTATGGAGGATACAAACTCCATCAGCAATCCTCAAGATGAAGTAGTGGCCGCGGTGACTCCTAGGGCGATACCTGTCCGACATGAATCTAGGAATCTTACAGCTGAAGCTTCTAGCAGCGGCCAATCCTCTAAAAAGGCTCGTGGTGCACTCAACCATACGTGCATTATGGATGAGGACTGGATTGCTGTTTTTGGTGAAACTTTTGAATTTACTGAGGGAACAATTTGCACACTCCCTTTCGCGGAATAAAGGACATGTTCTATGGTTCCTAATGGCGTCTTCTTTCCTCTCCTTTCCTTTCTTCTAGGGATTTGGCTTCCTGTTCCTATGCCCATCTGAAGGATACTGGGCACCATGAATTTGTCTCCAACCTAATTATATCCTAACTGGTGGAGGGCCACGCTTATTGGCCAAGTGCTTTGGAAAAAGCACTTAAGTAAAGATATAATGCCCACGAAATTTTTCCAATTTTATAGACCAAAAGAAAACTCCTAAGAATTTTAATGGTATTACTATTTCACTCTGTGAAGTAGGGATAGATATTTGTATACTGACATTCCTACCAACGTTAAAAACTGGAAAGATAATTACTTCTTTGTGTCTGGGGATAGTTGGGAAATTCACCCCGAAGAAACTGAAAGGGAAAAAATCGTAAGATTGTCGCGGACTTGGGGAGTTCCGCCAAAAAAAGGTACGTACTATCTGCGGCCCATACTAACCATTAATCTCAGCAGCCCATGCTAATACTTGTATAATCTTTGTTGTAGATATTGACAACCTGAAGCTTAATAGCAGGTAGAGGAAGAGGGTTGAGGGCACTGCCCTTTTAGCCAATTCTGAAAAGAAGTTTTCTGAGCTGGTCACTTCAACCTCCATTCTTAAACTAGGGTACTTTTCATCTATGGTGGTCCCCAAGAAAATGACTACGGAAGGTAATATTTAACCTTCTATATTTCTATCTAATGTTCACTCTGTTAAAACATCACATCTATTAATATTTTCACAGGTGAGGAGATTGACCGCGATCTTTTGGTGGGCCCATTTACTACAGATGGATGAAGAGGTCGTAGCATTTAACCATAGTAGGAAGGGGAAAAAGAGGAAGAGGGAACAAAAGTAAGCAACTCCTATAAATGAATCAATTGCCCAGCCTCCACAGCAAAGTGCTGCAGCTGAGACTGGTGCAATCCCTCCAGCGGAAGGGTCTGCGTCCCTTGGAAACAATGTTGTGCCAGGGGAAAAGCAAGTGGATGACAATATAGCTCCAAAACTTATCGCGGATGGTCTGATGTCCTCTGGGTACCTTTAAGGAGGTCACAACCCCCAACACATTTCACTTTATGGATCTCCTCGTTGCCACGAAACATTATTACCATTAATGACAATTTTCCCACACCCAAAGCAGGGCAAGGGTTGGTCATGATGGTCGTTCGCAGCCTCAACTTAAATAACCTAATCTTAATTCCACTTGGGATACCACGGCCAAAACGGCTAGCAGGATGAGAAAAGTTCCAGATATTTTTGACCTAGACCACTTGGTGGAGGAAGACCATGAGGATTTGGAGGAATATGCATTTCATAGTCTGTTGTGGCCAAGAACTTATTCATTTTACTTCATTTCACTTCATTTTTTCTGTATAGTATCCTTTATTCTAACATTTACAATTTTAGGTTGTGGACGTTGTCATCTCTCAAAGGCAAAAATATGAACGGGTATATAAAATGCATCAGATTGCGACGTCAGTTCATAAGACTAATTTAGAAAATTCACGGTCCTCTTCTAATAAGGAAGGAAAGAATTCATCTCCCGTGGCACTTCAACTGGCCAATATGAACTTGGAGGCTGTAACCAAGGCTAATAAAGAGGCTGAACATAAATTCGCCGTGGATGCAAAATGCCTTCAAGTTGCTGAGGCCAAATCTGTAGAGGATACAACGCAAGTCACCAACTTTGAGAGCTCACTTAAACTGCTTCAGCTAAAATATGACCAACTGGAGCCGCGCATCACACCGTAATGTGATACCCCATAATTTTAATGATAAAAATTAATTGGGATTAATCCAGATTTAATATTATTAGAGATAAAAGTAATATATGATTTTGAATATTACTTAGCGATATAAAAGTAATATGTGAATATAATCATTATTGTCGGGAGCTACAAATACGATAATAATGGAAATTAAGTAGGGACGCGCTTATGAGTCATGTTGGGACTAAAGTTGGGAAATGAAATGAGATTTATTTTTAAGTCATTTGGATGATGATTTCGAGCACGCCGTTGAGTCTGGAAGGGTCAAAATAGGAAGAAAAGTCTACACGAAAATTTGATTTAGGTCTCGGGTCACTTGGAAGATGAAAGCACACCCCATAGGGCATTTTAGTCATTCGACTTGGGAGATGAATAGTATACACGTTTTTGTCTTTCAGATAGCATTGGAGACTTGTTATATATGTGGGTTTAGACTTTACATAATGTTCATTTTCATCCTATGACTTGAGAGTACTTTTGAGAGAGAGTGAAAAGTCATCTAGAGAAAGTGAAAGGGTTTTTGTGTAGAGGAAGAGTCATCTAGTGGAAACCAAGGGCCAACCATCATCTCTACACCTTGCACCACCACCGGGGAGTCGTCAAAAAATTTCTGAAAAAATGGAAGAGGAGATTCTAACATTATCTTCTCCAAAGGTTCTACCCTACACTAAGAGGAAAGTGTAATTCTTGATCTATTTGGTGCTTATATTATCCATGTTAGATTAGGATTTATAAACATCCATGAAACTAATGTAATTGGGTTTGAAAGTTGATTGATAAATCAAATGAAATGGATAGGTATTTCATGTATTTGGGATATACACATGTAGAGGATATAGAAATGATGATTTGTAGATTAAATCAAGAACTAAATTTTGGGTTCAATTTGAATATCAATGGAGAATTGCAAATTGGTGATATTAAGAGGGTTTAATTGATTTTTAATTGAATCCTTGAAATGAGAGTTATGTAGAATTAATATTTTATTGAAGAGATATTTTAATCCATGGATTTAAAATCATTTTTTGAAGAAATTCTTAGTTTCTTGGAGAATATGGTAAAATATGAATTTCTTGAATTTAAGGGAATTAAAATGTTTGAATCCAACCTTCTTGATGATTTTAGGTTGTTTGATTAGTAGAGATCATTTATATATCATGTTATAACATTTTGGTTGAATAATGAGGAGATTGGGATTGATTGATAATGGTTTTTATGTTTTAAAATGTTGAAACCCGTAGCTAAACATATGCAGAATATGGGCAGAAACCTGATCGATCCAGTCGATCGATCAACCTCCCTTGGAAAAGTGATTTATTCCCTTTCTAATTTGTGAATAAATCCCATTGGTTAGAAATTGATGTGATGATTATTAGAACATAATAAGACCTAGAGAGGGCATTAGGATATACATAAGACCCAACATGTGATATTATGTATGGGATTAAATGGGAAAATTAACGAGTGTTAATTGAATAAATTACGGTGGGGAAATTATATTTGAATAATTTGGTACATTAATAACGAGTAAGAGACTTGGGTTAATGTTGGAAAATTATATTAAAGTGAGGAAGACATTATGTGAGTGAAATACATAATAAAAAATACGATGATAATCGTGATTAACAAGTATGGGTAGTATTCGAGAAATACGATGGGTACTTAGAATATGATGAAATCCTAATATGATATTGGTTGAGTGCATACCGAATTTTATATAGGTTGATGTGTATACCTATTGCTTGTTTAATTTATGTGTATGACATACCTATCCTACATGCTATCGACATGAGGTTTACGCGTAGAGGGCAGTCATATCCTAATTAACCTTAAGGGGGATCATTGACTTGTTGCCTCAGAACATAGGACTTAGGTTGGATATCCATTAGTGATAGCAATAGTATTGAATGGTATTTTGGGTACGTAGGTACGTGCGTAGCCCAAAGGCTTAGGACTATGTTCACCTCCATTACTTGTGTTTAAAATAGGGGTGCAACCGGTACGGTATGGTTGGTAATGACCCC
The DNA here is from genome assembly GCA_949130495.1 of Sambucus nigra. NCBI lineage: Eukaryota > Viridiplantae > Streptophyta > Magnoliopsida > Dipsacales > Adoxaceae > Sambucus > Sambucus nigra. Next base: position 221,394,969 of record OX422217.1, on the reverse strand, counting down.
TTACCAATACCAAAACCACATTCGATATGGTAAAACCGTACCGTACCAATTTACCGAACGGTACATCAAAACAAAAACCAAAACCAAACCGACCGGTTTTTCGGTTTTTTCGGTATTTTTGGGTTTTTTTGTTTTCGGTAATTTTGGTTTCAATTCGGTTTTTTCTCGGTAAATACCAGAATTCTAAATCGGTTTATGCATTCGGTAAATCATGTATATATTTCGATATACAAATTTCTAGCTGTTACAATTTCTAGCATTTCTAGCTATTACAATTTCTAGCATTTCTAGTCGTTTGGAACAATTAGAAACATACACAAACAGGTACAATTTCTAGCATTTGGAACAATAGATTGAAACAGATACGAGACCAAACTAACCGATTTTCTTTTGTCAGAGCCGAAGGAGAGTGAGACGAGATGAGGGAGCTGGTGCCTGAGGATAGTGAGCCAAGATGATGAGCCTCAAAAAATGAGGGAGCTGTTACCTCAAAAAATGTTCGTCGAAAAGTCAAAATCATCCACACTGAAAAACAAACCTTCGTCGGAAAAGCCAACTCACCGTAAAAGCCAACTCGTCGGGAAAAAAAATCACCGAAAAATACCGAGGGAACTCAGATCCGAATACAGTTGGTGCCGAAAAAATTATCACCGGAAACCCGATCTCAAAACGAAGTAACCACACCAAATCGAAAGCCAAATCTCAAAACAAAAAAATGGTGTTCTCAAATAAAAGTCCCCAAAAAATTATTTCTCAAAATCAACCCAAGGTTGAAGAAGAAAAAAAAATGAGAGAGAGAGAGCTCAAACAAAAATGATGACCACACTTTTTGAGAGAGAAAGAGGTAAAAAAAATGAAATGAAAACCCTAAAAAAAGATTTCTACACAAACTACAATATAAAGCCCAAATGAAATAAGGGAAAAATGAAAATATAGCCAACAAAACAAACGTCTCTTTTTATTTTAACAAAATGTTGCATAATTCATTTTGTGTTAAATGTTTGATTAATTAAACAAAAGATATGTTTAATTAACATGATTATTTAACACTTAAACCAAATACTCAAATAAATAAATTTAAATTCAATGAGAATATAAAAACTCACTCATGAGAAATAAAATAAATAGAAGTAGTATGATACCCAAAATAATTTGATATTGCACAAAAAGTATGGTACGGTATTTCGGTACGGTAATTTTGGTACGATATCGGTACGGTAAATCGGTTTTCGATATTTCATAATATGAAACCAAAACCATTTTTTTTCGGGACCAAAACGGTACGGTACGGTAAAAACCCGTACCGGTTGCACCCCTAGTTTAAAATTTATGGTTTGAGGGATCTTTACCGAACCTATAGTCCCATATACAGGGACGAGATGTACTGGGACATGATAGTAGAGTACGCATGCACCGCAGCTGAGCCTCGGGGTGCAGTTTAGTGTACATATAATAGATTGAATGTATGTATATACTTGTAATAGTGTTTACTGTGTGAATTAAGTATATATAAAAGATAATAAAATCTAAAATGATTTAAGTAGGTGAATAGTTAATTATATTGAATTGTAAAAAGGATTATCCACATTATAGAGAAATTGGATATATATATATATGTATTACCTGTATTGCGAGATAAATACGTGGGAAAGATGTGGGATATGGTTAGTAAGAACTGATATGAACTACTTAGCAGAGGAATAGTAACTAGTATGATGTTAAGGTACGTTAGGTGTGCACTCTAGATGAGAGGTGAGAATCTCAATAGAGAGTGAGATAAATCTAACATGTATATAATAATTACTGAATACGACATTTATTCCCTTGTTGTTTTCTAAACTTTTTTTACATCGGCCTCTGACCCATTTTCTTGCATATTCTCTTCTCCTTTGTGTCTCCTATACCAGGTGTCCACCCGAGAGACGCCAACCATAGACGATTGTGATTTTGACGAGTTATGGATGCTATGGAGTCATGGACATTGTTTAGCCACTTTCATATTCATTGATTCATACTCTGTAGTTGATCTTTCATTTAGGGCATGTATTCCAAGAGGATTCTAGTTATTTCTTTCATATCTTAGACAAATGAAGTTCTTATGTTAGTTTTGTTATAATTAATATTTGATGGGTTTATTGTATTGAGATATTTAAACTGGAGAGTTTTATTCCAGTTGCTTTTAATTCAGTTTTGATATTAGTTTGTTGTTATTCGTTGTGTGAATGGATTGTGTTAAATGGTTTATGTTTTAAAAGTGGAAATTTTATTTGTATTAAAATCTTGAAAAATTTTAACACACGCTTAATTGGATATTAGGTGAATTATAAAAACAAAATGTTTTTCGACGATGATGCTAAGAATGAACCAACTGTAAATTCTGTTTTAATTAGGTATAGGACTGATCACCCAGTATTTAATTAAGAAGGGTGTTCCAGGTGGTATCAGAGCATTAGCTTCTAGAGTCTTTTAGGATTTGAATTTTATTATGCTTCTAGCTTAGCATTCTTTGATATAGAGCCCTATCATTAGGACCGTTGTATCCTTATTTGTGCATATATGATCTTCATCTATACTTTGGGATTGAAATTAAATACTGATTAAATTTTTCTTTCATTCCAGATGCCTCCTCGACGTGCACCTCAGCCTGCCCCAGCTCAGGGTACAATGCAAAAGTTGCTGCCATTGTTGATCAGGCAGTTAACGCAGCTTTAGTCGTTGTTCAACAGGCTCCAGCGCAGGCACCGGCTGTGCCACCTGCACCAAGAAAGGTGTTTCCTAATGCTTGGGAATGTGTTAGGAATTCTTTTCAAAAGGCGCATCCACCCGAGTTTCAGGGAGGTTCGGATGTCATGACTGCTAGCCAATGGAAGAAGGAAATTAGAGGCACTTGAGAATGTTTGAATGCACGTAGGTTCAACGTTAGATACTAGCTACATTTAAGCCAGTCGGGGTAGCTCTGCAGTGGTTGGAATCTACTACCACCTTTGAGGAGATAGATACTATGACTATCTGGTACTTATGGGTCGGGTTTGAACGCAAGTATTTTCCATCCACCGTACAGATTGAGATGAGTCAAAAACTACTCGACTTAACCCAGGAAGGGAGGAGAGTGGCAGAGTATGAGGATGAATTTACTTGGCTGACTAATTTGGTACCAGGATAGGTACCTACTGAAGAAAAAAGAATTCATATGTTCACAGATGGCCTGAATTAGAAGATTCGCCAGCACTTAATGGGCAATCTTTCATTACATATTTACACAAATGTTCTTAATGCTGCGATGCTTCACTGCTAGGATAATCTGTTACATGCTAAGGGTGGCAAGTGGGGGATTAAGTCGAGCCAATAGGGCAAGACTGGTTGAGGCATTTCTAGCGGGACACAGTCATGTCAAAGTCAATAACGCCAGGGTGAGCAGGGTTCCCAACTGGGGGACTATGCTAAACGTTTACGATTCGAAGGATTTTTTTTGGGCAAGGGGGTAACAAGCAGGTGCAGTAAGGCCATCAGGGTTAGCAGCAGGGTCCAGGGAGAGGTAGTAATGACCAATAGGGCTGAGGACAACAGGGAAAAATAGGGGAATGTTTACTGGAAGATTCTTTTTGTGTGGCAAGACTGGCGAAAAGAGAAAGTATTCTCCTAATAAGGGAATATTTGCTCAGCAGGGAGCTCGTCAGGAGCCACGGAGACCAGTATTCCCACCAGTCATCCTCCCAGCACCGGCTCAGGTGCCAGCACTACCTATAATTCTAGTAGCTCTAGCACAATAGGGATAGTATGAGCGTGTGTATAATGTCCATCAGGCAACGGTTCAGTAGCCACGACCGCGATTGAGGGTATGTTTTCTATCTATGGGGTTATGGGGTGCATTTTGTTTGACACGGGGCCTCATATTCATTTGTATCCACTATATTTGCAGGGGCCACAGGGTTACTAGACTCGACCGACATCACTCTTACTTATGTAGACTCACCGATCGGTAGTGGGACGCCTATTTTCTTTATATTTCGTAATGCGAGTATAGATATTTGGACTTTGATTTTACAGGCAAATTTACTTGTATTGGACATGTCCAAGTATGATGTGATTATCAATATGGATTAGCTTATTGCATATAGGGCCATGATTGATTGTTATAGCTGGTGTATTATTTCGGGACATGAGATGTTCCTTGTGGCGATGCCTCATTCTAAGGGAGGGTCGTATATTCATTTGTATTACATAGAGGAGGAGACCTCCACGGGTGTAGTAATACTCCTTGATTCCAAACTGTTAGTTTATCAGTTTGCGGATGTAGTCCAGCAGATACCGGGATTAACTTTAGTAGGGAGATTGAGTTTGTGATTGATTTAGCGTCGGGCACTCGACCTATTGCTAGTGCGCCTTACCATATGGCTCCAGAAGAGATGAGGTAGATCATGGAACAAATAGAACAAATTTTAGGATAGGGGTATATTCGCAACAGTACGTCACCTTGGGGTGCCCCGGTGTTTTTTGTAAATAATTGACACATCTCTTTACGTCTGTGCGTGTATTATCGGGATCTTAACAAAGTCATGATACGGAACAAGTATCCATTGCTTATAATCGATGATTTGTTTGATCAGCCGAGAGGAGAAACCTACATCTCAAAGATAGACTTAAGGTCTGATTATCATCAGCTACGTATTAGGGAGTAGGACGTTTCAAAGACTGCCTTCTTCACCAGATATGGATCGTATGAGTTTCGCGTTATGCCGTTTGGGCTGACTAATGTGCCGATAGTATTCATGGACTTAATGAATAAGGTGTTCAGAGGGTTCTTAGAGCAGTTTGTCATTGTATTCATAGATGACATCCTGATTTATTCTCAGACTGAGGAAGAGGATGTCGAGCATTTGCAATAGGTACTACAGACAGTGGATGAGCATCAGTTGTATGCGAAATATGAGAAGTGTGGGTTTTGGCTTTGGGAATTTCAATTTTTAAGGAATTTTGTGTCTAAGATGGGAATATCGGTGAATATAGCAAAGTATCCGCGGTGATAGAGTGGGGATAACCCACGACACCGACAGAGGTGCGCAGTTTCGTAGGATTGGTCTGTTATTACAGACGTTTTATCCGGGGTTTCTCAAAGATTGCTGGTCCGATGACAATCTAACCCGTAAGGGTATACCATTGATTTGGGATGATGATTGTTAGTTGGCATTCGACGAGCTGAAAGATAAGCTGACTTCAGCACCCATACTAGCACTGCCCAAGCTAGAAGTGGAGTACTTGGTTTACACTGACGCATCATTACAAGGGCTTGGTGGAGTATTATAGCAGGAAGAGAAGGCTATAGCTTATGCCTCTATAAATATCAAGCCTCATGAGAAGATTACCCCACCAATGACTTGGAGCTTGCAGCAGTCGTGTTTGCTCTTCGGGTATGGAAACATTATTTATTGGGGGAGAAATTTGGCCTATTTATGGATCATAAGTCACTTCAGTATTTGTTAACTCAGAGGGAGTTGTACATACGTCAGTGCAAGTGGCTTGAGTTCGTGAAAGATTATCAGTTCGAGATACAATACCGTCCAAGGAAGGCTAAGATGGTAGCAGACGTGTTAAGCCGAAGGCCGATAGGTGAGTTAGCTATGGTGTGGAAGGCTAAATGGAAGGAATTGGGACATCAAGATGAAGTTGCCCAATCATTTATATCAGTCATGACTGTTACACCTCAGATTATGATAAGGGTATTTCTGGCTCAGGAAACAGATCCTTTTTCTTAGGAAAAAAATTGATAACTTTTAATCGTGGGAGCAGAGTCGTACTCAGTGCGTTCAGATGGGGGCTTGAGCTTCTGCGATAGATTGATTATTCCAGAAGGTTTGGATTTGTGACATGCGGTGATGACAGAGTCATACATATCTAGATTTGCGGTACATCCCAGTAGGGATAAGATGTACCAAGATATATGATGACAGTATTGGTGGAGACGGATGAAAAAGACATTGTTGGGTTCGTCTCTAAGTGTGCCACTTGTCAGTTAGTGAAAGTGGACCATCAGAAGCCTGTTGGGTTTCTCCATCCAGAGATCCCGATGTGTAAATGGGAGAGCATTTCTATAGACTTCATCACAGGGTTAACTACTTCTCAGAGGGGTCACGATTCCATATAGGTGATTATGGATCGATTGACTAAATTAGCTCACTTTTTGCCAGTTCGGACTGATTACTCTACGGGATAGTACACCCATCTTTTTATAGCCGAGATAGTGAGGCTACATGGGGTACCACTTGATATTATGTCCGATCGGGACAAGATTTTTGTATCGCAATTTTGGGAGAGTTTTCACGAGGCCAGGGGTACCGAGGTGCATTTGAGTATAACCTATCACCCGTAGATAGATGGGCAGACAAATGTACAAATCATATGTTAGAAGATATGTTACATATGGGTATCCTAGACATTGGGGGAGGTTAGGAGCAGTACCTTCAACTAGTGGAGTTTGCGTATAAAAACTCTTACCAGTTTACCATCGATATGGATCCATTTGAGGAACTTTATGGTAGACCCTGTCGTTCGACTGCATTTTGGTTACAAGTGGGGGATAACAAGTTACTTGGTCCAGAGGTAATTCAGGACACGTCTGCCAGGACTGAAATGATTCAGAGTCATACTCGGGCAACCCAAGATAGACAGAAAAGCTATACCGATGCGAAGCAGTTCTTTTGGGTATTCAGTGTGGGGGACCAGGTGTTATTGCGTGTTTCACCTATAAAGGGGATAATGAGATTTGGAATGAAAAGGAAATTGGCACCTAGATACGTAGGACCATTTCCTATAATTGAGAGAGTTGGACCGGTTGCTTATAGATTGGGGTTGCCGGAGCACTTGCATACGATACATGATGTGTTTCACATTTCTTTACTGAGGTGATATCTCCGGTAAGAGTTATCCCATACTCATGTTGTACTATAAGAGATCAATTTTCATCGAGACAATTATTACGAGAAGAGACCGGTAGCAATCTTGGACCATAGCGAGAGACAGTTGAGATCGAAAGTAGTTTCGTTGGTGTGTGTCTAGTGGGAGAACCATAATCTTTAGGAGTCTACTTGGGAGCGCAAGGATGAGATGCATGACAAATACCCAGAGTTATTTTTACTAGGTATGCTTTTATTTTCCAAATTTCGAGACGAAATTACGTTATAAGGGAGGAGGTATGTAATACCCCGTAATTTTAATGACAAAAATTAATTAGGATTAATACATATTTAATATTACGAGAGATAAAAGTAATTTATGATTTTGAATATTACTTAGCGATATAAAAGTAATATGTGAATATAATAATTATTTTGGGGAGCTACAAATACAACGATAATGGAAATTAAGTCGGGGAATGATTATGAGTTGTGTCGAGACTAAAGTTGGGAAATAAAATGAGATTTATTTAAGTCATTTAGATGATGATTTCGGGTGCTCCGTTGAGTTCGAAAGTGTCAAAATAGGCAGAAAAGTCTATTCGGGGGTTTGATTTAGGTCTCGGGTCACTTGGATGATGGAAGGACACTCCGAAGGGGCATTTCAGTCATTCAGCTTGGTAGATGAATAGTATACACGTTTTTATCTTTTAGTTAGCCTTGGAGACTTGTTATATATGTGGGTTTAGACTCTACGTAATGTTCAATTTCATCTTATCACTTGAGAGGACTTTTGAGACAGAGTGAAAAGTCATCTAGAGAAAGTGAAAGGGTTTTTGTGGAGAGGAAGAGTCATCTAGTGGAAACTAAGGAACAACCACCATCTCTACACCTTGTACCACCACCAGGGAGTCGTTTGAAAGTCATTAAAAAAAGGGAAGAGGAAATTCTAACATTATCTTCTCCAAAGGTTCTACCCTACACTAAGAGGCAAGTGCAATTCTTACTCTATTTGGTGCTTATATTATCCATGTTATATTAGAATTTATAAACAACCATAAAACTTATGTAATTGGGTGTGAAAATTGATTGATAAATCAAATGAAATGGATGAAATGGATAGGTATTGCATGTATATGAGATATACACATGTAGAGGATATAGAAATTATGATTGGTAGATTAAATCAAGAACTAAATTATGGGTTCAATTTGAATATCAATGGAGAATTGAAAATTGGTGATATTAAGAGGGTTTAATTGATTTTTAATTGAATCTTTGAATTGATAGTTATGTAGGATTAATCTTTTGTTTAAGAGATATTTTAATCCGCGAATTTAGAATCATTTGTTGAAGAAATTTCTAGTTTCTTGGAAAATATGGTAAAATATGAATTTCTGGAATTTAAGGGAATTACCATATTTGAATCCAACCTTATTGATGATTTTAGGTTGTTTGATTAGTAGAGATCATTTATATATCATGTTATAACATTTGGGTTGAATAATGAGCAGATTAGGATCGATTGATGATGGTTTTGATGTTTTAAAATGTTCAAACAAGTAGCTAAACATATGCAGAATATGGGCAGAAACCTGATCGATCGACCTTCCCTGGAAAAGTGATTTATTCTTTTGATTAAATCCTATTGGTTAGAAATTTGTGTGATGGTTATTAGAACATAATAGGACATAGAGTAGGTGTAATACCTCGTAATTTTATTGATTTTTATTTAAGGGATTAATTGAATTAAATGAAAATTAATTGGGAATTAATCCGGATATAAATACTAGCGAGATGTGAGTTGGTATTTGATTACGATGTTAAAATTGAATGTTTTTGAGTATATATGGTAATATATGAGTATTGAAAATATTAAAGTTATCGCGAGGCAGAAATACGACAATTTGGAAAATTAAGTTGGGACGCGCGTGTTAGTCGCCAGGAATGAATTTAATTAGATTTAAAAGTAAATTATATTTTTATCAACCGAATGGTCATTTTGAGTGCGCCAACACGTCCTGAAGGGTCGAAATTATCAAAAAACACAAGCCGGGGGTTTAGTTTGGGTCCCGGGGCATTTTTAGGCCAACCCGACAACCTAGAAGGGTATTTTGGTAATTTTAAAAATTAAGGGATTAAAACCCACGAATTTTAGAGGTAATTTAGATATTATTAAAAGGGTCACTAAGGCCATTATCAACCAAAAAGTGAGAGAGTGGGCTACGGAAGTTTTTGGGAGAAGTTAGAAAGAGGGTAAAGGAAGATCTAAGCCAAACCATCTCCACACCATCATTTTTAGAAGAGATTGTGACCAAATAGAGGGAAGAATCAACCTTGAAACACCGACAACAAATCTGAAGAAAAAAATCTAAGGCAAGTGATTTAATGTTATTAATTGCATTGAATATTTCCTCCATGTTTAATGTAGAAACTTTAATTGCCTAGAAAGTCTTGAGTAAAACAATTGGGATTATGGTGAAACTTATCATTTTGAGATAGGAATTACATGTGGAATGCTTATGGATGAATTTAATACACAAAACATAACTTTTGATGATCTGAAAATGGAATAATAAGGAGTCTTTAAGTACATTTAAATTCTGGGTTCATGTTCATAGGGTTTGTGGTGAAAATTGGGAATTTATGTTAATTGCATGTTGATTAGGAAGATTTGACTTCAATAATATGTTAAGAAGCGACCTAGGAGGACTTAGATTAGTTTACTAACAATGAAACTTAATTGGGATGATCTTAGAATGGATTTTTGAAAAGAGGAATTAAATAAAAACGAGTTGTGAAATTTCTGGGCGTATTCTGCCATCTCGTTAGAAGACCTGCCCAGGTCGTTCGAACGAGCTTCTAACGAGATGACAGTATCCCTTCTAACGAGTTCATTCGAAGACTTCGTTCGAATGCCCCTCGTTCGAACAACCACATTCGAACGAGATTTCTAACGAGATTTCTAACGAGTTGACAGAATGGCCTTTTAGGCATGTTTTTATTTCAAACTTCCAGTAGAACTTATTTAACTGAGTGATAACCTTCCCTTTTTGACCAGTGGGTATTTTTGTGAGAGTTAAGTACGTTGAGGAGTAAAACTTAGAATTTTGTAATAAACCGGATGAAATTTATGGGTTAGGAAATAGGTACCTAAAATTACGACGTGAGAAGGGTTGACAACTTTTAATGTATATTATTCGGGGAATTGTGAACGTGCAACATCTAATAATAGTATAGGAATGTAAGACATACCTCTATTCATATTATCAAATATCTAAGACATGTGAATGCTTAATATATGTGGTTACATGTGTATAACATACCTACCATACTTGCTATCATGGGAGGTTGGCGTTCGATCAGGGCCATCTAATCTTTGTGTACCTACGGGGGGAATTTAGATTGGTACCTCGAGGACATAGGTCAGAGAAGGACTTATTGAGAAGTTAATAAGTCTGCTGATCATGGGAGAGTAGGTATGTGCATGACCCATGTGATGTGAACTATGTTCGCCTCCATTTTATGTGTTTGTTACTTGTCGAAACGATTCCTGAAAGATTCAGAATACGTGGTCCTTATGTACGTGATGTACCGGGATTCGATAGTAGAGTATGTGTGCACCGCGGCTTAGTCTTGGGGTTCTAGTATTGTATATTTATGATGAGAAAAATATACTATTAATTGAAATGAACTGTCATGTATAAATGTAAGTGTGAATAATAGAAACATTTTTATAGAGTTAAAAATGGAAAATCCCTAGTGATTAGTATTACTAATTTTGAGAACTAAGAAGAAAAGTAAAACTCTCTGTTTAAATTAAGATGTAGGAAATTGAATCAAAAATCGTATCGTAATGTTAGATTGTGTATTGGACTAGTTAGATATGGGAATAACTAGAACGGGTACGGGTACGATAGGAGTGCACAATCAGTTGAGAGGTGAGGAACTCATGTGAGTGCACGCACTATCATGTATTTTATATTCACTATTTAATGGTATTAAACACTTGTTGTATTTTAAACTTTTTTCACTATCGGGCTCTGACCCGTTTGCTTTCAAATCTATTTTCTTGTAAAAACCTTTTAGGTGCCCAGCCACAAGGACACCAAGCGTAGGAGTTCCATTCCGGTGATGTGTTGTAGCTGCTGTGGAAGTTACAGGACCTCAATAGTAGACACCTCCACTTTCTTTATTGACTCTATTTTCATATTTTCTCATCTGTTGGGCATGTTGCCTCTTTTCTTTTAGAGACATCTTACTTACTCAGTTTTATTTCAGATTTTGGGTTGTAATTAAATAGTGATTTAGACTTTGTATTTGGTTCGGATTTATTAGAAGAGTATTCCTCCAGATTGATTATTATTCCATGGTTATTCTATTGTGACTATGTTGTGGTTGTTATGTTAGCATTTCATAATCTAATTCATTGCATGTAAATCGGATTTAATTAAAATTGACAACTCACTTTTTAAATATTAGGTGGCTAGTAATTGTTAAAATATTTTTCGACAGTGATGCTATGAACTAAACCAACTTGACATTTTGAATTAATTTGAATAAAGGAGTAGCTACCCTGTATTTAATCAGTCGGGGTGTCACAGGTGGTATCAGAGCATCAAGTTCTAGTGTCCTTAGGATCTGTACGGCTTGTTACGTTTCTGCGTAGCTTTCTTTGATATAGAGCCCTATATTTTAGGATTGTTGTATTCTTTTGTGTATGTTTCGCTCTTTAGCTAATATGAGATAATAACTACGAACTTATAAGACTTTACTCTCATTTTAGATGCCTCCACGACGTGCACAGCGAGTTCCCAGGGATTCTCAGCTCGAGCCACAGCCTATACCAGTTCAGGTATCCTTGAATGCCGCAGAGGTTGCCGCTATTGTAGCCCAAGTGGTAAATGCTGCCCTAGCGGTAGTACAGTAGGAACCACCTCAGGCGCCGTTAGGATGCTATGGAGTCATGGACCTTGTTTAGCCACTTTCATATTCATTGATTCATACTCTGTAGTTGATCTATCATTTAGGGCATGTCGCCTAAGAGGATTATAGTTATTTCTTTCCTATCTTAGACATATTCAGTTCTTATGTTAGTTTTGTTATAATTAATATTTGATGGGTTTATTGTATTGAGATATTTAAACTGGAGAGTTTTATTCTAGTTGCTTTTTATTCAGTTTTGATATTACTCTATTGTTATTCGTTGTGTGAATGGATTGTGTCAAATGGTTTATGTTTTAAATGTGGAGATTTTATTTATATTAAAATCTTAAAACATTTTAACACCTTCATAGTTGGATATTAGGTGAATTATAACAATGAAATGTATTTCGACAGTGATGCTAAAAATGGAGCAACTGTAAATTTTGTTTTGATTGGGTATAGGACTGATCACCCGATATTTAATTAAGATAGGTGTTATACGTCACTCCAACAAAAAGATAACGATCATGCCGCAACAATAAAGCAGATGGAAGAGGCTCTTGCCTCAACCTTGATAAAAGTTGTGGACGATGCAATAGCTACTTACAAAAAGTCGAAGGATTTCTTCCTCACAAATAATAAAGCCTATCTCCATCGCTTCGAGTAACTAAGGCACAAGTTGGTGAAAAATTTTCTTGAATCAAAAGATCAAGTGATGTCCTGAAAGCTAGGTGACACTGAGCACGACGAATGTGTGGTGGAGATCAGAGATGTCGCAGAGGCTAGAGCCAAGCAGTTGATGGAAGAGGCTGCAATAGGGCCTGATGAGGCTGAGATCGCGGTCGGTGAGGGCGATGAAGATGAAGTTGATGACGCATCATCATAGCTATCTTATCACCATTTTTTGTTATGACATTTGTAACATCATCTTTGGGATGACAACATTTCATTTTAAACTTGTAGTTTGCTTCTAATTATACAAGGTTGAAGCCATTTTGATCCCTTTGAACTCGTATGGGGTCGCGACCTCTTTTATAATGTTGCAGCCTTAGTCAATATCGATCATAATCTTATTTTAACCTTTTTGACTGCATGCCTCTTTTACTTTATACAATCATGAATAGTCTCCTTTTGCTTCTCTCTGTTTTACTTACATGTTCCTGTCGTTATCGTGAGAATAAGCCACTACCAGTGAAGTTACAACCATTTTTTACTCGATGAGGAAATCTTGAATGCTTTTGATCTAATGTTGCAGTAGAAATGTAGGATTAATTGTGGATGATTAAGTCCTTGGCCCCTTCATATAGGTCTAAGATTGTACACAGACGATTAAATCTCTGGCCCCTTTGAATAGATATAGGATTGTTCGCGCACGATTAAGTCCTTGTCACCTTTTAATAGATATAGAATTCTCCTCGGACGATTAAGTCCTTGACCCATTTGGGTTATTGTCAAGCTCCCCAGGCTAGGTTTTATAAAGATTTCCTAAGTTATAGTCGGATATATATCTAGCCATCCTTGGTTGGGTATTGTGAGCCCCTATGTCTAATTAAAGCATCCCAAAAGTTAAGAACGAGTATTATGAGCCCCCTTTGCTAATTGAATCATCTCGAAAGTTAAGAACGAGCATTGTGAGCCATGGTGGCCTTGCATTGAGAGGGGTGCGACTGGCAAGCAAGGCAGTTTCCTCAATAGACCTTTTCTCCTGAAATAAGTAAATAATCTCCGAGATAATTGTTCATGATGTATCATTCATATATATATATATATATATATATATATATATATATATAATCTTTTGCTTTAACAAAATACAAAAGTCTTTAAAAGATAGCTATAAAAGCTTCATAGTTAGAGTTCAAAAGAGGAGAATCTGAACAAGTAGACACTAAGGTGGGAATCTAGCAAGCGGCCTCTCAAATTTCGGTTACACCCCTAAGAATTCTTCAAGAATCACTAAAGAGATCCCTTCCTAACGAGTATTTCAATCTCATTCTTCAGGGTGTGACAGTTGTTTGTGTCATGACCATGATCGTTGTGGAAATTGCACCATTTGGCCCGGTCCCTCTTATGAGGAGGGGACCTCATCTTCTCAGGAAAACGAAGCAATTTGTCTTCTCTGATGAGCTAAAAAATGTCTTCGATTTGGTAAATCAGTGGGTTGTAGGTCTTGTAGCCTTTTTCGGGTTTTGGCTGCTCCACCTTCCTCTTTTGAACTTTGGCAATGGACATTGTTGCTTCTACCGCAACCTTTTTCATGGATGTGAAGGTTACAGCTTCTGATGCAACTACCTATGCTGAGGTGGAGGTTGCAGCCTCCAACGTCAGTACCCTATGTATCAGAAAATTAACCTGGTCTTCGAGTGCTGATTAACAGTCATACAAGTGATCAATGTATCTTAGTAACTGGGCAACTTATTTACTTTGCTATATGCTTGCCTTTGAGGTTCCCTCTATGGTTTATGATGTGTTAGTATTTTAGAAATATGTACTCTGAGATGAACTAAATAGTGGTAAGAAAACCAGGGAATGTTGAGAAATAGCTAAGCATAATAACAGGGACGCAGAGTTTTATAATCTACGAAGTTGCACTATTGTAGCCGTGGCACATTGCACACATGAGGTGATTGTCGTGGATTTCTCAATGGAAAATCCACCAGATTTCCTTTTTCTTTGGGTGACGAATTGAGTGGTGGAGATGTACTTTAGTGGAAGGGCTGTAGTCTATAGGCAATTATTCTGCTTGGCCACATCCTGCCTGAGACCGTGCCAATGAATGCATAAAAAGGGTCCTAGAACTTTAGTTCTACCCATAAGAGGTGGCCAAAAAAAGCCAACTAGGAGTCTACCAAAGACAAAAATAGTCCTTGAGTGAAAAACAACACTAATTGGGTAGTAAAAACCAAAAAATAATGGTAATAAAGCATAAATGAGTAAGTATGACTCATCCTTAGCTACCCACCTCTATGGCGCTTTAGCTTTTTGTGTTTTTTAACACTAACTAGGTGGGGAAACATCACTGGGGTATAGAAAACATATCTTTGGTCAAATAAAGGAAGATCGATAGGAGATCTAAAAAATAATAATCCAATCATCGGCTCGTACACAAATGTAAGGGTTCGACAATCGAAATTCCACCTACGAGATCATGATCTAGGAGTCCTAGTGAATGAGATAAGGCATTTAGAACTCTAGATAAGAAGAAACAAGATAAAAATACCTCGTTCCCACAGACGGCGCCAGATTGATGATACGAGAAATTGGACGCAGGTCCTTCTCGAACACCAAGTCACATGTAAAGTAGTAATAAAGAAAGTAAAAGGATATAAACATAAGATATATAGTGGTTCTGCTATAAAAATGAGCCTACGTCCACTTTATTTCCTTACTCTCATTATATATGTTATATAGTACAAAATTGTGGTGCCATTAGAGGCGTACAAGAGAGGTAAGAAAGGAGAATACATGGATGTAATGAATTTGAAATCTCGGGATGTGGCCTTGAATACAAGACTGGAAGTGCTGTAGCCAAGTAGGCCCCCAAGAGGAGTGTAGCTCTATAGAGAGATGTAGTGTGGAGGTTCTGGCAGGTCTTCATCGGGTAAATCCTCTCTCTCCCCTATATGAGGTGAGAACCTCTATTTATAGGAGATGTAAATGTGGTGTCAAGTTGTTAGAACACGTCGCATATGGATAAGTATGATGAATGAGTAATCATTCTAGAAGTTGGGCAGCTAGCAACTGTATGAGTAAGGGTTGCGGCCTGTTTGAACCCAAGCAACAGCTAATTTTAAGGGTTTCACGGCCTGCTTGATCCTAGGCAGCGACCATAAATGAAAGGATGCCTTGGCCTATATGAGGTCAAGCAGCAATGCAATCCAAGGCTAATTGTAAGGAGCCGTGGCCTGTCTTTGTCCAGGTAGTGGCTCTTGTTGAATACACTACGACAGTAGGGACTATATGGTCCTTATCACTCTGAGATATATTTCACATTTTTAGGGGTTCTTTTACCTTCTCTTATTGAATCTCGTTTTGTTGTTATATATTCCTTTAGATCCATTGTCGTTTTTGAATTATCTTAAAAAAGAGACTTCCAAAACAGTTTATATTTTAGATTTGAAATTGTATTTCGAAAAGCTAAGTTTTATAGTTTGTGAAACTAGTTTGTGTATAAATAAAGTGTTTTAAACTTTTCATCTAACTTTTGAAAGATTTTCCTCAGATCTGAAATATTCCTTTTGCAATAAAAATCTAATTTTCAAGAAAATTGAATCTCTGCATTTATACAGGCTTTTGTAATTCATTAGGAACTCTTTGTATAATTCTATTGAGAGACATGAGTACCATATTGCATGTTATTTCACTTCAGAGTCACAAACACTCTCACATGAACACATAGTAAAAGTTTTATTGCATATGCTCACACTACATGGTATCGTCCGCTGGAAGCTCGGCCTGGCAGGATACAAGGTTGCTATATTCGATAGGGTTGTCCCATGCTCACAGACACAAGTATGAACTCGAATGAATTGATAAGGTTGAGGTTGGATTGGCACAGTTAATGCTGTTATCGACCATGGCAGAGTATGAAGTTGGTCCTTGCTGATCAGGTGATGCTCTTGGAGTCTCGGCTTTCAACATGGCTGAGACTTATTAAGAAGAGGCCGACTCTTATTCAGATGATCCCACCATTGGCCTGTGGGACTCTTATGGCAACTCGGTAGTGAGATGTGATGATACTCTTCCCCCAAGATGAGGGTTCACTTCGATTATATCAATCACCCCAACCCTTAGCCTTTTATGTGAATAAGAGGTTAAGGGGTACGAGTTGCTGAGGGCATTGATGGGACATTTCTGATGTGTTGGTTATATGCATCATGATGGATGAGTGGGTGATACATGTCACTGATCTGGTGGGTTATCTTTTGCCCTAAGTTTAATTGGGTGCCTGTACACTTAGGGCTTCGTGCCCTCAATGATAATACTATTGGGAAATGCGCATAATCATTAAGGGATATTTAAAGCCGCAATTTTTTTTATTTCTCTTTCTTCCCCAAACAAACCTTCATGCCTTAACTCCCCTTATACAAAACCCTCCGTAGCTATCGAAATGTGAAAACCTGCAAGTCGTATTTTCTCAGGACAATTCCTGTCAACCTCTATGTCTCAAGAGCTTAGGTTTTCTCAGTACCTTCTTTACTCTATATTTCTTCATTTCTAGAAATTCCAATCGCTGTTTGAATTGTCTAGTTGGTGTTTTGATTTTCTGTGGCTTTCCTGACTTTGTTGGGAGGTCTTTAGGTTAAGAAAGGAATTTATTGGTGGTTTAGAGTGTGATTAGATACTTCAAGTGTATAGGTTTTCGGGTGAACTCCGGTCATCATCCCCTGTTGGTCAATTTAGGTTTGTTCTTGGTGTTTTTAGGAAAACCTTCCAAATTCCCAAAGTTTGATCCTTAAGAGAACTATAGTTAATATTTAAGTGGTTTGCCCTTTATTACCTTTTCCTGTTTCACCCAAGTGTATCCTCATCCTTCAGATGCTACGACCCTTGTACAAGTTAATATAGGACTTCCCTATCCTGAGAGAGAAGTGCTTTGACAATATTAGGTATATAGAGGATGCCCAAGAAGAGAATCGAATGGCTGAGGATTTTCCAGTTCGTCCTATCTTTCCACCACCCTTGGCTGTAGTATACCCCCAAGTCGTTAAGACTGGTGAGCCAATATAAGTGTCGTCTTTTGTCGACCTTATGTCCACCTCTGAACAATCCGAGGGCAGGGATTCACACGAAGAGGCTATGGATTGTTATCTCATCTTTTAAAGGAGCCGAGTCATCACATGACTCTGATTCTATGGAAATATTAGAGCCAAAGGTTTCATTCCCTCCTCCAATACATGCCATTCCATTATCGTCCATGACTGGATCCGAGTTCGCTGAGAGGTTCACTAGCGGTGATCTTCTAAACACCTAGGCCTAAGTCTCGGAGAATAACAGTGAGGAGGAGAGTGAGGTTGATGCCTCTATTACCGCTGAGTATGAGAGTTCTATATCTGAGGCTGATCTCACTCTTCAGACACCACTATAGCATATATCCCACTATTTCTACGAGGGTACCTCTTGAGAAGGGGAGGGCCTTTCACGGTTGGGATGGTGAGATCTGCATCTATGACCAGATGTTAAATTAGGTTTTCATCTTCCTATTCACCCCATACTCTGAGCCATCCTAGATCACATAAACCTTGCCCCTTATCAGCTATATCCGAATGTGTGGAGAGTTATGATTTGATCAATCATCCTTTGGAAGTCTATACATCAAACTGAACTTACAGTTCACATATTCCTTGGTTGTTACACACCATCGTCTTCCAAAACTCATCCAGGCTACTATTATTTTGTATCCATGAGGTCTGAAAAGAAAATCTTATAGGTGAATCAGATCTCCAACCACAATTGAAAACCCAATACTTCATTTTTTGGGGTTCTTGGGAGTTCTACCCCAACCAAGCCTATGGGATATCTACGCCCATTGGCTGTAAAATCCTGATTGGTCGTTGATGATCAACCTTCACTATCTCACAAAAGGTGCACTTGGAGAAAAACTTTACAATGTCCTGCTTGATACTAGCCCACCAATATTGCTTCCTCATATCTTGGTACATATTGTCACCTCCGGGATGAACCAAGAATCATTACCCATGTGTCTCCTCTATGACTGTGTGTCATAGATCCTCATCATTTGGGAAAATTATCCTCCTATTAAAGCACAAGCCACCC
The DNA here is from genome assembly GCA_949130495.1 of Sambucus nigra. Lineage (NCBI taxonomy): Eukaryota > Viridiplantae > Streptophyta > Magnoliopsida > Dipsacales > Adoxaceae > Sambucus > Sambucus nigra. Next base: position 221,376,376 of record OX422217.1, on the reverse strand, counting down.
TTAGAAGTGACTAAGTAGGACTCTACTCTATCTTTTAATACCAGTCAAAAATTTCTCCTAATAAGAAGTATCCCCTACATATACCTTCACAACCCTTAAAATGATATCAGGTATGATGGTCACCACTACCATATAAGCCCTGACTACTTCCTCCTCCTTACGAAGCTCATCTCACTTTACCTTCCAGACTACTGCCAACTTCCACTTAGGCTTATGGCTCAATGCGTCTGCCACCACATTAGACTTTCTCGAATGACACAGAATGTCAAACTGGTAATCCTTTATTAATTCAAGCCATCTGTGGTGCCTCATATTTAGTTCCTTCTATGTGAAAGATACTGTAGTGACTTGTGGTCTGTAAACAGTTGGAACTTATTCACCAATACATAATACCTCCAAATACTCAAGGAAAAAATAATTAATCCTAATTCCAAGTTGTGAATGGGATAGTTCTTCTCGTGGGGCTTAAGTTTACAAGATGAAAATGCTATAGCACTCTCCTCCGGCTGTAGAATTCCCCCGAGTCCTTGTAAGGAAGCATCGGTAAAAAAAAATAATCCACTCCATCTCGAGACAATGCGAGAAATAGTGATGAAATCAACTTGTCCTTTACCTCATCAAAAGATAACTGACAATGATCATCTTAAGCCAAAGGTATGCCTATATGAGTCAAATTCGTCAAGGGACCCATAATATTTAAAAACCCTATGATAAATTGTCAGTAGTAACCTCCTAACCCTATAAAACTACTAGCCTCCATTAGTGTCGTGGACTGGCCCCACTCCCTCACCGCTGACACCTTACACGGATACACCAAAATCTCTCTCTCGGAGACTACATGACCTAAGAACTGTACCTCCCACAACTAGAATCCAACTTCTCGAACATGGCGTACAACTGATGGTCTCGCAAACTCTAAAAAACCATTTGCAAATGCTCTGTGTGCTCGTCCTCTATCCGAAAATAAACTAGGGTGTCATCTATAAAGATAATGACAAACTGATCTAAGAAATTCCTGAATACTCGGTTCATGAGATCTATGAAAATTATCAATACGTTGGTTAGCCCAAATAGCTTAATCCTAAACTCGTAAGACTCATATGTCATCAGAAATTTAGATATAGGGACATACTTATCCCTGATATGTAACTGATGGTACCCTAATCTAGAATCAATCTTTGAGAAATAGGATGTTCCTCTCATCTGATAGAATAAGTCATCAATATGTGGCAACGAATACTTGTTTCGAATCATGATGTAATTCAACTCTCGATAGTCGATACACAACCTCAACGCCCCATATTTGTTCTTCACAAATAATACTGGAGCACCTGAAGGTGAGGTAATCCTATGGATAAAACCCTGTCCCAAAATCTTCTAAATATGATATCTCAAATCCCTTATCTCTAATGGAGTAAAATGATACGGGGCACGCGCTGTTGGCTTAGTCCCCCATGCTAAGTCGATCACAAACTCAATATCTAGACTTGGCGATAATATTGATATCTCCTTAAATATATCAGCAAAGTCCCTAACCATAGGTATCGAATATAACAAAATGAGAATACTCTCTGAAGTTTCCTCCTCGATGTAATATTAATGCGTGCTTAACCCTCCTTTAAAATGAATTATCTTCATAAGAAACATATAATGCCCTGAAAAAGCAAACACTATAGTTTTACTATAATAGTCCAACATCGCTACACATGTCACTAACCATACCATCACCAAAATAATGCCACACTCATAAATCTCCAAAATGATCAAACATAACCTCCCAATGTCCACACCCATTCCTCCGTAAATAGAACAAATGAGAGCCCTTCTACCCAACGATGAATATATGGTCAAAATAATACCAGAAGTTGTATCCACTAAACCCGGCTCTTGTGAAAATCTAGAGTTAATAAAAGAATGTGACACTCCCATGCTAAATAATACTATACATACCCTCAACTGCTAGCGATGTTGGTGGCATAACTGGCCCATAGACGTTATGGACATGCTTAAACTGTAATTGCCCATACTGAAATAGTGCTACTGGAACTAATAGTGGGGATGATAGCTACGGCAACTACTGCCCCTCCTAGGCATCCTGATATTGACCCCTAGATCTATTCCGGTAAGCACGCCGTATGTGGCCCTGCTCTTCACATACGAAATACCTCCCTTCGAAGTCTGTTGGTCCCTAGCCCTGAGGAGGCTATCCCTATCGCTAGCCCTAATATCCTTGTCCCAGGTGGTATCCAGTTTAAGACCTGTTAGCCCCGAGGAGCACACTATTAGCCCTGCTTATGCCCACCATCTCTAGGTCTGAACATTTTAGCCAAGTCCCCTGCTGGGAAACTCGCTCCTCTTTCCTATCTGACTGTTACTGCGCCCCACTGCCCCTAGTCTTGACCTTCCTGACCTCTTTTCTCCCCTTAAATGGAAGCGATGATCCTGATAGTGTACCAATGCATAATTAATGATATCAATGCAAGTTCTTAACGACGGTTACCCAACAGATGCTGACGAATCCTCCATGTGAGACTTTTTAAGAACTTTAAGATCCTCTTCTCATCCGTGTTCACCTCATTTGGCATAAAGTTCACCAGGAGGGTGAACTCCTCCTCATACTCGGAAATTGTTCCTCCCTCATGTGCGAGGTATAGAAATTTCCTCCTCATCTCTGTCTGCATAGCTCACGAAAAGAACACTCAAAACTCCTAGATCATCATAGTATTCATCTTCTGTGGTATGGTGCCTGACTCCCACAACTATAAATATTCCCTAACTAGCTTCAAGTATATAGTACCTATTTTTGAGTGTCCCTACACTCAATCATACGAAGTTGCCTCTAGATATCCTTCTTCCATTGACTCACTACAACCAAATTTTCACTCCTTTGAAACTCTAGTGGATGGCCCTTCTGTAAGGCCTCCATAACTCGCTCCCATACGAACGGTAGTCTACGAGTCCGTGCCGGTCCAAACAACACAGCAAGTTCGCAGATATTCTAAAGGACACTAGAACCTGATGCTCTGATACAAACTGTGACACCCTGTGTAATATAATATTAATTGATCAAGATTTTATTAAAATTAAATAGGAATCATTATTATTTCATTCGTATCATCACTTTCATAACAAATATATAAATATAATCAACATAAACATGCACAATATAAAATGATGACGAAACAAATAAGTAAATAATCATAAATAACGTAGACTGAATAAACCTTCCATTACTATAAATAATATCAACCTAATGAGATATTGATAAATAATAAGAAATCCGACATAAATAAAATGTCCTACCCATCTAAGGTCAACACAACCAAAAGGAAATACAAGAAAGTGATTCCTATCTAGCTAGAATGAATTGTGGATGCTACGACATCCATAACTACTGAACGCAACGACATGATGAAGATACTAACCTTGTTGATATGACCGAAGTGAACCCTCGTCTTGGAGGAAGAGTATCGTCACATCTCACTGTCGAGTTTCCATAAGAGTCCCAAAGGCCTATGTTGGGATCATCCGAATAAGAGTCGGCCTCATCTCAACATGTCTTGGCCATGTTGAAATTCGAGACCACAAGAGCATCACCTGATCAGCAAGGCCCATCTTCGTGCTCTGTCATGGCCGATAACAGGAGTGACCTCGCTAATCCAACCTCAACCTGATCTATTCAACAAGGTCATACTTGTGTCTGTGAGCATGGGACAACCCTATCGAAGTTATCAACATCGTATCCTACTAGGATGAGCTGCTAACGGACGATACCATATAGTGCGAGCATATGCAAGTACAGAAGTGGCATGTACACGCGAACAATTCTGTTATAACAAGATTATTCCCTCAGGTGAGGAAATATTACATCATTGTTATATCCATGTTCCAAGGACAGATGTCTTCATCTTAGTGGGAGTTTCCTCAGGTACATTATGATTACATGCTTGGGGGGGGGGGGGGTACACTACACTCCCCCTCTAAGCCCTATATATGCACTTCATCTTCTCCATGAGAGGGGATGGATCTCTCTTAATTCAAAACCCTAATAGAACTCTGCCTAATTATATACAAAAGAGAGAGAGAGAGAGAGAGAGAGAGAGAGAGAGACTTTGGGTGTTGTATCCATGGCCATTAGTGCCTTTGTTTAGTGGATTTCTCACACACTCACGCGATGGATGCAGGCCTAATAAGCTGAACCACTTTAAATCGTTGTGTTCATCTTCTTATCCTCATCCCCTTCTCTCATATATACATATACCCATCTCCATTATTGTGATATGATTGGCCTTAAGATACTCATAATCTCATCTTAATCTGGTGGTGTTGGTTACAGCATCATCAATTTATCGTCGTCTGTGGGAATGAAGATAGCCATCTTTTCCCTACTTTAGCTTATACTTATCAGAGTCTCTAGTAGTGAACCGGTCCTACTTCTTTGTGGAGTTGTTTCACCATTGAAATATATTTTGTTGAGTATTTTAGCTCTCCTTCTCCAGATCATAGCTCAAACAACTTACACTAATGGCAATGGACACACCTCCTCCTCCTGAGAATCAACTGGCACCACTACATGGAGGTGGTGCAAGATCCAGTCAATCACAACCCCATTCGGAGATGGCTAAGGTGGTGATTTCACTCTGCTCCCTCATATCTAGCCAAAAACAAATGGAAAACCAATTTGCTATGTTTCGCTAGAATTTAGCCGCCAGGACTGGCGATGCTGGAGCTGACTTTGTGACTCCAATCGTCAGAGAAAACATTCTTGATCAACAAGCCAGGGGACCAACCCCATCATTGAAAAAGGATCTCCCTCCATAACAGAGATAGATAGACATTGCCGACCCTATGCGTCTACGCCTGAGGAGGCAGAGTCAAGAACCTGAAGCACCTTATACCTTTGACTTGCTTAAGTCTATATTGTATAAGTGCTCAACTAATTTGGAAATAGTGACAAAATTGGTTGTCTAACCTAGAATCCAAAGAGCCTCAGAATTAATCTCTCTAATCCTCTTCAATAATCCAAGAAGGTATAAATTGAATCACATTACACACATTAGAAGTGCATAACATGTGTATATTTTGCTTAAAATTGATTGTGTGTTAAATTCCCCTTAAAATGTTGTTTTAATAATTTTTAGGAATTTTTAACTTTTTTAAACATTTTTTAAATAATGTTTTCCTTAATGAAAGTGTGATTATAAAATTTGTGGGGTTAATTTGCTATTTTGAAAAATTCATTTTTCATTGGAATGTTTGATTGGGTAGAATGTAAATGCGCTAGAGACTTCAGGGTGCAGCCTGTAATTAACTTTGACGCGCGTTTGTAAGCCACTTATATGCCAACACTTGTCATGTTTCTGTTGTACCTATTTGTGTTTGTTATGTGAGAGGATTGCCTGGTGGTTTGCTGATCGTTGGATCAATCCTTATCGATTGCCTGCATGTGTTTTAAACTTATCCGTGTGCTATCCTGTGAACCAATCACATTCGGCTTAACCACCGCCTTCTTATAACCCTTAGATCAAGTCAACATTAGGATGACTTAATCTCAGCCCTTGATTCCCTTCGACTCTCCAGAATATTCCTCCACTCCTATAAAAGCCCTCTAATTCTCAACCTTTTAAGACTTTTGGCAGTCGTCATTTCTGAGAGAAAAAATAGAGAGAAGAGAGAAGTGAGAAAGAAGATAGAAAAGAAAAGAGAGAAGAGAGAGAAAGGAGAATCTGTGTTAGCCAAACCCTAACCCTAACCCTAAACACTTGAAATCTGATTCAAACCTTCGTATACACACAACCCCAAACACAACCTTGAGTGTTTGTGAGAGAGTGGTGTTTCTTGGTTGTTCATATTGAAGCTGTAACCTCTTAATCAGTGATCTTATTACCAACTTAAACATTCGTGTGAAGATATGTATTTATTCTTCATAGAAATTGTAGATCTACACTCTGCATGTTACATTTCACTAGATATGCATGTTTCTTTCTCGATTTAAGAAAATCCTTACTGATTTAGTTTTAAAAATGTTTTATGGTATCTATTCTTATGAAACTTAACCTTGACCTAGTTGGATTCACACTTGGAGATTTTCAATCTCAAAAATATTTTTAAAACAGAGATTGATTAAGATCTTAACCGATTTTGAAGCAAGATATCCGTGGAATCTGGGTTATATTTAAAGGTCAAAAAGGTTTCAAGTTCTGTAAGAAAGAAAGAAAATAAAATCACAGCATATAGTCTTTATATGTAATTTTCTAGGATTTTCTGTAAAACTAAGTGTGTGTGAGTTCATGCATGTTGATAGGAATCACATCACAAACACTTAACACACTACTACACTGGAAGTGTTGTGAATAAGATCAAAGATTATTGAGTCGACACAAGGAAGCTAAAGCAAAGGAAGTTATCAAAATGGAAGAACATCATCAAAAATCAGATCTATGAGAAGTTAGAAGGACACCAAGTGGGGTATATTCCTAAACTTAGAATAGGTTGATTTGTGTGCATGTATGTTGTATAGTTTGTAACTGTTATTTGTTGTTAGTGGATTTTTAATTTTGTGACTTAGAAGTCACCGTGGATGTTTCCTCTATTGGGAGAGGTTTTACCACGTTAAAAACTATGTGTTCTGATTATCTTCATCACCTCATCTCATTCTATAGTGTGCTGAATTTTTGAAACTATCTTAGTTTTAAAACTGATTACAAAGTCTTGATTACTCTCGTACATAAGTTTTTGTAAACACATCTTGTTGTTTATAATTTTTATTTTCAAAAGAAAAGGGTTTCTTCAACAAACATCTCGGAGTTGCTGATACAGTTTAATCTTGTATTAAACAGCATTAGTAACGTTTTTCAATTGGTATCAGAGCCCTGTAAACTTTTATTTCAAAAAGATCTTGTGTTTATGAAATCGTTTTCTGAAAAACCTAACTATGGACGAGAAGAATGAAAGGTTTGGTAATCTGTCCAGACCTCCACTATTTGATGGAAACAACTTTGCTTACTGGAAAGTAAGAATGGTTGCCTTCATCCAAGGGACTTTAGGAGATGATGTCTGGGACATTATTGAAAATGGATACACTTATCCTACTAAACCAGCCACTGAAAGAAGTGATGAGAGGGTAAAGAAAATCTTAAGTGAGTTTACCCAAGAAGAGAAAACTATTTCTCGAAATAACAATAAAGGCAAGAATGCCATTTTTATGTCTATTAATGAGTATGAGTTCAATAGAATATCATCTTATGCCACTTCTAAGGAAGCTTGGGACACATTAATCACTGCCCATGAAGGAGACTCAAGAGTTAAAGCTGCTAAAACTCAAATGCTTACTCAGCAGTACAACTCTTTAATTATGTCTGACTCTGAGTCTTTTGATGACTTTTACATGAACTTAACTGATATAGTTACTAAGTTGCATGCTAATGGTATAACATATGATAGGAATGAAATTGTTTTCAAGATTCTAAGATCATTACCACAAAAGTTTGACAGAAAGAGGTATGCTATTGAGGAAATAAGTGATCAAAACCTTACCCCTGAGTTACTCAGTAGCAAACTTAGGACTGTGGAAATGGAATTAGATTTTAAGAAACAATTAAATCATTCACAAAGAAAATAACCCAACTCTAACTTGAGTTTTGCCTCTAAGATATCTAAACTTGAGACTAATTTGATCAACTCTGACTCTGAGGAGGAGTGTGATATAGACAAACTAGATAATCAGATTGCCTTAATGTCTAAACAATTTAAGAAAATTGTTAAATTTAGAAACAAACACGCAACTAAACAAGGCAAGCCTAATTATCCTACTCTGTCTAATCCCAACCTCATGAGAGAGGTCTTAACAAACATCCTAAGGACAGCAACTCTAGACCCAACAGAGACCTTAAAAGGATTGAATGTTTTAGATGTGGGAAACTAGGTCACATTGCTCATGATTGCAGAGTTAATCTGAATAAAGCCAACACACACAATAGAGCCAATGTCTGTAAAACTTGGAATGATTCAAGTGACTCTGATGAAGAGGAACTTGAGTCATCAAATGTACTTGACCCTTGCATGTCCTTTTATGCTAAGATCATTTACAATGATGATACGCCTGCGTGTGATAATGATTCTCATACTCCTGCTTGTGTGAATACTGCTTTGACTGGCCTAGATGCTTTATTATCTGAAAATGTTGCTAGTTCTAGCTCCGTGTGTGTGAGTCAAAGTGATCTCGATAACGACGATGTAAATGGGTGCATGTGTACTAAAACTGAAGCATTAGGGGTCACTACACACACTTCACTTAGCGACTCAGACACAGATGACCTCCCAGATATTCATACTTTGTATGCTAAAACTCTCAAAAAAGGCACTAGACTAGAGAAGACTGTTAGAGACCTGACTAAGAAATTAGATGATCTAAGTCTTATTGTGAAGCTGAATGCTGAAGAATACACTAACATGTGTTTGTCTCATCAATCCGAAATTGAAACTTTTGATCAAAAATTAAAAGAGATGACTAAAACTAATGAAACCCTGGAAATGAAATACAAGGGAACATTATTAGAACTGGAGGAAGCAAAAACAAAGACAGCTACTGTTTTCAAAAAAATTTCTAAGTTTGAAAATAATTCAAATTGTTTTACTTACTTTGTTGTTGACTCCAAGACCAATTCTGATGATGAACCAGTATTGGATTTTCCCTTAAGAACAAACAACAAACTACAAATCTTGAACCTATTAAGTTTGTTTCTGGGGGAAAAAGACCAATTGACACATGTCCAGATTTTCATTTTATTAAAAAGGAATTTGATCAAAAGCAACAACAGAAAGACATTGGAGAGTCTAGTAATTCTAAGGCTGACACTACACTTAAGACTAAATACGTCTGTCCTTTGATCAGAAAGGCTGAATCTACCTTTAAAACCATCCGTCCTAGGAATAGTACTTCTTAACAGAATGTTGTTAACCCATCTTTAGAAGTTTTCCTAAGGAAGTTCATCCCTCAAGCAATCAATATTGCTCCTACTGTGACATTTATGGTCATTCCTTTGAAGGTTGTTATGCTAGGCGTCTAAACACCCCTGTGTACAACTCTTCTGTCTACAAGAACTTTAACTATTCTAGGCAAAATCGTAACCATTATGTCCTTCCAAGACAACCTGACAAGAACTCTAACTACAGGAATAGAAAGACCAAAACTAAGAGTTCGTTTAAGAGAAAGGCTCCCAGAAACTTTCCTAAACCAAAAGCTCAAATTTTCCACAATAATCAGTTTGTTTCTCCAAATGTTTTTCGACAAAAAGCTGTTTCTCGAAAATTTTATCAAATGAGAGCAAACTTATGCAATATTAAAAATAGAGCTATTTGGGTTAGAAAAGATGATCTGTTAGCCCAAATGATGTGTAACATTGTTATCACTGCCTTAAAAGCTGAACACACTTCATCTGGTTTGTACTTAGATTCAGGATGCTCCAAACATATGATAGGAGATGAAACCAAACACTTAAACAAAACCAGATTTACTGGAGGCAAAGTAGTCTTTGGTGATTAAGTTTCATCCCAGATCATAGGTAAAGGAACCCTAAAAGAAGAGGGAATGCCTACTCTCAAAAATGTACTTTTAGTTAAAGGCCTTAAAGGCAACCTCCTAAGTATATCACAATTTTGTGACTCTGACCATACAGTTACCTTTTCAAAGAACAATTGTAAAATTCTAAATGATAAAGGTAAATGCATTATTACCGGATTTAGAACACCTGACAATTGGTATACTGTCAAGACTGGTTCTGAAACCTGTAACATTGTCAGAATGGATGATAATGAAATCTGGCATAATCGTATGGGTCACCTAAGTTATGATATCCTTGGTAGATTGTCTAGTTAAGAGATTGTTAGAGGAATTCCTAAAATTAAACCTATTTCCAGTGTTGTCTGTGGTCATTGCCAGGAAGGAAAAATAGTTAAGACTTCGCATAAAAAGGTTAAAGACATTCTCACCTCTAGACCTCTAGATCTCATCCATATGGACCTTATTGGTCCCTCTAGAACTGTTAGTCTTTGTGGAAAACAGTTATATCCTTGTCATGGTTGATGATTTCACACGATTCACTTGGGTTGCCTTCTTAAAACAAAAATCTGACACGTTTCAGAATTTTTTGAAAATTTTACTAAGAATTGAAAATGAGAAGGACACACAAGTCAATCGTATTCGTAGTGATAGAGGGGGAGAGTTCATAGACACAGGAATAGTTGAATATTGTGACTACAATGGTTACAAACACGAATTCAGTGCCCCTAAGACTCCTCAGCAGAATGGTATTGCTAAAAGGAAAAACCGAACTCTTCAAGAGATGGCACGTGTCATGTTGCACGCCAAATCTCTACCTAAATACTTATGGGTATAATCTATTAGAACTGCATGTCATATCATTAATAGGGTTTACCTTAGGAAAACACTAAACAAACCCCTTATGAGTTGTGGTACGGTAAGAAGCCTAATCTGGAATATCTAAGAACTTTCGAAAGTCAGTGTTATGTCTGTAAAGACAGAGAACATCTGTCTAAATTCAAAACACGTGGTGATAAAGCCATCTTCTTAGGATACTCTCCAAACAGTCGTGCTTATCGTATATACAATCTGCGTACTAAGGCCCTTATGGAATCGATAAATGTAATTGTAAGCGACACTATTGTCGAAAATAAGATTTCTGAATCACCTATTGTGGTTGAATCTGAAAATGATTTCAAAACTGATTCACCAGAAATAGATGACTCAGTACCTATTGAGAGTCCAGAAGTACCTGGCTGGGTCTCTAAAGATCATCCCATTGACAACGTGGTCGGTAATCCTAATGAGCCAGTTCGTACTAGATCCCAGTTAAGAAATTATGCTAATTATGCATGTTTCGTCTCCCTTGTGGAACCGAAAAATGTTAATAAAGAGTTGAATGACACACACTGGATTTCTGCTATGCAGGAAGAACTTTTACAATTTTTCATTCACGGTGTCTGGTATCTTGTACCGCGGCCTCAAAACAAAAATGTCATTGGCACACGTTGGATCTTTAAGAATAAATCTAATGAAAATGGGGTAATCCTTAGAAACAAAGCTAGACTAGTTGCTCAAGGTTACTCACAAATAGAAGGAATAGATTTTAGCGAGACATTTGCCCCTGTCACTCGTCTTGAATCTGTTCGACTCCTTTTCGCCACAGCGTGTCACTTAAAATTTACACTTTATCAAATGGATGTCAAGTCTGCCTTCCCCAATGGAATTCTGTCCGAAGAAACGTATGTAGAACAACCCCAAGGGTTCATTGACCCTAAATACCCTGACCATGTCTTTCGTTTAAAAAAGGCTTTGTATGGCTTAAAACAAGCTCCTCGAGCTTGGTATGAACGCCTTTCCAACTTTTTGTTGGATAAGGGTTTTAAGAGAGGAGGAAATGACCAGACCCTCTTTGTCAAACATTTTGACAAAAGCATTATTATAGCCCAAGTCTATGTAGAAGACATCATTTTTGGGTCCACTTCAACATCTGAAGTTAAATCTTTTTCTGCTATTATGCATAAGGAGTTTCACATGTCCCTTATGGGGGAGCTACAACTTTTCTTAGGATTTCAAGTGAAACATAATTCTGATGGACTATTTGTCTCTCAAACTAAGTATGCCTTAGATATTGTTAAGAAATTTGGTTTAGATAATGCTAAAGTTGCCAAAACGCCTATGAGTACTACTGTTAAATTATGTAAAGATGAAAATGGAAAGTCAGTTGATTCCACACTTTATCATAGTATGATTGGTAGACTACTCTATCTAACTGCCTCACAACCAGATATAATGTATGATGTATGTCTGTGTGATCGTTACCAGAATAACCCTAAAGAGAGCCATTTATCGTGTGTAAAAGGTATAATCAAGTACATAAAGGGCACTCTTAATCTTGGACTTAGGTACACTAATGATACCTGCAGCACCATCATAGGGTATACTGATGCTGATTGGGCCGGATGTACTGATGACAGTAAAAGTACATCAGGTGCCTGTTATTATGTAGGCAATAATTTAGTTGGTTGGAGTAGCAAAAACACAAAATTGCACATCTTTATCTACAGCTGAGTCAGAATATATAGCAGCTGGAAGTTGCTGTGCTCAATTGTTATGGATAAAACAAATGTTAAGCGACTATGGGATTAAAGAAGATCAGTTAGAATTGTATTGTGACAATCAAAGCGCTATTAACATATCTAAAAACCCGGTTCAACACTCACGAACTAAGCATATTAAAATAAGACATCATTTTATACGCTAACTTGTTGAAACTAAGGAGTTAGAAATCCATTACCTACCTACTGATCTGCAACTTGCAAACATGTTCACTAAACCTTTAGACTATAACAGATTTCTGTATTTGCGTAATTCTATTGGTATGGTATGTGCTGATTAAACTCTGAAGACCTTAATTTTTACCCTTTGTCCATTTGAGACAAAATGGGGGAGAAATTTGAGTCTTACGGGTTCAATGCTTTGTTCACATTTCATCTAAACTGCTTGATCTTAGTGTGCATATTTGCAGGAATCTCTTCTACTGATTGTCTACCATTTCTAGTGTACAAATTTTGTAAATAGTTGAGTTATGTAATTTTTGACTTTCTAGGAAATGGGTAAATAGTATCTTTGTATAGGACTAGGTTTTATTATTTTTGGTTCCCTAAGAGTTTAAGCTAACTCAAAGGAGATTTTGTCTCATATTTCCAAAGAGGGAGATTGAAGCACCTTATACCTTTGACATGCTTAAGTCTATATTGTATAAGTTCTCAACTAATTTGGAAATAGTGAAAAAATTGGTTGTCTAACCTAGAATCCAAAGAGCCTCAGAATTAATCTCCCTAATCCTCTTCAATAATCCAAGAAGGTATAAATTGAATCACACTACACACATTAGAAGTGCATAACATGTGTATATTTTGCTTAAAATTGATTGTGCGTTAAATTCCCCTTAAAATGTTGTTTTAATAATTTTTGGGAATTTTAAACTTTTTTAAACATTTTTTAAATAATGTTTTCATTAATAAAAGTGTGATTATAAAATTTGTGGGGTTAATTTGCTATTTTGGAAAATTCATTTTTCATTGGAATGTTTGATTGGGTAGAATGTAAATGCGCTAGAGACTTCAGGGTGCAGCATGTAATTAACTTTGACGCGCGTTTGTAAGCCACTTATATGCCAACACTTGTTACATTTCTGTTGCACCTATTTGTGTTTGTTAAGTGAGATGGTTGCCTGGTGGTTTGCTGATCGTTGGATCAATCCTTATCGATGGCCTGCATGTGTTTTAAACTTATCTGTGTGCTATCCTATGAACCAAACACATTCGACTTAACCACCGCCTTCTTATAACCCTTAGATCAAGTCAACATTAGGAAGACTTAATCTCAGCCCTTGATTCCCTTTGACTCTCCAGAATCTTCCTCCACTCCTATAAAAGCCCTTTAATTCTCAACCTTTTAAGACTTTTGGCAATCGTCATTTCTGAGAGAAAAAATAGAGAGAAGAGAGAAAAGAAAAGAGAGAAGAGAGAGAAAGGAGAAACTGTGTTAGCCAAACCCTAACCCTAACCCTAAACACTTCAAATCTGATTCAAAACTTCGTATACACACAACCCCAAACACAACCTTGAGTGTTTGTGAGAGAGTGGTGTTTCTTGGTTGTTCATATTGAAGTTGTAACCTCTTAATCAGTGATCTTATTACCAACTTAAACATTCGTGTGAAGATATGTATTTCTTCTTCATAGAAATTGTAGATCGACAGTCTGCATGTTACATTTCACTAGATCTGCATGTTTCTTTCTCGATTTAAGAAAATCCTTACTGATTTAGTTTTAAAAATGTTTTATGGTTTCCATTCTTATGAAACTTACCCTTGACCTAGTTGGATTCACACTTGGAGATTTTCAATCTCAAAAATATTTTTAAAACAGAGATTGATTAAGATCTTGACCGATTTTGAAGCAAGATATCCGTGGAATCTGGGTTATATTTAAAGGTTAAAAAGGTTTCAAGTTCTGTAAGAAAGAAAGAAAAGAAAATCACAGCATATAGTCTTTATATGTAATTTTCTAGGACTGCCTGTAAAACTAAGTGTGTGTGAGTTCATGCATGTTGATAGGAATCACATCACAAACACTTAACACACTACTACACTGGAAGTGTTGTGAATAAGATCAAAGATTATTGAGTCGACGCAAGGAAGCTAAAGCAAAGGAAGTTATCAAACTGGAAGAACATCATCAACAATCAGATCTATGAGAAGTTATAAGGACACCAAGTGGGGTATATTCCTAAACTTAGAATAGGTTGTTTTTTATGCATGTATGTTGTATTGTTTGTAACTGCTATTTGTTGTTAGTGGATTTTTACTTTTATGACTTAGAAGTCACCGTGGATGTTTCCTCTATTGGGAGAGGTTTTACCACGTTAAAAACTGTGTGTTCTGATTATCTTCATCACCTCATCTCATTCTATAGTGTGCTGAATTTTTGAAACTGTCTTAGTTTTAAAACTGATTACAAAGTCTTGATTACTCTCGTACATAAGTTTTTGTAAACACATCTTGTTGTTTATAATTTTTATTTTCAAAAGAAAAGGGTTTCTTCAACAAATATCTCGGAGTTGCTTATACAGTTTAATCTTGTATTAAACGATATTTGTAACGCTTTTCAGAACCCCGTGATGATAGGGTGGGAGATAACCTCTATGGGGATGACAAAGAGAGGGAATGGTGGGAACCAAATTAGATTTCTAAGGGAACTATTTGTCCTTTACAACCAAACTGTGAATAAGAGCCTCGTCAAAGCCGAGAGGGAAGACCAAGGCAATCATCCTTAGATAAGATCTGCAAAGGGTCGACCTTTGATAGGATCGGACCTCAGGGATATCTGAGGAGCTGTCTGCCCAGATCAATGAGTGTTTTTAGCTCAAGAAGAAATGAGATGAGAGATGACTACAGACCTCCTCGAGATCGAGAAGAGAAGAGAGAGGTCTGCAGCCAACCTAGGTGTGTAGAAAGGGTACCCTCGGCCCATCCAGTTAACAGAGAACGATTAGCTCAGCCAGACGATAGAGAAAGGTCCGGGGAAAATTCTATCCTTGTAAAAGATGACACTGCAGTAGAAAATCCTTGGAATGAGTCCATACAGAGATTAGAAAATAAAATAGGGGATATCATGAAAAGCTAGACCCCTTATGGAGGGGATATGTATAGGGATCTCCATTTGAGGCAAAGATACTGAACTACCCAACCCGAGCTAAGTTCAAGCCACCTGTGGCTACTTCGAAGTATGACAGGAGCTCAAATATAGTGCATCATATGGATATGTATCAATAAGCCTTTGACATCTATTCAATCTCGAACGAGATGATATTTCGAGAATTCTGTGGCATATTGACAGGGGCAGCCCACATATGGTTCACCTCCCTTCCTAAGAACTCTATAGGGAATTTTAAGCAGATGGCCGATAGTTTTCTCCAAAACTTTTTCTTTGGGGGTAAAACCTAGGAAGTAGACGACCCACCTATTTTATATCAAATAAGGGAAGGATGAGAATCTGAGGGAATTTATAGCCTATTTTAACAAGGAGAAGCTTGAAGTCGAAGATTTTGAAGAAAGTATCGCAATAACAACACTTATGGCAGGCCATCAGAAAGGAAAGCTACTCCAAAAGCTGGCCCAGGACCCTCCAAAGTTCATGGATGAACTCGTGGCTACGACCGACAGAATCATGAACACAGAGGAGGCGATGGCCGCCAAGGAAGATGAATAAAACATAGCCCATAGTGATGGAAAGGTTAAGAAGTCCAAGGTAATGGATAGAAAGAAAAGGTCGATAGACGACAAGTTTACAAACTATAAGCCTCTAATAGTTAGCTATGAGCACGTTCTGAATGGGATAAAAATGACCAGTCTCTTAGGTGGCCGAAAAAGTTGAAGACAACTCCTCACAAGATAAATAGAAATCTTTAGTGCGAATTTCTCCAAGATCATGGGCACATCATCGATAAATTCTTCGCCCTTAAAGATGAGATAAAAAAAAATGTTGAAATCTAGTAAGTTGAGGAAATATGTTGATAAGAGCGGTTTAGGCCGAGGCCTAGATGAGAAAGGACAAGACGAGCCCATAAAAAGGAGAAATGATAGATACAGAGAGGACGCTCAAGCCAAGCGGGATGACTCTTCAGATAATGATAGTGATGATCTGGATCTCCCACCAAGGGACGATAACATCTTAGTGAAGAGGCTACACATGATTTTATTTGGTGTGGGAATACTTTTTGGTGACCTAGCAGGAGGGGGCTTTGAGGTGGCCGATCGCAAGCCGCACATATCCGAGGCAATAACTAAGGCTGAGGTTGTAAACTCAGCATCTATTGATGTTAAGCCCGAGAAGAGGAAGAAAGTGGGTATGGAAACCTTTATAGCCGGCTTTTCATGAATAGATTTTAAGGGTATCCTAGCTCCTCATGATGATCCGCTCAGTGTTACCACTAGAGTACATGGGTGCGAGTTACCGATAATCTTAGTTGATGGAGGAAGATCTGCATATGTCATGTTCTGGTCGTGCTTCAAAGGCTTGGGACTTAGTTGGTCCAGGCTCGTCCCATACCACCATCCTATGATAGGATTCAGCGGAGAAACAATTCACCCTCTTGGGATGTACGAAATGGACGTCAAAATGGGAGACGAGTGGCCAAAGAGGATGACCAATAAGATCTATTTTTTATGATGGATGAGAATGTCTTCTCGACTTATAACCACATATTGGTATGGGTAGCTCTCAAAGAGTTTGAGGTCGTGCCTTCAACGGTCTACCAAATGATAAAATACTCGAATCCATATGGGGGAAGTTTAAGGCGACCAAACATCGGTATGTGAATGCTACTTTAACTCAGCTGAGGAAAGAGAGTCATATAAGAAATCAACAATCACATACAACATTTACACCCTTGATCCCTGATGATGCCGTAAAAATCACCACCAGATAAAGAGGTTGTAGAGCTCAAATAGGCATAACAATGGCAGTGAATAACAACACAGGTATGTAGAAGGAGATGAGGAGAAGAGGATAAACACACCAATATAAGTGGTTCGACAATTGCCTACGTCCACTGTGCAAGTGAGTGTAAGTATCACTATCAGAAGAGGGTTCTAATGGCCTGGGCAATACAATCACTCCACTTTCTCTCTCTACTATAAATGCACCAGAGTTTGGCTAGGGTTTGTAACTGAGGACCCTTTTATAAGGTAGAGGATGACCTATATATATACTTCTTGGGGGGTGTATTTTACCCCCCAAACACTTTGGGCATATCAATCACCCCCTAGCCCTTAGTCTTCTATGTGAATAGATGATGGAGGGGTATATGTGTTAGGCTGAGGCTGAGTCTCTTTGGGTGCCAGTGTTTCCTTGACACATGTCACTTATTGAAGTGACAAACGTATTCCCCAAGGTGAGATTATTCTGATAGTTATCTTTTGGGTTCCCTAGGCAATAATGGGGGCATTGGGAATCGCTCCCCATCATTGAGTAAGTTTAAAAACTTCTTCTCTCTCCTCATTCTCTTTCTTCTTCCAAACTTTTCCCGCCTAAGCCTTTCTACAACTGCCATTCTTCTCTCAAGCTCTCCATTATTGAACTCTGCTTCGAGGTTTTCCTTGCTTCTTTCTCTTTCTTCCCCATTCGCGACTAGCCAGATATTGCATTTGACCTCTTTTTCCATTTCTGATCAATAATTTTATAGTTTATGTTTTTCGGTGACTTTTTCCCTTTTTCGGCAATAGTTTCTTCCATTGTTAAGTGGTTTTAGGGTTAGGGTTGCAGTGGATAGGTAGTATTGGGGTCACACTTGGTTGCTTCGAAGTTATTTTGGCCACAAAATTCCCTTTTTGAGGTCTCCGGTGAACCATTGGTCATCTTCTCCGGCGACTCTATTCTTGAAGGTTCTTGAAGTTCCTAGTGAAAACCTTTTAGATTACTAGTTTAATCTTTAGTTTAGATAGAACACGTTGTTTACCTGTTCACAGTTTGAGTCAAGTGTAGTCTCATCCTCTAAATGCTTAGACCTTTGTACCAAATTATTGAAGATTTTCCGTCTCTGCATGAGAAGACTTTCGAAAAGATTAGGCAGATAGAGTTATCCCAGGAAGAAGCTCGTAGGGCTGAGGTCTTTACCCTCAGACCCATCTTTCTTCCCCCTTGAAAATTATATACCCTGAGCCAATCGAGCCTGCTGAGCCCACAGAGGGTCATGAGGTTCCTGTTCCAATGTCTGAATCATCTTCCTTAGACCCTATATCCACCTCTGAGGCTGTCGAGTTCATAGACTCTTTTAAAGAGGCTATGGGCTGCTCTCCAAAGGGAAGTGTAGTCTCTCAGGAAGAAAAAGGGCCTGATCGTTCCTCATCTCACCAAAAGTCTAGAACCTCTCATAGGTCTTCCTTCGTTGAAATCCTAGCGCCGAGTGTGTCAATGCCCCCTTCTATTGATGCCATTCCTTTGTCGGCTGCTATTGGTTCTGAGTTTGCTCAGAGGTTTCCTGATGGTGCCCCATCTGACCCTCAGACTCAGACTGTTGATGATAATGATGACAATGAAGGGAGTGAACTTGACACTTCCAAGGTTGATGGTGCTTAGACATCGGTTACAGAATATAACATCCCCATCTTCAGAAATTTATATGTCATTCCTTCCTCTCTTTGTTTAAGGAAACCTCTGAAGGATGTGAGGAAACCTCTGACGGTCGAGAGGGACAGCTCTGAGTCTATGATCAAATGTTCAAACTCGACTTCCGTATCCCTATTCATCCTACAATACTAGTTGTTCTTTCTTTTAATAACCTTGCTCCTTCGCTGCTTTCCCCCAATTCTAGGAGGGTCTTTATTGGGGCCATTGTCCTCTGGAAGTTGGTTCATCATACCAACCTTCCAGTTAGGGTATTCTTAGCTTGTTACATACCCTTATCTGCTAGAAATTACAGTGATTACTATCACTTTGTAGCCAAGAAGTCTGAGAAGAATATGTTGCTTGTGACTCAGACTTCTAACCACAATTAGAAACCCCAATTCTTCTTTTCCTCAGGGGCTCGGGAGTTTGGTCCTGAAGAGGCTTGTGGAACATCTATTACAAGGACCCCCTTAAGGTGGGCTAAGGTCTCTTTCTCAGCCAAATTCAACCCTGGATTGAGCATAGACAATCTCAAGCATGTTGAGGATCTTCGTACTCAGGGAGAAGGTGGTAACTCGTCAAGTACGAGCATCTGATGACCCTTTACTATTTGTCTCAGACGGCTTTTCGAAGTGGTCCTTTGGCTAAGCTTCGTATGTATTCTTAGAAAAAGTAGTTTACAAAGTATAGTCCCATAGGTTTCATGTGTTTGATCCCCTTCTTTCAATGTTTTCGTTTTGCAGAGAAGCCAGTTGGAGTTTCTGAAGACCTTTGGAACATGTCTTCTCCCATCATCACAAAATTGATAGAGAAACGTGGGGATAAGACTGAACCACCCCTTGCCCACACAAAGAAGGGAAAATCTCCTACTGAGACATCAAATAAGAGGAAGGCGCCTGTAGACCCTTCCCATATAAGGCCCAAAAAATCTCAAAATGCTGAGCATGGTATACAAATCTTCTCAGATGTGTAATACCCCGTATTTTTATGATATTTATTTAGGGGATTAATTGAATTAAATGTGTATTAATTAGAAATTAATCCGGATAAAAATACTAGCAAGATGTGATTTGGTATTTATTATAATGTGTATATATGGAAATATATGAATACTGAAATTATGAAATTTGTCATGAGATTGAAATACGACAATTTGGAAATTGTGTTGGGACGCGTGTGACAGTCACGTCAGGAATATAATTATTTTAATTAAAAAAGTGAATTTTATTTCTTTTAACCGTATGGTCATTTTGGGTGCGCCAACACGTCCGGAAGGGTCGAAATAGTCAGAAAACACTAGCCGGGAGTTTAGTTTGGGTCCCGGGGCATTTTTAGGCCATCCCGGCAACTTAGAAAGGTATTTTGGTAATTTTGGAATTTTGGGAATTAAAACCCACGAAAATTAGAGTTAAAAATTTGACTTAGTCTTAACCCACTAAGCCATTTCCAACCTCAATCTAGGTAGTGGGCTACGGGAGAAGTTTAGAAACCTTACACTTGCCAAAAACCAACCTCCACCTCCATTGTCATCCATAGAGAAGAAATTTGTAGAGAGAGAAATAAGAGAATTCTAAAGAGAGAGAGAGAGAGAGAGAGAGAGAGGACAATTCAACCTTCAAGATTCAACCTCAAATTCATAGAAAGATTAGAGGCAAGTGGTTTAATTATGTTATTTCCAAAGAATGCTTCTTCCATGCGTAGGAAATTTATGAAATTGTATTGTTCTTGGAGAATGATAAAAGCCATTGAATTGGATTTAGAGATTTATAATTTTATGACGAGATTGCATGTAGAACATTGTTAGGGTGATTATTCAGATAAAAATATATCTTTTATATCATAAAAATGGATTTAGTTATGCCTATGGATGAATTTAATTTTCTAGGGTTCATGTTCATGGGATTTGGGGAAAACTGAGGGGATTTGATGATTTGATGATGTTTAGGAAGATTTGGCCCTATATAAATGTTTAATTATGACCTACAAATGTTTAGTGTGTATTAGAAACCTTAAAATGTTGTTGGGACAAATTGTATATGGGATTAGAGGTGAAGAAAGTTGGAAAAACGAAAAAGGGAAATTCTGGGCTCGAAACTGGCCTCTCGTTAGAAGACCTACCCAGGTCGTTCGAACGAGCTCGTTCTAACGAGAGGGATGTTCGTTCGATGCCTTTCGTTCGAATGAGATCTCGTTAGATGCCCAGTTCATTCGAACGAACTCTCGTTCGAACAACCTCGTTCGAACGAGACTTCTAACGAGCTGACAGTTTAGGCTTTTTGGCCTATTTTGATTTCGCGTGTCCCGTAACCTTGGTTAATTGTAGAGATAACATTCCCTTGATGATAAATTGATATAGTTGGGTTATTTGGGATATATTAAGGAGTAAAACATAGAAGTGTGATTTGAATTGAATGGAAATTGTGGAATAGGACGTGAGTGACTATTACAATGCGAGAATTATTGACGGCTTAAATAAATGAATTAACCAGGAACATATGAATTGTGTAACATTATAAGTCGGTACGAGAATGAGAAGTGTACCATAAATAAATTACGGTGATTACTAAGATGTGTGTATACCTAGTAGATGTATATGATTTTATGTGTATGACATACCTACCATACTTGCTATCACGGGAGGTTTACGTTCATTTAGGGCCATCTACTCCTTGTGTTGCCCGGATTTAGATTGGTACCTCGAGAACATAGGTCAGAAAGGACTTATTGGGATGTTAATAAGTCTGCTGATCGTGGGAGCGTAGGTATGTGCGTGACCCATGTGATGTGATTGTGTTCGCCTCCATTGTTTGTGATTTGCTATTACCAGAGAACGATTTTTAAGAGATTCGAAATGCGTGATCCTTATGTACGTGATGTACCCAGATGGATAGAAGAGTATGTGTGCACCACAGCTTAGTCTCGGGTGCTTGTATTGTATATTTATGGCGTGACTAATATACACTTAAATTAATGAGAACTTTCATGTTGGTATTGTGAGTATAAATACACAAACGCTTTGAGTAACTATAAAGGGATAACCTGTAATGAATTGTATTGCTAATAATCGAGAATCTGAGTTTAAGTAAAACCCTCTACTTAATTGATGACGTTAGAATGTATAATGAGAACCGAGTAGAAAGGATAGAACTCATGTCAGTATAGTTAAATAATAATGTCACTTAGATGGGTGCTATTCGTTAGGAGTGCACAATTGAGGTGAGTATTTCATGCGAGTGCACGTCCTAACATGTATTTTGCATTCATTGTTGTAATGTCATTAAAGCACTTGCTATTTTTAAAATACTCTCCACTTTCGGGCTCTGACCCGTTTGCTTTCAAATCTATTTTTGTAAAAACCATTTTAGGTGCCCAGCCACAAGGACACCATGCTTAGGAGCCTCATTTAGGTGACGAGCTGTAGCTGTTTGTGGAAGTTACAGAACTTTGCTAGTAGAAGTTTCATCTATCTTGACTCTATATTAAGATTTCATCAGTTGTAGGGCATGTCACCCATTTCTATTAGAAACATTTCCTATTTTAGATTTTTAAACTTTTGGCATGTAATTAATTCAGGATGCAGACTTGTTTTATTATTTCCATATTGGGATTGTTGTGAGGAGTTTTCATCCAGACTTGTTATTTATTTGTTGGTTATTTTATTGGGACTTTATGGTATATGGTGATGTTATTCTTTTATATTTCATTTATCCCATGTTAATCAAAGTTAACTTAAGATTTGGCAACTCACTTTTTAAATACTAGGTGGTTAGTAATCATTAAAATGTTTCGACAGTGATGCTATTAACTGGACCAACATGGCATTTTGTATTAATTTAATAAAGGAGTAGCTACCCGGTATTTAATTAGTCGGGGTGTCACAAGATGACGCCTTATCAACTCGGCTTTCTTAGCTAAAAATTAGTGACAGCCTCATAGGCAATAGTGCCCGGGCTTGTGATGCCCTCAACCACGCAATGACCAATGTCCCTCTGCTGGCTGAGTTTGCTGTTCATAGGTAAGTTCAGGTACTTATTTGCAATTTCCTCAAGTGTTACTTTTGATCTTAGCATTTTATTGTTACTAATGCATATAATTCATCTTTTTACAAAGTTCTCCCTCTCTTCATCGTCTGGACGACTATAATCTGACGAGGCTGCCTTTGATCCAGAAGGGAAGGGGTGATGAAAAGCTTGAGGAGAGTCTGAATAAAAGTATTAAAGATTTTAACAACAGTCTAAAGGAGAAGTGTAACAAGATATCCCAGATGAAGACTGATCTTGCCAATGCTCTGAAGGCAAAGGATGATAACATTCAATCCAAAGTTGATGCTACCGTGAAGGATGCCTTGGAGGAAGCCACAGAGTCAATCATCAAGGAGAATAAAATCTCTGATAAATTTGTCAGCTTCAGCCTTGAATAACTAGAGAGGGGCATTATGGCAACCAACTGATGTGACACAATGAAGCAAGAAAGTTCTAGCAGTCTGTCAGCCGAGTACATTATTGGACTTGGCTTTATAAATGCCAAACTTGCTAAGGCCCTCCACGAGGTTGAAGAGGGTGGCCCAGTAGAGATGAGCCAACTCGAGGTGACTGAGACTGAAGATGTTGTACAGCAAGGTGAAAAGGCTGAAGTTACCAACCAAGTTCAAGAGCAAAATAACTCTACCGCTGGTGGGTCGACTGAAGCCTGAGTGTCTGAGGTCCTCTTCTTCATGCCTTAGTTTTTGTTAAGCTTTTGTATAACCCCCTGAATTTTTGTGAAGCTCTTGTATATCCCCTTTTATTTGATGAACAATTCTCTTCTCTGAGAATGATGTAATATTTTTTGGTTTGAATGAATGCAATACCATGTTGTTTCATCTCTTATTTCTCAATGTACAAAGGATATGAGGTCACCAAGTTATGATGTTTTATCCTCACATTTTCACCAAATAATGATGTTAAAAATTATGGTGTTTCATCTCATATTTCACAAAATTAATGATGATTAAAGGGTCTGAGGTCACCTACCTCATATTTCACCAAACAAATGATGTTTAAAGGGTATGAGGTCACCAAATTATACCAAACTAATGATGTTTAAAGGGTATGAGGTCACCAAATTATGATATTTTAACTCATATTTCACCAAACTAATGATGTTTAAAGGGTTTGAGGTCACCAAATTGTGATGTTATACCTCATATTCACCCAAATAATGATGTTTAAAGAGTCTGAGGTCACCAAATTATGATGTTTTACCTCATATTTCACCAAACTAATGACGTTTAAAGGGTCCGAGGTCACCAAATTATGATGTTCTACCTCATATTTCACCAAACAAATGATGTTTAAAGGGCCTAAGGTCACCAAATTATGATGTTTCACCTCATATTTCACAAAACTAATGATGTTTAAAGAGTTCGAGGTCACCAAATTATGATGTTTTACCAAGAAAATGATGTTTAAAGAGTCTGAGGTCACCAAATTATGATGTTTTACCTCATATTTCACTAAGAAAATGACGTTTTACCTCATATTTCATCAAGAAAATGATGGTTTAAAATACAACAAAAGTACCAGCACAACATTGCTACCTTTCCTTAACATCCTCTGTATAAACTGATACACATATTACAAAAAGATAAGAACAACTGCAACATCATATGTAATATTTCTTGAATGATCGACGTTCCAAGGGTTGGAGAAAGGTTCTCCTTCAAGATTTTCTAGCTGGTAGGTACCTGTCACAACCTCGTCAATGACCCTATAAGGAACATGCCAATTTAGATGGAGTTTATTTTCCTTTTTCCATGTCTTCTTTAGGACTAGGTCTCCCACATCTATAGGCCTTGATTTCACCCTTTGATTGTAGAATTTCACTGTTCTCTGTTGGTATACTACCTGTCTTATCTTTGCATTCTCTCTTCTTTCCTCGATGAAATTAAGATAAAGTCTTATCTCTTCCCCATTACTCTGAGGGTCATAGGTCTGATCTCTATGAGTGGGAAGTCCAAGCTCTGTTGGGATTATAGCTTCTGAGCTATGGGCTAGCATAAATGGAGTTTCTCCTATTGGCGTCCTTGTCGTCATCCTGTTGTCCCATAACATAGCATATACCTCCTCTATCCATCTCCTTTTGACCTCTACCAACATCTTTTTTATTCCATCAAGGATTGTTCGATTTGTGACCTCAGTCTATGTCAATTTTTAAAAAAAAATATAATTTCCTTTTAGATGCGAAAAAGCTGGTTCAACACAACAATTTAATTTTTCAAAATTTATCTGATTTTCTTTTCTTAAAAAAGATGAAAAATTGAATTAAAGACAACTTTTAATATCTAAAAGAAAAATTAAAATTAAACTTAAATAAGTGAATTAGGATGAACTCACACACACACACACACACTTGAAATTCACTTAAACCAAGTTTATTTAACCCAAGTCCTAGAAATTTGCCTATCATTAATTAATTCAATTTGCAAATTAGGCCAAACCAAATTTTATCAAATTACATGATTTAGACTTGAATTAAATTAACACAAACATTATTTACCCAAATAATTAAACGTGCACCATTTTAATCAAGAATGCGAATTAAACCCAATTTTATCTTTTTACCTTAAGCATGAGTTCTAGGTGATTTTAGCAAAAGATAAAATAAATTCACAATCCCACAACACGACCATGAACGATGAAAAGCCCAAATCGCAAAAAAACCTCAGACGACCCTGGCCTAACAAATTCACTAAGTATGGTTTGAATTTTACAAAGACTCGACAAGAGGACTTACACAACTGACTCGACTCCCTTCAAGCCTTGACGCGCTCCTTCGAACTTCGACCTACGCCTAAAGAATAATCCCGGAGTCCACCGGAACCTTGGAGTCCACCAATTGAGACCAAACAACCATCAACCACACATGGTGCCTTTCACCATGTGAGAATGGCGCAGCGAAACAAAAGCTTCTTTTTCTTTGAGGGATGTAGAAGCAAACCCAAACTTTTCCTTCTTGTGGTAGAGATAAACCAATGGTGCCAAACAACTCCAAGAAATATATATATATATATATATATATATATATATATATATATTTAAGAACTTGGAATACACATAAAACTGATTTTATGGGTGAAAACACATGTGTATAAGAGAATTTTTAATTAATTTTGACACATGAAAACTGGGACTTTTGTTATGAAATATTGTCTCTCAAAAATATCTCAAGGAGGTTGCAAAAGTCTTAGAAAAGGTCTGTCCCGAAGTTGCCTTTAAAACTGTCATAAGATAGAGGACAAAGTAGTGGGAAAATGGGTTAAAACTGCCAAAAAATTTCCCGCCTAGAAATCTCGTTCGAACAACCTTTCTAACGAAGTTCTAGAGGCCAATTGGGAAAAGTCGTTGGCACAATCTTTCGAATGACATTCTTGTTCGAACGAAAAACTCGTTCGAACAATAATATCGGATGAAGTGACAGAATGGACATTTTTAAAATTAAGCCCAAAAACTTTTTATACAAAGTTCTAAAGTAACCTTCTGAAAATAAAATTTATATGAAAATAAAATTACACCGAATAAAAATTATTCCAAGATCCTATATATATATATATATATATATATATATATATATGTAATGCATTCATACCTTTGGTGAGATTGGAATTAAGTTGATGACGTGAAAAGAGGCATATGTAAACTAGAAATGATGTTCTGTTGATAAGTAGGCCACAATGTCTTCAACTTTAACATGTCATAGGCTTGAAGGATACACAAGAACACTATCCTTTAACTCAATTGTTTTTTTCCGAAATTGAGCCAAAACTACAAAGGACTCAATTGAAAATTTGTGTCCTTACAAATATCCCCCTTTGGCAATTCCAGGAGAAAAACCAAAACAAAATCCTAAAGGGCCGTCAAGCTCTACGAGACTAAAAAACATCCCAACCAAAATAAAAAAAATACAAGCTTGACTCAAAACCCAAGGATGACATCTTTGCTGCTGAAAGGTTGCCGCTAAATAAAATTCCTGAATACTTAAGCAAACATTAAACGCATAGGGAATATCAAAGATTTAAATGCAATGAAATTAAATTCTCCCCCTAAATTACATCTTCCTTTATCAACTATGATCAACCTAAGAAGGTCGCAATTCCCCCTAAGTTAAATCTCCTAAACTAAGATGCGATTATATGTAATGCATTCATACCTTGGAGAGATTGGAACTAAGTTGATGATGTGAAACGAGGAACATGTAAACTGACAGTGATGTTCACTTTATAAGTAGGCTGCAACATCTTCAACTTTAATATGTCATAGGCTTGAAGGATACACAAGAACACTATCCTATGACTCAATTTTTTTTGTCCGGAATTGAGACAAAACTACAAAGGACTCAATTAGAAATTTGTGTCCTTACAAGTCTCCCCCTTTGGCTATTCCGGGACAACAACCAAAAAAAAAATCCTAAAGTTCCGTCAATCTCTACTAGATTCAAAAACATCCCCCCAAAATAAAAAAATATAAGCTTGACTCAAAACCCAAGGATGACATCTTTGGTGATGAAAGGTTGTCGCTAAATTGAATTCCTGCACACTTAAGCAAACATTAAACGCATAGGGAATATCAAAGATTTAAATGCAATGAAATTAAAAACTCCCCATAAATGAATTCTTCATTTATTAACTATGATCAACCTAATAACATCACGACTCCCCCTAAGTTAAATCTCCTAAACTAAGATACGAATATATGTAATGCATTCATACCTTAGGAAGGATTGGAACTAAGTTAATGACGTGAAACGAGGCACACGTAAATCGGCAATGATGTTCTATTCATAAGTAGGCCGCAATGTCTTCAACTTTAACATGTCATAGGCTTGAAGGATACACAAGAACACTCTCCGATGACTCAAATATTTTTATCTGGAATTGAGACAAAAATACAAAGGACTTAATTGGAAATTTGTGTCCTTACAAATCTCCCCCTTTGGCCATTCCGGGACAAAAACCAAAACAAAATCCTAAAGGTCCGACAAGCCCTATTAGACTCAAAATACATCCCACCCAAAATAAAAAATACAAGCTTGACTCAAAACCCAAGGATGATATCTTTGCCGATGAAAGGTTGCCGCTAAATAGAATTCCTACACACTTAAGGAAACATTAAACTCATAGGGAATATCAAAGATTTAAATGCAATGAAATTAAATGCTCCCCCTAAATTAATTCTTCCTTTATCAACTATGATCAATCTAACAAGGTCGCGACTCCCGCTAAGTTAAATCTCCTAAAGTAAGATACGCTTATAATAGGATTAAATATCATTTCTCCTCCTATCATTCTCCCCCTTCTTGTTCAGGAATAGACGAAGGTGATACAATTAATAAAACAAGATGATGTATAAGGTGATAAGAGCATGAAAGCATACGGGCAACAAATTCATAACTAATCCATATAAAAATAAGGATACCAACTAAAATGCAATAAAAATGATACCAATTTGATACAAGCGATACTAAGTATGTGATATCAACCAAAATATGCAAGAAGATAGATACCAATAATGAATTAGAAGCATGGATGGAATAGTAAGCAAGGCAAAGAAAAAAAAATACCATATATATGTAGACATAATGAATATCACTAAAGCACACGCACATATATATAGGTATAAACACCACACATGATACAAAGTACATTAATATTTCACACTTATGTGGAAAAAATGTGTCCAAATACATGTGGTAAAGAAAAGTGTAGGGTTGTGAACTAGTAACAATTAAACTTAAACCCAATCACTTAAAACATGTTCACGGAGTTCTCATTTGATTGAAATTTTTTATCACATTTAGATATAGCCTCATGTGACAATATAAATTTAACTCAATGAACAAACATATACAAAGCATACAAGCTTAGAATTTAGACGATTCTACAAAACAATAGAGTCATGACATTGAAAGACCAACTAGGATAAGCAGACATTATGCAAACTGTTGATATACCATCCAAACTCCCTCAAAATAAGTATATTAAAGTTTGAATGACTATATCAAACTAAACAAATAGGCCTTGGCAAATATTTTCTTTTAATTCCATTATTCATTTATGCCTTTGGACCACGTATTTCTTTTAGGTCTAAGCAAATGGTGGCTTACTCGCAAATGATGATATTTCCTTTTGAAGCCCTTCCCCGTGCACACACACACACACACACATACACACACACACACACACACACACACACACACACACACACACACACATATATATACATATAATATTATATTGCTCAATCCTCACGTGCAATGAATTTTAACATGCACTTGTCCTCCTAGGTCACATAGTATGTAGATGACTAGATTGGTAGGAGAACACCTCACAAAGCTCAAATATAACATGTGAAGTTAAGATTTAAAAATCTCGTGCATGTGTGAGTTGAGGCATTTAAAAACAGAATCCATTTAAGCAACACAAAATCCAACTACTCCATGTAAGCATGGTAAAAAATATTTTAAGGATTGGCAGTCTTAATCAAAAGTTCTAGCCACATGGGAGCAATAAAGAAGGTATTCTAAAACAAGTATATGCCACATAAAGTGTGTCAAACTAAAATACACACAATAATCTTTTTGAGTTTTTGAAAATTTTAACCAAAAAAACAAAAATATTTACTCAAAAGACAAACAAATTTTTTTTGTATTTTTTCATTTAATGAAAAATAAAATGAAAGAACTATAATACAAAAGATAAAAAAAAATCCCAATTCTAGCATGAGATATGTGTTTAAGAAATGACTAGAAAATGATAAACAAGCATACAATTATCATGGAAATATAGCATGAAGCATAAAAGCAAAAGTATGCAAACAACTACCACATTCAACCTTTGGATTTAACAAGGGAGGTATCGTGTGAAAGTAAATGAGAATAAAAAATCCTATCTTGTAAAGCTACCAAGTTCGATCTCCTAACCCAAAATAATTAAGAATGACTATCTCGCGATATAGGAATCTTGTCTACCTTGGTTGCCTTACGTTGGGATTTTCTAGGCCCCTGTTTAAGATCAAAGCAAAAATTCCTAAGATGACCTTTTCGACCACAATGTGAGCACCTAAAGACTCGACGAAAAGACTTTCCTAAGGAATGATCTATAACATTGTTCCTAGACGATTCTCCTAAAACATTGGTTTTGACTTTATGAGTTGAATCATTACAAGTATCGAAGCCTAAACCACAAGTGTCATTTTTAATTTGGACCGTTCCTAATATTTTATCTAATTTCTCCGAACGACACTCCAAATCAAATTTGACTTTACTAGAGTCTTTTAATTTATTTTTTAATTCTAAAATTCTAGACTCTAACAAAACATTTCTCTCTTGAAACTTGAGAAGCTCCTTTTTCAAGGATTCCATCAAATCTCTAAGGCTATCTCTCTCGCCTTCAACACACTCAAGCTTCTCTCGAAGTGCTCTTTTTAATTTAATATATTCTTCACGTAGTTCTTGAAATGCAAATTGAAGTTCACTCACATTAACCCCTTCTTCATTTTCACTCTCTCTCTCTCTTCTTCACTCTCACCACAATAAAAAAATAACGGAATAATAAACTATGACCTTGGAAGTGTCATGTGTTAAAATTTCATCAATAAAGGAGTGATCACTTTCACTCACATCATTTTCCACAAAAGCCACAAAGTTGGGCTTTGTGGGGGAATCGGGTCCCTCTTCCTTATCACTATCACTAAGGGTTGCATTGTAAGAAATTGGTTGCTTACCCTTTCTCCTTAGTTTAATGGGGCATTCTCTCTCCCTATGGCTATAACCCTCACAACCGTAACACCTTTTTGACTCGTCCCTATTAAGAACATCTATTTGAACTTTAGGGATCTTATCAGTTTTGTCATGCTTAGAGTTTTCGAATTTCTTAAAATCATTTTTATATTTGTTAAACTTGAGAAATTTTGAAAATTTCTTAGTAAACATAGACATCTCCTCCGAGTCACTATCACTTTCGCTCTCTACTACTTGTTTTTCCTCCTTTCGGGCTTTCAAAGAAACGCCCTTATCTATTTTCTTTTCAGTTTTAGAGGAAAACATGTCCAGTTCATAGGTTTGTAAATCACTTACGAGCTCTTCTAATTTCTTAGAGGCTAAAGTGGGTAAGAATTTAACACGGTCACCTTAGGAATAAATTTATCAGGTAGGGACCTTAAAATTTTATTTACTACATGGTTGTTGGGTATTTTCTCTCCCAAATTAAAAGATGAATTAACTATATCGAAAAGTCTAGCATAAAATTCATCGAATATTTCTTTTTCATTCATTTTGATGGTTTCAAATTGAGTGGTGAGGTTTTGGAGTTTACAAGCTTTTATGGCACTAGTTCCTTCATGAGTGAGTTGTAAAATATGCCAAGCTTCTTTAGTGGTTTCACACGTCATAATGCATCGGAATTCATCCAATGTAACCGCGCTAAACTAGGCATTTAAACCTCGGGAATTAAAATTTGCAAGTTTAAATTCATTCTCACTCCATCTATCTATGGGTTTGGGAACATGTTCATTTTCAACTAAATATGTAGGTGGGGACCACCCGTTAACTACTGACAACCAAACCCTCTCATCTAGAGACCTAAGTGCCGATTTCATACGCACTTTCCATTATGCGTAGTTTGAACCATCGAAAATAGAAAATTTTGAAAATGGGGAAAATTCCATTTTCGTCAAAAATATTTGAAAGGACCTTAACGCAATAAATTTGCGCTCTGGCTCTGATACCACTTGTTGGACCCCCAATTTTTGTTTAAAAAAAATATAATTTCCTTTTAGATGCGGAAAAAGCTGTTTCAACACAACTATTAAATTTTTCAAAATTTATTTGATTTTCTTTTCTTAAAAAATATGAAAAATTAAATTAAACACAAATTTTAATTGCTAAAAGCAAAATTAAAATTAAACTTAAATAAGTGAATTAGGATGAACTCACACACACACTCTCTTGAAATTCACTTAAACCAAATTAATTTAACCCAAGTCGTAGAAATTTGCCTAACATTAATTAATTCAATTTGCAAATTAGGCCAAACCAAATTTTATCAAATTGCATTATTTAGACTTGAATTAAATTAAATCAAATATTATTTACCCAAATAATTAAACGTGCACCATTTTAATTAAGAATGCGAATTAAACCTAATTTTATCTTTTTACACTAAGCATGAGTTCTAGGTGATTTTTGCAAAAGATAAAATAAATTCACAATCCCACAACACGGCCATGTATGAGGAAAAACCCAAATCGGGAAAAACCTCGGACAACCCTGGCCTAACAAATTGCCTAAGAATGGTATTAATTTCACAAAGACTCGACAAGAGGACTTACACAACGGACTCAAATCCCTTCAAGCCTTAATGCCCTCCTTTGAACTTCAACCTCCGCTTAGATAATAATCCCAGAGTCCACTAGAACCTTAGAGTCTACCAATTGAGATCAAGCAACCATAAACCACACATGGTGCCTTTCACCATGTGAGAATGCCGCAGCAAAACAAAAGCTTCTTCTGCTCTGAAGGATGTATAAGCAAACCCAAACTTCTCCTTCCTGTGGTAGAGATGAACCAATGGTGCCAAACAACTCCAAGGAAGATGTATATATATTTAAGAACTTGGAATAAGCATAAAACTGATGTTATGGGTGAAAACACATGTGTGTAAGAGAATTTTTAATTAATTTTGACACATGAAAACTAGGATTTTTGTTATGAAATATTGGCTCTCAAAAAGCTCTCAAGGAGGTTGCAAAAGTCTTAGAAAAGGTATGTCCCGAAGTTACCTTTAAAACTATCATAAGATAGTGGGGCAACGTAGTGGGAAAATGGGTTAAAACTACAAAAAAAAATTCCTGCTCAGAAATCTCATTCGAATGACTTTTCTAACGAAGTTTCAGAGGCCATTTGGGAAAATTCATTGGCAAACTCGTTCAAACGACATTATTGTTCAAACGAAGACTCGTTCGAACGAAAATATCGAATGAAAAACTCGTTCGAACGACAATATTGAGCGAAGTGACAGAATGGACATTTTCAAATTAAGCCCAAAAACTTTTTATACAAAGTTCTAAAGTAACCTTCTGAAAATAAAATTTATATGAAAATAAAATTTCCCTCAATAAAAATTATTCCAAGCTCCTATATATATATATGTAATGCATTCATATCTTTGGTTATATTGGAATTAAGTTGATGACGTGAAATGAGGCACTTGTAAACCGGCAATTATGTTCTCTTGATAAGTAGCCCGCAACGTCTTCTAATTTAACATGTCATAGGCTTGAAGGATACGTAAGAACACTATCCTATGACTCAATTGTTTTTGTCATGAATTGAGTCAAAATTACAAAGGACTCAATTGCAAATTTGTGTCCTTATAGTCTGACCATTTGCCAGGGGTCGTCCAGGAGAAGAGAAGAACTGCTTGATCCCTACTCTTTCGCAGTATTTTTATAGGATATATTCTTGAATTGGGTTCCATTGTCTGAGATGAGGGTGTTTGGAAGACCATACCTTCATATGATGTTCTTCCAGATGAACAGGAATGTCTTTTGCTCAGTGATTGTGATAATTGGCTCAGCCTTTGGAGAAATAATCAATTGCTATTATTAAGAACAGATAGTTGTTTTCAGCTCTTGGCAAGGGTCCTATCAAGTCAATGCCCCATATTGCAAATGGCTAAGGGGATCTAATAGAAGTAAGTGGTTGGTGTGGCTGATGAGGTATGGTAGAGAATCTCTAACACTTATCACACTTTTTCACATATACAGCTGCATCTTTGGCTGAGGTCGGCCACCAGTACCCTTGAGTGATTATCCTTTTAGACAATGGCCTTCCTCTTATGTGAATTGAACAAGAGCCCTCATGAACATCGTGAAATATGTGTGGAACCTCTGAAGGGTGAACACATCTCATGAGAGGGAGTGGGAAACCCTTTTTATACAAGACATCTCATACAATTGAGAATTTTACAGCTCTGAACCTCACATTTCTCCTTTCTAACTTTGACACTGGCATCTCTTCCTCTCTGATGTATCTGATAAGAGGTTCCATCCATGAGGCTCCCATACTCAAATTTAGGCAACTTTTAGTAACCTCTTCATCTTCGATGGTTGGATTGAGCAGAATCTGAACTGGTACTGTTCTTCTTATGTCTATCCTTTTTATTGAGGCCAACCTCCGGAGTGCATCAGCTCGATTATTGTCTAGTCGAGGTATCATCTTCATCTTTACTTCCTTAAATTTTTCTACCATTGTTCTCACCCTCTTCAGGTATCTGTCCATCCTTTTGTCTTTGGCCTCATACACCCCAGGATTTGGTTGACAACCAACCTTAAGTAACTGTGGACTAGGAGTTGGATGACACTAAGTGCCTTTGCCAAAGAGAGACCTACTATCAATGCATCATACTCTGACTTATTATTGGAAGCTTTAGAGTTGAACCTCAAAGCATATTCAATATCGATACCATCTGGTACTGTCACTATCATCCCTACTCCACTTCCACTTTCAGAAGACGACCCATCAACGAAGAGGTTCCAAATGGTTGCATTTGAACAGAATTTTCCCTCTGATAGGGTCCCTTCATTAAAGAGGTATATGTCTTCCTTATTCTCAACTATTCTTTTTCTAGCTTTTCTCAACTCAACCTCCTCCAGAGCTTGGAAGATGTTTTTGTTCGGTTCCTCTACACCTTTTTTACTGATCTCAACCTCGGCCTCTTCCCAAGTGAACTCGACTACAAAGCCTATGAGTGCCTGCCCCTTGATGGCAATCCTGGGTTAATAAACAATGTCATATTCCCCCAACTTAATGGCCCAGGTCATTAGCTTACCTGACTTCTCAGGCCTATGAGAACCTGTCTGAGTGGGGAATTAGTGAGGATAAACATGGAGTGGGCTTGGAAGTATGGATTCATTTTCCTAAATGCATGTATCAAAGCATATGACAACTTTTTAATCTGAGGGTACTTCTTTGCAGACCCTAGAAGATATTTGCAATTAAAGTACACTGGTCTCTGCTCTCCATCCTCTTCTCTTATAATTGCGGCACTGATAGTTGACTCTGATACAACTAAATATACGTATAATTTTTCTCCCTGAATTGGCCGATATAGGTGTAGAGGGGATACGAGGTGGGACTTGAGCTCTTTAAAATATTTTTCACATTCCTCATCCTATTCGAAGGCCTTTCTAAGAACTATGAAAAAATTCCTCATCATATTCCTCATCACATTCCCCATATCTTTAAGCCACGAGCTAAGAGATATTAATTTAGCCCTTCATGCTAAGCACGGGGTTCTTACTTCAAACGATACGAGGAATTCTTTAGACGTGTACCAAGTTCTTTAGATCTTCAAACCCATTTGTGTTTACCACATAAACTTCTTTCTAAAGAATAACATTAATCGAGTCACTCTTGACATCCATTTTGTATAACTTAAACTATAGATGACATGTTGTCGAGATTAGTAAGAGTATGTACTCAAGCCTAGAAACACGAGTGAATTCCTTGTCAAAGTTTACCCCCAATTCATGTGTAGCCTTAATCGAGCAACCTAGTGTTATTCAAAACTATGGTACCATTCTCATCCATCTTGTTCTTGTACATCCACTCGGTACCGATTACATTAATCTCTCTAGCTCAGGGGACTAATTCCCAGACACTATTCATCAAAAATGAGAGCAACTCGTCTTGCATAGGATATATCCAATGCTCATCCCCGAGTGATTCTTCACATTCTTAGGCTATATTACGGAGGTGATATAAAAGTAACTTTCAATATTCTTTAGTAAAGGGAGAATCTTAACACCTATTGTGGGATAAACAAGTATGTCATAAGGATGATAACTCTTTTGAACCAAAGAGGGTGGATTCTCTATATCAAGAGTGGGGTTCACTGTGGTGGTGCACGGAATAAGGAGATTTTCACCAGAGAGGTTCTTTGTTCTCATACTTCGGTCTAGAGTTAATAAATGTTGTCACCTCATCTTCTGTAATTGTGACATTTATCGATTCCATGACCTTAGAGCTTTTGAGGTTAAGCACCCTATAGGATCTACTCAACAATGAACACCCTAGAAATATTTCCTCATCTATTATGAAGTCAAAATTTCCTAAGTGCTCTCTATCTCGAAGGATATAGCAAGGACTCCCACAAACATGGAAATACGATAGGTTGGGTTTCTTCCCTATTCACAACTCATATGGATTGTGAAGTATGTGTGGACGTAGATATACCTTATTCACCATGTGGCATGCAGTATTAATCGCCTCTAGCAAAAAATGTTTATGCATGTTTGTTTCAAGAAGCATGGATCTAGCCATATCTTGAATAGTCCAGTTCTTCCTTTCAATAATCCCATTTTGTTTAGGAGTAGGAACGATCAAAAACTCATGTTTGATGTCGAATTCATCATAAAAACTTGCACATAAGATTCTTTAAATTTAGTGACATTATTATTGTGAATCAAATTAATTAAGACATCTTATTGATTCTATAGGACATGACACTTGGTTGTTAGGAAGTCAATAACATCGGTATTTTCTCTATAAAATCGAATGATTGAATATCACAAAAAATTGTCAATCATCCCTAAGATATACTTATTACCACCAATACTCTCCACATGTGTGGAAACCATAGATCATGTGTATCAACTCCAAAACATAAGAAGTGGTGATGATATTAGACCTTTGATGGAGACTCTATTTTTGTTTTCCTTATTCTCAAGGACTAAAAACCGATGAAGTTATCTTCCCAAACAATGGTAAGCCACAAACTAGGTGTTTATTTACTATTCTCTTAAGATCTCTAAAATTGGCATGACCTAGTCGTTGATGCCAATGCTTCATAGATGAGACCTAAAAAATATTTCATACTAAGCAGGACTTGGTAATGATCCCATATCGGTTATCATTAATCCTCACACTTTGTAGTTAAAGTTCATCGAATTGATCATAAAATATAAAATCGGACTGGTTAAACTTTAATGCAAAGTTAGTAATATAAAGTTTTCTTATTGTAATAGAGTTTTCTTTTAACCTTTTAAAGTACAAAACATTATCTAGCTTAGGAAAATAGGGTATCTCAACCTAACCTTGCCCTACAATGTTAGATTTACTCCCATTTGCAAATGTGACTTTTCCTTCCTTGCGATCTGCAAGGTCGGTAAAATATGACTTCTTACTAGTCATATGGATAGAGAACCCACTATAAAATGATATTGGTAAGTATCTTCAACCTTTAGAGTAACGTGAACATGGGATTTGTCATCATTCTTAGGTAACCAAGCGGAGGTAACCTTTTATTTTCCATTATCATTATTATATCTAGTCGTAGCATTGGAAGTGTTGTTGAAAGGCATAGAAGTCCTTTAAAGTTCTTGCATTAAAATTTTAGAAGCCACGACCAGGAACTCAAATTTCTCTTTAAGACTGGCATAGTCGCTATAGTTTTGTGTGGGAGTACACGTGCGAAAAACTCTTCCTAACTTATAGCAAAAATTCTCTAAGTTGGCCTTTTCATTTTTAAATGGTACAAACATACAATTG
This sequence comes from Sambucus nigra, assembly GCA_949130495.1. Lineage (NCBI taxonomy): Eukaryota > Viridiplantae > Streptophyta > Magnoliopsida > Dipsacales > Adoxaceae > Sambucus > Sambucus nigra. The sequence goes on along the minus strand of OX422217.1, from coordinate 221,339,075 downwards.
TTTGGGTCTACCGTCGTTAACACATTTAGGATGAGTTATCCTGTTTTGTGTTAGGTCAAGGCCTATATGGATCCATTAGGAACATCAGAGTTGGTTTGGGTGTATTTTTTTGGAAGTGGTTGCACCGTTGTAACCTATCATTGCATCTCCCGAAAACCTAATGCGAGAACTATGAACATATTTACAAACTTCTTTGATGTGTCCCCTAAAGTAAACTTAACCTATCGGGAACATTTCTCGAGTTGGGAAACTAGGGATTTATGTTTCTCATGGGTCTCCAATGAAACTTGAAGATCTCTTAGCCACTTTGCTAGCCAAGTCACTCTTTTCCCTCTTCACCGAAACTAACTGCTCACTCAGAGAAATCCTCACCGAGGTCACACGTTCTGTCGTTTCCTTTAGCTCCTTTTCTAACCATAACACCCTAAGAACAAAATTCATATTTTACTTTTTTAATATACTTGGCGTAAAGCTAGGCGTAGACTTGCTGCAGGCCATATTCTCCCTCACTTAAAATACTATCTCCCCACTCTCTCCAAAATGGTTCGACCCACTAACAAGCTATCATTTTTAGAAATTCTCTCATTTGTGTGAGACATTTTAAAATGTTAACATGATTATCCATGAACGCAGTGAAGTTACGTCCATGAGATGATTCATCTTCAGAATCCACCAACTCGACATAATTATTGCTTAGAGTTGTAATATAATCAACTTTACATTTTCTCTATCTCTTAAGCCTTGTATCACACTCGCAGGCTTTGTGAACCTTACCCTCACACTCATAGAATCTCTCCGAATTATCTTTCTTAGGTTATTATACTCTTAGTTTTCTTTAATCATTCTAAAAAATATTCCTTCCTGATTTGTATTTATTGTCTTTCTCAAAACTTGTATTCTCCACATTGGAAGAATTTTTACTTCTTAATTTGACAAAATTTTTAAATTTTTTTGCAAATAAGGCAAGATCATCTAGATCAAAAACAAACTTGGAGTCAGAAAATTGCTCTTTTTATTTGATTGGGCTTTTAAAGTAATCATTTTTTATCTATTTTTTTGGGTTTTGGGAAACCTATCTATTTTGCAATTTTGAAGGTATCCTACAAGCTCTTCTAACCTTAGATTATCTAAAATTCTCGGAGAACTAAGGACTACAACTTTTGCACTAAAACAAAAAGTAATGGATATCAAAATTTTCTTGACTACCCTTATCTCATGAATTATCTCACACCAATTAAAAGTGGAGTTCACAATACCAGACAAGCGTGCATAAAATTCAACAAATGTTTTAGACTGAAGCATGCTAATTGTCTTAAATGTTGTGGTGATATTTTGAATCTTATAATCTTTCACAATATTGGTACCTTTGTGAGTGGGTTGCAAGATATCCCATGCTTTATTAAACGTGGTACATGTCATAATATGGTGCAATTCAAAAGGTGTGACAATGTAAGGACATTTTTGTCCATTATCAATGTATTATGTTGCACGCCGTTACACCGTTGAAGAAATTCAAGATTCAAGATTCAACGGATCCGAATATCAAAAGAAGAAGAGGAATCATAGTCTAACAGACGGACCGATCCGCTGAAATAAAAGAACCGATCCGGTATATCAGAACGATCCGCCTCAGACCCGGACCGGTCCGCCTGGGATAAACTTCAACAGATTTTGTTCAGATTTTTAAGTCCCGAGACTTCTTATTTAAACCCACTACGGGAAGTGGTTTTCTAAGACTTATTCACACGATTTCCAAAGTACATAAAGCCCTAAGTCTTCACCTATTGATCATCTAGACTCTAGGTGTTTGATTCACACAAATTGCCAATCCTTTGTGAATCACTTTTCAACCCAGGAATGCACTTTTGCTGTTCACACCCTTGTGGAGAAGACCGTTCTTCTTCTCCATTGCAGCCCTACTGGAAAGGGATAGTTCCAGCCGCGACTACAGAATCCGATACCTGACGGTAATTCCTAGTCACTTGTATTTTCATTGTAATCCGAAATTGTATAGCCTACAATATTATAATGAAAATAAATGGTTTTGCCCCTTTGGGGGATTTTACCTCAATTGCATGTGTTTGAATGTTCTTGCTTAGATTATCATCTTATTCAATCACATATTTTTGCATGTTTAGGGTTTGTTTGGGTTAAAAGGTGTTTAATATATAAGTTGCTCATTTGAACGCAAGCACACACGTTCTCAAATTGGTATCAGAGCAGGTTACGCTAATCTATCACGTATTCCTATTTTCCGCAAAAATTTTCTAAGATATCAATTTTCTAACAAAATTGATTTTTGAAAAAAGTGCGTGTTCAAATGGAGAAGTTATATATTAAAATGCCTATTTTTGACGGGACAAATTATTCCTATTGGAAAGCTCGAATGAGGTCGGCTTTAAAATCCATAGATGAAAGGGTTTGGATTTTAGTTGAAAGAGGGTGGACACCTCCCTCCGTGACTATTGATAATGTGATCATTTTGAAACCTGTCACTTCTTGGACTGATGAAGAATTTAAATGGGCATCTTTTAATTCTAAGGGTCTAAGTGCTATTTCTGGGTCTGTCACACCTGATGAGTTCAAACGTATAATGACATGCACCATGTCAAAAGAGGCATGGGATGTTTTACAACTCACCCATGAAGGAACTAATGCTGTGAAAGAATCTAAGTTGCAAAATTTGACAACTCAATTTGAAACCATCACCATGCATGAATCTGAATGCTTTGATAAATTTTACGCTAGACTTTCTGACATTGTTAATACTAGCTTTAATCTTGGTGAACATATTCCTAATGCTAGAGTTGTTAAAAATATTCTTCGTTCTTTGCCTAAGCGTTTTATCACTAAAGTCATTGTGCTAAATTCTATGGGTAATTTAAATACGCTAAAATTGGAAGAATTTGTAGGAGATTTGCAAACTTATGAAATTGATATGTTCCCTAAAACTGCTAAATCTAAAGATAAGGGAATTGCACTTAAAGCCCAAGAGAGAAGGAGTGAGGGGTCGGCTAGAAAAAGGGTAGAGTCGTCTAGAAAGAAAGAGACTGACACGTCAGATTCTGAGTGTGATTTTGACCTAGATGATTTGGCTCTTTTTGCAAAAAAATTCAAGAGGATTCTCAAATTTAAGAAAAATGGCAATTTTAAAGATAAAAAGAAATTTGAGAAAAATAAGTTTGAAAAGAAAAATTAAAAAGACTCCAAAAATCCTCCTAAGAAAGAAAGTGAGAGATGTTTTGAGTGCGATGGTAGGGGTCATAGAGCCTTTGAGTGTGCCAATCGTCTGAATAGAGAAAAAGGGAAAGCTGTCCTTAATGCTACCCTTAGTGACGACAGTGAGGTCGAGACGGTGGATTCAGGAGATGAGTCACCGCATGAGTGTAACTTCACCGCATTCATGGCCAGTCAAGTGAGCACTCCTAGTTCTCTTCACGAAGATGAAGATGATGCTTCACAAGGACACCTCGATAGTGAGATTGATGTGAGTGAGGGGGAGGATGACTCAAGTGAGAGTGAGAGTGATATTCAACGCGCCTACGCTGAGTTATATTCTGAGTCATTTAAAACTAAAAAACGTAACAAAGCCCTAGTTCTTAAGATCACCGCCTTAGAGGAAGATTTAAGAAAGGCGAGAGAAAGAGAGTCCTCCACCTTCACCGCCATGAGAGAGAGAGAATCTGCCTGTGACGAGAAAGAGAGTGTGTTTAGAGAGAGAGAGAGTGTTTCTGAGAAAGAAAGAGGGGAGTTGACTAAACAAGTGGCTAGTCTTACGAGTGAGCTCCATTCCTCCGTGGAGACTCGAAAGAAACTTGAAGCCCTTGTTGCCCAGATGACTCATGATCTTGAGAAAGCACGGGAAGTCAAGGTTCAAATCGAGGACAGATCTGGGAAGATGGGAAAGATGCTCCTCGGACCCGCGTTAGGTTTTGGTGATCGGAAAGGAATTGGTTATGATGGTGCCTCCACGTCCCAAATTGCACCTGGACCAGTTCCTGAGCTTACTACGAATCCCTACAGCCATCGTCAAAAACCACGAAGGAGAGTTCGACCAAGAAAGGCAAACCAAGGTCCGCCTTTGACTGTACTCTTTTGTACTTATTGCAAAAGAAAAGGCCACCTTAGGAAGTCTTGCTATAGCATGGGTCAGACACGGCGTACTATTGCTCCACCACGTCATACTGATGAGTTTTCTAGTCTAAGAGAGCGAGTTGAGTTCTTAGCTGCCACGTCCCAGAGTTTAATGGAAGAATTCCGACGGATGTCTTTGTCATTTGTGAATGCTTATCACATTCTAGCTAAAACCAACAACAACAAAGGCAAACAAAAGGTCATCTCTTCTTGGGTGCCTAAGAAAGATAAAAAGGCCTTTGTTGTTCATGTTGCTCTCAAAGCACATAATACCTCACAGTGGTATTTTGATAGTGGGTGCTCCAGACACATGACAGGTGATGCCTCATTTTTTACGAATCTTGAGGACTATCAGGATGGCAGAGTCACCTTTGGAGATGGGAGCAAGTCTACCATTGTAGGACGAGGTACTGTCGAGTTACCTGGATTTCCTAAGCTAGAAGAGGTTTTGTACATCAAAGGTTTGAAAGCAAACCTTCTCAGCATTAGCCAGCTGTGCGACGCTGACTTTGCAGTAAAGTTTGACCGGGATACTTGTAAAGTCTATAATGAAGCCGGTAAACTATTAGTGCAAGGGGTGAGGACCGAGGAAAATTTCTATGGGACTGAGCCCACATCCTCACTTGTCTGCAACAGCGCCACGATCACTCCTATGGATCTGTGGCACCAACGTCTAGGTCACGTGAACGTTAGAGATCTTAATCGTTTAGCTAAAAAGGACCTAGTACGTGGCTTACCATCTCTTGGAAAGTCAACTTCGACCATTTGTGGACCCTGTCAGTTGGGAAAACAAATTTGTAATCCTCATAGGAAGTTACATTCCATTACCACCTCTCGTGTTCTTGAGTTGATTCACATGGATCTTATGGGTCCCACTCGTACTGAGAGTCTAGGTGGTAAGAGGTACATCCTCGTGATGGTAGATGATTTCTCCAGGTACTAGATTGTAGGTTTTCTGAGATAGAAATCCAATGCTGTAGAATTTTTAACGACCAAGTGCCATGTCCTGCAAAATCAACACGGTGTCACTATTAACAGGATGCGTAGTGATAATGGCACTGAATTCACAGAAGCAAAGGTAGACCTTTACTGTGATAGCCTCGGGATCAAACATGAGTTTTCTGCTATGAGAACTCCTCAGCAAAATGGGATTGTTGAGAGAAAGAATAGAACGATCCAAGAGATGGCTAGATCCATGCTTCTAGGTCGTAAAATTTCTAGGAGATTTTGGGCAGAGTCAGTGTATACTGCATGCCACACGGTGAATAGGGTGTATTTGCTTCCACACACACTTCAGACTCCTTATGAGTTGTGGACGGGCAAGAAGCCCAACCTGGCATATTTCCGTGTCTTTAGGAGTAAATGCTACATCCTATGGGATAGAGAGCAATTAGGAAAGTTTGACTCCCGGAGCGACGAGGGAATATTTCTAGGATATTCATCGACTAGCAGAGCGTACCGAGTTTTTAACCTGAAGAGCTCTAAGGTTATGGAATCAATAAACGTCACCGTGCAAGATGACGAGCCTTCGATGGTTATTAATCCTAACCTTCAGTGTGAGGATGAGGATTATTCTGAAAGTGATTTACCTGTTCCTCTCTCACACTCTGTGGACCCTACTCCTGTGTTAGGGGACACACCTGCTTGGGTTCGCAAGAGTCATGACCCGTCTGCCATTATTGGCGATCCCACTCTAGGGGTCAAGACTCGTGCTCAGTTAGAGAACGTTGTTAGCCATATTTTCTACACGTCCAAAGTCGAGCCCAAGAACCATAAAGAAGCACTTAAGGATGAACATTGGATATCTGCTATGCAGGATGAGTTGCTTCAGTTTAAAAAGAATAATGTCTGGGAACTTGTCCCCCGGCCTAGTGAGACTAATGTGATAGGTACCCGGTGGATCTTCAAGAACAAAATGGATGAAAATGGTACCATAATCAGAAATAAGGCTAGGTTGGTCGCTCAAGGATACACACAGATAGAGGGTGTAGACTTTGGGGAGACATTTGCTCCTGTTGCGAGGCTTGACTCCGTCCGTCTTCTGCTCGCCATCGCATGTCATCTGCGCTTCAAGTTATACCAGATGGATGTCAAGAGTTCCTTTCTGAATGTCATTCTACAGGAGGAGGTTTATGTGGAACAACCAAAAGGTTTTGAATACCCTCAGAACCCAGACCACGTCTACTATCTTAGAAAAGCCTTGTATGGTTTGAAGCAAGCACCTCGTGCTTGGTACGAGAGGCTTAATTCCTATCTCTTAGCTCGTGGCTTCAAGAGAGGGGGAGTAGATATGACGTTGTTCGTCAGGAGAGATGACGGTGCTATTTTGGTTGCCCAGGTCTATGTGGACGACATAGTCTTTGGATCCACATGCTCCCAGCATGCTCACCACTTTGAGGAGGAAATGAAAAGTGAGTTTTAGATGAGCATGGTTGGTGAGCTTACATTCTTCCTTGGTATCCAGGTTCGTCCGCTAGAGGATGGGATGTTCATCTCCCAATCCAAGTATGCTAGAGACCTAGTGAAGAAATTTGGTTTAGACTCTGCTAAGCATGCACGTACACCTATGAGTACCACTACCAAGCTTAGTAAGGACACTTCAGGCAAGGACGTAGAGCAAACGTTATATGGGAGTATGATAGGTAGTCTTCTCTACTTGACTGCCAGTCGTCCCGACATCGCCTTTAGTGTTGGAGTCTGTGCGCGATATCAGGCGTCCCTGAAAGAGTCACATTTACTCGCTCTAAAACGTATTATTAAATACGTGAGTGGGACTCTATCATACGATATTTGGTATTCCTTTGATACCGATGACCGTTTGACCGTATATTCGGATGCCGATTGGGCTGGGGATGTAGATGGTTGTAGGAGCACTTCTGGTGGGTGTTTCTATCTTGGTTCTGCTATTGTCTCCTAGCTGAGCAAGAAGCAAAATTCCATCTCTTTGTCCACTGCAGAGGCTGAGTACATAGACGCCGGGAGTTGTTGCACACAACTCTTGTGGATGAAGCAAATGTTGGGGGATTATGGGATTTCACAAGACACCATGATCATTTCTTGTGATAACACGAGCGCGATACACATATCCCGTAATCTCGCCCAGCATTCGTGCACAAAGCACATCAGGATACGTGAGCACTTTATTCGTCAGTTAGTTGAGGAGAACACTGTATCCCTGAGTTTTGTTACTACCGACCGTCAGTTAGCAGACATTTTCACGAAACCTTTAGATGCCCTTAGATTTGAGAGTCTTAGGAAGTCTTTGGGGATTTGCACAATTGATTGAGAGGTTTGTCTATGTTTAGAATAGGATGCTTTCTCATGTTCATATCATATGCTTACTATTGCTAGTCTGTTTTATATGTACCATTGCTTAGTTGTACAATTTTTTTTTTTTATGTTTATATTTCTTTTGAAAAATACAAAAAGATTTTATTTTAAGAAAATTTTTGAAAAAGACCAAAAAGATTTTTTGTTTTCTTAAGCACCTTTTATGGATGAGCATTTAAGGTAGCCAAGTCACAACTTCATTTCATTTATCCATGTGACTGTTTGATAGAGATTTGAGAGGCTACATCATTTCATTTATGTGCTTTACATTGGTTGGAGTCTTTGAGATGCAATTAGTGATATCTTCCTACATGTTTGACTCCTATATCCTTTATTGCACACATGCACGTCTATATTTGATTATTGCACTTGTCTATCTCATATTGGCTTGAGTGTTTCCATCTCAATCTTGTCTATACAATGTACAATATGCGATAAAACTTGACAAGATTGGAATGCATGTAAAAACCGTTTTGGTGAGACTGTATGTTTTTGTATAACGGGGTGGGGCTGCGAAAGGTAATCATCTATCCTTTGCGCAAAAGCCACCGTTAAAAAGGACCTAAAAATGGAGGAATTTTAATATCCGAGGTCCAAAGAGGTTAAAAGAGCCCGAAAAAATTTAAAGGCAATAAAAAGCACTTCATGCCAAATATGGGCCACTTAGGTTTCACCATAAATTCTCCAAAGTTTGAGAATTTAGAATGCCTCTATTCAAAATTATATCTGAGGGAGTTTGGTTGGAGAATCTTTAAAAGGGTTTGCACTTCCTTGAAAGTCCTGAAAAAGCATAAAATCATTTTGGACGTTATTGGTGTGAAAATAACTTTGAGCTTTGATTTGATGATTTGATTGAGTCAATATCTTATATTGTCATTATTTTACACCAAAGGAAGCATTTTAGTTCATTCGCTAGGAATATCCAATATTCATCGTGCACATATGTCATGTTTGTATGCATTGATTTTCCTATCGAATTTGATCACACTAATTCATTTATGCTATCATCGTCTTGGTTGCTTTGTGTTCATTCATGGTGTGATTTTATCCTAGTGACACCCCACACTTGCTTATTTGATTTCTTTCTCTCATTTGTCTATTTGGGGACATCATAAAAAGGGGGAGAATGAATTATCTTATTATGGGGGAGTTTGGAAAGTTTGGGTTTGCTCATAAATTGGTATACATGTTCATTTCATTTCAAACTCGATATGTCACTTGGTATTTTTCTTTGTCTCATGTGTATAAGTACAAAATGGATTATCATTGGATTTCACACCCTGATGAGAAAAGCGTTGAGATTCCGGCAGAATTGAAGAGCAAACGTTGTAGTCTTATTCAATTGTATATTTCCAGTTTTGGGTTCATGGAAGGGTAGATTTGTATAGGCATCATTTTTAGTTGTTTGATAATTCGGATGTTTGTTTTTATGTATGTTCCGGCATAGACATAGGGGGAGATTTGTAAGGACATTTTTGTCCATTATCAATGTATTATGTTGCACGCTGTTACACCGTTCAAGAAATTCAAGATTCAAGATTCAACGGATCCGAATATCAAAAGAAGAAGAGGAATCGTAGTCTGACAGACGGACCGTGCCGCTTAAATAAAAGAACCGATCCGGCTAACCGGACCGGTCCGCCTAAAGACCCAGACCAATCCTCTTGTTTGTCAGAAGGCCAGTATACCCCGGACCACAAGCGAACCGATGAAGCCTGGAAGCGAACCGATCCGATCATCAACGGACCGATCCGCCTCAGAATAAAAGAACCGATCCGGTATATCGGACGGATCCGCCTCAGACCCGGACCGGTCCGCCTGGGATAAACTTCAACAGATCGTGTTCAGATTTTTAAGGACCGAGACTTCTTATTTAAACCCACTACGGGAAGTGGTTTTTCAAGACTTATTCACCCGATTTCCAAAGTACAGAAAGCCCTAAGTCTTCACCAATTGAGCCTCTAGACTCTAGGTATTTGATTCACACAAATTGCCAATCCTTTGTGAATCACTTTGCAACCCAGGAACGCATTTTTGTTGTTCACACCCTTGTGGAGAAGACCGTTCTTCTTCTCCATTGCAGCCCTACTGGAAAGGGATAGTTCCAGCCGCGACTACATAATCCGATACCTGAGGGTAATTCTTAGTCACTTGTATTTTCATTGTAATCCGAAATTGTATAGCCTACAATATTATAATGAAAATAAATGGTTTTGCCCCTTTGGGGGATTTTTCCTCAATTGCATGTGTTTGAATGTTCTTGCTTAGATTATCATCTTATTCAATCACATATTGTTGCATGTTTAGGGTTTGTTTGGGTTAAACGGTGTTTAATATATAAGTTGCTCATTTGAATGCAAGCACACACGTTCTCAGACAACACCAAAAATTGCAATTAAGACTCGAAAGTTAAAATTACTCCTTTTAAAATCATCCTCCGTCCAATAAGTGACGACTTTGAGGCTAGTGACAACATCATTAGTCACAGTGGGTGGAGTCCACACTCTTTCGACAATAATCCAGATTTGATCATCAATTGATTTCAGTACCGACCTCATTCCATCTTTTCAATAGGCATAATTAGACCCATAAAAAATAGGTTACCCATTGTATGAGTTATCCATTCAACTACCAAGATTCATCCAGGAAAATTGTAAAACTAATCACTAACACCAATTTGAAAATGTTAGATCTCGGTTATATGAATATGTCATAAAGTAGGTCACCCACAAAAACCCCAAATTCAATTTAGACTTAATTTTATCTTGATTAATTTATGGGAGACATGGAAGATATTACAATAAAAAAGTAGCCAAGAAAAACTAACACCGAAAATAAGAACAAGAGGAAGATAAGAAAATTCCTTTCGGGCAAAGCATACATTCATCAATAATTTCGACTAGATAGAGAATAGAAAACTTAAAACACCTAGAGACCCACTTAGATATGCAGTAATGTCTTCCACTTGTTCACATTAAGTTATGAATATCTAGCATTGTCCCACAACAATATCCTCTGGCCTCGTTATCCATCACTCAGCTCAGGAATAGATATTCTTTTCTTTTCTCAATCGTGGAGAATAAAATCCGTAAAGGTCAGTAGTAGATAATTAACTCCACGAGTTTGGAGCATGGAATGTGCTCTTATTAGTTTAGAAAAGTGATGTCATATCATCTAAGGGTCTTGGATTGAAAAAAAGATGAGTTTGATCACAAAAAGGCCTCTAGAAGGCTTATAAAAAAAATTAACTTCGCATCTCAATATACAGGGAGAAGTATCTCCAATAAATAGGCATGAAATATTGCATTCAAAATCTGACCAAAATAAATTTTTGCGTACGCATTTAAATGGAGGTATGTCTCGTTCGAAGGTAGTGCCTTTTCTCATTTAAACATACTTCAAACGGATGATCAAATGAGATTCCAGATCCTTCCAAAGGACACAAGAATAGATCTCATTCGAATGAAGTGTGAAGCATTCTAATGAGGTATAAGATCTCGTTTGAATGACAACCAAATTTCGTTCTCATGATTTAGCGAACTTTTTTTCAAAAAAACTTTAAAATCATTTTAGGAAAATATTTTATGTTTTTAACTCCTTTAAAAACACCCCTGAACAAAAAGAGTTTGTGAAACAACCTCATATAATTTTTTTTGATAAGGTAGTGAGGCTCAATCATCTACTCTTACATTCAGTAACTAATTCTTCTTCACTTAAAGTCTTGAGAATGTTCATGATTGTGCAGTGGGGTATAATGGGATAAGCCAAACTAAAATAAACAACGAGAAATTATGAATCTTCCTCTTACATTAATTGACTCATATTGTCTTAATAAATTAACTCATTGGGGAAATTAATTTATTGAAATATGTTATATTGTAATATAACTATTGGGATTTATAAAATGTCCGTTCTTTTACTTAAAATAATAGGATTTAAGTCGGTTGGGTTAGTACAACAAATAGACTTGTCTCTTCTCAACCTCATAATATTGAGAAGAGTTTTGATAAGATCAATAAAGGTGGTGATAACATAGCTAAAACACATATTTACCCAAATCTTAATTAATATAAAAACAATGGGAATGGTATATCTCAATTAAAGTACTCTTTTATCATACGAAGTTTAATTCATATCAGGAACTGCACTCGGCCGGATATTGCTTACTCTAGTAGAAAATTGAGTAGTTATAAACGTAAACGAGGGGAAGAGCATTGGAAAACCACAACGAGTTTTATTAGATATCTAAGATATACCTGTAATCATGGATTGCACTACATAAGATATCCAGATGTACTTGAAGGATACAATAATGCTAAATGGATATCTGATTTGAAATAGTGAAAATGTACAAGTGGACATGTATTTGCACTTGTTCATTTTGTCGTGTCTTGGAAATACTCAAAATAGACTTTTATTATTAAATCCACCATTGAATATGAATTTATAGCTTTAGATAAATATCTATAAGAAGTGGAGTGGCTTGAACACTTTTTATAGGATATATCAATGTGGCCAAAACCTATGCCAACAATTTGTATACATTGTGATAATCAATTGCAATTGGCAGAGCACATAGTCACATATATAATGGTAATTCTCGAAATATACGTCGAATATATAATATTGTTTAATAACTTCTCTCTAATGAAATTATGTCCAATGTTTATATTAAGTCCAAGGATGTTATAACATATTCGTTAGCTAAAGGTTTGAATAGAGAGAGAGAGTGTGTGTATAACTTATCAAGGGGAGTATGACTAAAGACTATTAATTTTATAGTTGTATTGATGGCAATCTAACCTAGATGAATGGAGTTATTAAGATCTAGGTGCAAAGTGACAACTATATCTTGACAGATTTTTGAAATGAGCACTTATGAGTTTTTAACTCATACCTATTCTTATGATAAAATAATGTTGCCTACAAAGTAAGTACGGATAAGTTTAGAATTTAATGACTCTTACATCTTGGAAATATAAGTGGGGTATAATATGATATTGTTCATGGTAAGTGACCTATGTGAGTGTGAATGGGCCAATCTTATGAGAACTTCAAAATGTCAAAATTCTTTAAAGCCCTCATGAAATTAGGAGTTATTTGGGTCCAAAATAAACACAACCAAAAGAACTAACTTTGTTCAAAGAATTAATAGGTGAGGCCAACTATCATGGTTTACATCAAATAATGAGCAATTGAATACATATTTTTCACTTGTTAGTAAGTAAATCCGGTAGTCTTTAACTAGGGAAAATCGAAGGCCAAAACTATCTCTCCTAATGCAGGAATTTTTGTATAGAATTCCATTTGTGCTTGTATAATTTTTTATATTGATCCAACCAATTTGATTCATATGGGTATTGTTGGAATTTATGGTATTAATCGAGTTAACAAAACTAACTTTTGGTCAAATTTAGGATCAATTTAATATGGGACACAGACGTCTTTCGAGACAGTTCTAAGTGGTAATGCATTTTCCTCATGAGAACTATAACGTACTCACATGTGTAAAATTATAAATTAATGAATGATAACTTTTAGCTCAAAGTACACAATTGAACATGTAATTTGGTTGAAGTGTTATGTTAAAGACAAAGTTCCACATAGATGGAATATAAGAAATGTCTGTGGTATATAAAGACCCATTTTGGTTTATAGGTTTGGTGCCCTTGGGGTACGCAACTATTTGAAAGAGGGGTGATCGACATGGGTTTGTCTTGAATTTTAATCCCACATGTGTGCGTCGTTGCTTCCCACTTGACTTGACCTGGTTTAGTCCAGTTCATCTCGACAAGGCACGGACGTGGGTCATGGCCTTTGGGCATTGATTTGTATAAATTTTTTGGGCCAAATTTTATTGGGCCTTTTCTTAAATCTCTGAGTTCAATTTTTTGGTGTGTATTTTATTTATTTCTGGCCCAATTATTAATTCCATTCTTTTACGAGTTTGTTGTTACAATTACTGTCATAGTTAGGAACTACTTTAAATATTTTTTAACTTCCAATTATATTTTTTTAAACTAGTGGCTTGTGTTTTATTTTTTTTATTGCTTTTTATGACATAATTTTTGTCTTCACTCGGTCCCATTTTGGTTTCCATATAAAGCAAGTTTCTCCCACTGTACGTTTGCCACTAACTTGAAAGTTGGAGTGATACTATTACAAGTGTAGATTTTTGTATCTTAGGAGATGATTTCCATTAATTCCATAGAGCACCATTAAAGAACAAATCTCGTCTTAATGATATAGTGTTCAACAGTTTCCTGAATCAATTAATTCCGCAATTTGTCCCAATATGTTGTTTGAGTTTGTTAGATTATTATTCATGCATTAATTACTGTTTATATATATTCTATAAATTAATCAAAATTCATTTTGGAAAACGGCCTTCAGTCTTTTATTACTATGAAGTCCCATATAACTTTAACTTATGGTTGGGAGAGGAATAAATGAGAGAAAAAGGAAAAAATATCAGTACGTATCCTTAATTTCATAAAACAAGAATCTTTTAAAATAATGTTAATTTGTTACTTTTGGGGTTATTGAGTTTGATCCCCGAATCTCATTACACAAAAATAGAATTGGCCTTCGAAACCCAAGGGTGTGTTGTGTGGTTAAGTTTGATTCCCCTGTCAATATAAACTCAGGGCCATGGATATGAGAGAGTAATATCTACTTTATAAGAATTTTTTGGAGTGGAGGGATTAGCCTGAGGTGCGTGCACGCGTCTTAGGATGGATCACCATCCATAACAAGAAAAAAGGACTGGCCTCTCATGTTCTCAAATTATATGATTGATTTTTAATTTAGACTGATATTGTCCCTCATAAGTTTAGTAATTTGGTTAATTTAAAACGGTAGTAAGACTCCACTACTAATTATTTCCACAATAACATGGATCACTCCTTTTTTCTTTCTCATTCTTATAGTTAGATTATGATACAACACAATGTGAAACCGTGCCATAACATCAACTAACATGCAATTACCGATTCATAAGTTGAACCATTATAATTGTTTATAATTTTGATGTCATCCAAATAATACTCATTGAGTCAAATTTAGTGTTTATCATTTTCTCCGTTAAAGACCAATTAAAATTCAGTAATTTAAGTAAATAAGAAATGTTACTAAAAATACTAAATAGCTTATATAATTTAATCAAATTGACTTTTACTAACAGTGAATTGTAGTAACGTAAATCATTTATGCGTCTAATTTTATTTGTAAATACGTAGATTTATTACCTGTATATGATTTATTATTCTAATAGATAATTATGGGTGAACATGACACACCACATTAATGTAAGGATCACATTTTAATATGATTTTCATCCAATTATATGTTCATCTGTTTATTCACAAACATATAAGACTTGTACAAGGTAAACAATGAAATGAATATGACTTAACATTGCTCGTTGTCTACCTTGGTTCCAACTATGAAATTAATCTTCATGAGGTCAAAAAGTTTTTATAATGTGGATAATTTACCAGTGATTAACAACTTTTAAAAGTGATAAAAATGAAATCTTAATTAAAAATTGTGTTTCCATGAGAAATGTACTACTTGTCATACATTTTCTTGGTAATGCATGAAAATAGTTTTCCACGTAATTGGAGAGAGAAAATTAAGAAGCCATACAGGAAAATGTCAAAACTGGAGTGAAAATGCTTAAGGCAGTGTAGTACCCTAAATTTTCGTCATAATTAACTAATTGTTAAATTAATTATTAATTTGTGATGAATTGTTATTTGCATTTGACATGCGGTACGTCACTCATTATATTTGTTATATGATGTTGTGTAATTCATTTATGTAATCAATCGTGTGTTATGTGATTTAACATTTTTTTGGAAGTCCGCATAATACACGATAATTCATTAATTAAATATTATAAAGGACTTATTATTATGGTAGACTATGGAATGGTAAATAACTAGACGTTATGAGTTTTCTTATTTTGATAATTTCCTTAGTCTCGGGTCTCACCGATCGTGAAGTAGCTTCTTGTAAAATCGAGTCATGCGTAATGCATTAATAATTAAGTTTTAACTAAATTGACTCGTACTGGCTTAATAAATTAACAACATAGGGAAATTAATTTATTAAAATATTTCATATTGGGTTTACTTTTGGAACATTTAATATGTTTGTTTTTACTTAAAATTTTAATATTTAAGTCCATTAGGTTAGTACATGACTTTTGAAGGGGTTTGGGAAATTTGGAGTATTATTTGGACTTATTAGTTTGAGGATTATGTTGGGCCGAAGACTAATTTCCTGGGAATCAAGAATATTCTGTTAATTAAGGAAACCTAAAATACAATTTTAGACAATGTATAAATACTAGAGATCTTGAGGGAATAGGAACACAAGTTGAAGAGAAATTAGAAGGTTTTAGGGCTTTGATTAATAAATCAGTCCATAGGTAAGTTTAAATCTACTAATAATTTAATTGGGATTGTGTTATGATATTAGTAGTCTTTGGAACCTAGATTAAAAGTTGTGTAGTGTTGTTTTAATCATCCAAAAGTTCATTTTTGTAATTAATTTAATTGGTAAGTTAAACTTTAGGCCATGTTAATGAATTAATATGTTTTGATGACAATCCCAAGAATTAGTCTTCAAATCTGAATGAAATAGATATGATCTTAATCATATTAATAGTAAATTTATAATACCCTCTTGTTTATTATATAATTGATCCAAATTTTGACATGGATACGGTAGAATTATGAACCTAGAATTTTGAGATTCATAATCTGAAATTAATGTATACTTCTTTTCATAAATCATCTAAAAGTTTTCATTTAAGTTGAATTTTTATCTAAAGATGTTTAAAATAATTATTAGGCGTTCTTAAGGTTCTAGGACATTAGAGTACGTCGTTAGTGGTGGATTAGGATTGCTGAGTTCATAAATTAGGGTTTGAGGAAGGAGACATCTGATTTTCAGAGTATTTGGGTTTGTTGAGCCCATGCACACGGATCTGTGTGCATGCCAAGCATTATCCCCATGCACATGGTATATACATGAAGTTTTGTTTGTGGGGTTTTCATATAACGATGCTTGATGAGAGTTTATGGAAAATCCTAGGTGGATACTGTAAGCTATTTGGATCTAATGTGTGGAGTTTAGTTTCGATCGACATATATAAAGCTGAAGATGATCTAATTAATCGAATTTAAATAATCTGGAAAATAAGACAGTTTTAGGAACTACTGAGTAGGAATAATCTCTATGTAATGTCTTGATGATCATAAGTGTAGGAGTGAGAATTGGGATGCTTTATGAGAACGATAAATGCTTAGTGATTGTGTAGATTATACGTTAGTTTACAATGATTTCATGCCCAATGAGTACTGTAATAATTCTATTAAAAGTTAGGTGTGAGATGATGCCTAGATTTAGGGAGCCTTAGGAATTTAAGATAATGTTGTATATAATTGATTTTTAAATTAATGTACATATTAACTACTAATAATAAGAGCCTTAATGTGTATCCCACTTGAGTAGGGTTTGTACTTGTGTATTTTACCCCAGTGCATAGGGTCGTACTTTTTTACTTGATTTATGTGCAATAACACTAAGAGATTTTGTGTGTATTTGTGTGGGATGTACTATGAGGGCTTTAATGGGGTGCGTATGATGATAACTGGGTGTGTTATTCTCGATGATGTGATGGTCTTTGCCTGGGTCCTATTTTACCATCCCTATGTATGGTGCCCATATGTGTGGTGAAGACGTATTGATTTACCCTGTTTTGGTGACGTGAGGTTATGGGCTTAGGAAACCCTATAACTATACCTAGTACACACGAATGATCCTAGAAGGAAATATGGACATTTCTTCATACTTTTATTTACAGTATAAAGTGAATCCTGTGAGATTTGATGTGGGTTATGTACACTCACAGATATTCTAGATTATGTGACATTGTTTTGAGATGGCAATACCAAATTATGGTTTATACTAGTGATGTATAACAATAAACCTATAACTTACGAATATATAATGAATATACTAACTACGTATATACTAAATCCGTGACATGATTATTTGAGACTGTGAGACTTAAGACATTCATTTAGAATCATAGCTAGATACCATTATTGATTATTATGATTAGTAAGGGAGATGATTTTAAGATAAGAGAGTTTTGTATAATAAATGAGTCTTGAGTATGAGAAGAACTTATGACAAATGTAACTCAATGGGTTTAGGTGTCGAACCACATGTTGATCTTAGGTTATTGGGGTTGCGTAACTTAAATAACTTAAAGTTCACTTAATATGGGAGGAAATGATATATACACACATATTTGGTCCTACTTTGGAAATATTTGTAGTATTCCTAATCAAAACTGTTCTATAAGAGGCAAGTTCATATAATGGGGGTCTACTAATTCAAATAATAGAATACTATTATGTATTCATATTTTAACAACCTTTATTTATTGGTCCATTTGGAAAGCTAGGAATAAGGTAAAATATAAAGGACAAGTTATATGTTCCTAATATTACATCTAAGATTTATTCAATGTTAAGCTTTCATGAAGTGAATGATAAAATACTTTCGCCCTTTTTCTCTTCGGTTTTTTTATATTTTATGTGCTCCAAAAGTAGACCTATAAAATTAGTGATAAGGGTCCAGTGGTTACATCCATAAGGAATAATGATGAAATTGAATGTCGATGACAATTCTATTGGAAATCCAGGGAGTACAGGAGGAGGAGGAATTATTAAAAATCGCTACTAATGTTTTTTGAGAGGTTTTGCTATTATTTTGGTCATGTGAAGAATTAGCCTACAAGTAAAGAATTAGCCTACAAAGATTCTTAGAGGAATAGAGGCGTGTGAAGAATTTTAATTTATAGAATGATCATCGAGTCGAATTCAAAAGTTTTGGTGGATTCCTTACAAGTAAAACTTCAATGTCCATGGAAAATACAATTCTGTGTGGAGAAAATAAAATAAAAAACTACAAATCATTCGGTGATTTTTTGGCATACTTTTAGGGAAGGAAATAATTGTGCATATTTTCTTACTAAATTTGTTGTAATATTATTCATAGTTGGTTTTAAATTTCATTCGACACTTTACAAGAGAGATGATTGGCTTATTTAAAATGGATATATTGAGATTTCCAAGTTTCAGAAATTGATAATAGGCTTTTTTTAAAGCATTTTGATGTTTTTCATAGTCTATTGATTCTGCTTTGTATACCCTTGGCTAGGGATATTCTAGTTTATATGATTTAATAATATAGGGGGATCTATACCTCTTCCATTAAAAATATATAAGACAAAGATTCATTATTATATTTTTGGTACAACTTCAATTAAATTCTTACTCTTTATAGACTTATTGGGTTTAATCCTCTGTTGTGTTGTTTTCCACAAGCCTTAAGCCATTGTTTATGTCATAGACTTGGGATATTTGTTGGAAGAATATAAATTGCGGCATTCTATACATCATCCCTATGGTATAGGGATAGTGTAGTGCTAACCTTTTACATATTTGTAATTATTCATATTTCCATTCAGGAAATTGTATTTATTTTAGATTGTTCCCGAATCAGAGGTCACATGAGGTGTAATTTCATTTTGTGATGGATATTGTATTGTTGAGATTTTTATTCGAGAGTTTGATTTGATTCTCAAAGCAGTGCTTGGTTTCAAAGATGTTGTATTTGATTTAGAAATTTATCACTTTATATATCATTTACATACTTCTTTTTATTTATTTCAGTAAGCTGAGAATGTTAACAATTGTTTTATTCCCCTTATTTTTGTATTAGACCCGATCGATCTATTTATGGATTTTATGGGGGTTTAAGAGTTGGTATCAGGTAGTTCTATGTTTGAGTGTCCTAGGGTTTTTAGTGAGTCCGTCTATTTTTCGCATTGTGATTTAATAAATTTAGATCTTAGTCATTTAGGGTTGTACTCTTTATAATGACAGCTTCTTAGGAGCTTTTGTGCCATTTTTCTATACGAACGATTCGAATAGACATAAGTGTATTAAAATGATTCCTTGTTTGGATTTCCTTTGTGACATTCCCCATGCATGAGATTGATTTTGGTCGGGATTTGGAGACTATTGGGCATGGGACCTTTTATGTGTGCTTAGAGTATGGTTTGAGGGGATGTGTTTTCAACTCACCATCAGTAACATCATGAGGATAAAGTTTTTGATCCTAGTCAAGGCGATCGTTGGCATCTAGGATGAGGGATAGTTTAACTATATTTCTATTTATCCTTAATGAGAGATCGATATAGAAAATAAGTAGGATTTTAATGTTATCAACAAAAATGTTATAAGATATATAACATTAGTATAAATTTTACATAAGGATTAGGTTGGTGTAATCGGATAACCATCCATCATCACTTTTGTTCAGGTGGTAGAAGTTCCCATCCTATATCTCTAGGATCATCATAACTATCTAAAGTTCAATTTTCCTAAGATTGAGATGATTGAAGATGGAGTAGGACCAAAAACTAGATATGGCATAACATTGCGTCGAGCTAGGGAGGACCTCTCTTGCAAAAAGAACATCATAAGGGGTGTAGACCCTAAGAGGTTTCTAGAGAATATAATCGGGGTTATTATAACCATTAGAGATAAGGGAATTATAGGTAGTGGGTCCACGACCAATAAGAATAGGGCCGATGAGATAAGTTTTAGTATAACTGACTGTAAAGATAGAGTCAACACGACCTCTATTTGATACTTCCTTTAGATAAAATTATTAAACTTGTGGCTAGTGACACCACTTAGTTGTAGATGCCTTAGAGGAAATGAATCTTATTGGTATAACTTTAGGAGAGTGTTGTGTTTATTTTTATGGATCATGAGTATGGGTCTTATTATTGAATCGAGGGTTTTAGTTCTATTATTAGTAGTGAGTTTATTTAATTTAGAGATATATAGATTCTTATCATTGTACATTCTTTACATGTGGATACCTTAGTGGGAAAGTGTTCTGCCTTCCGTTGTGACTGTGGATATATGGTAGTGTGTTTGGCCATCTTGATGTTCATCCGCTTTATTATTTAAGTCTTGTAGCCTTACGATTTTTATGGATGGTTGGTTAGTAACTATTTATTACTATTTTATCAACTACTATGAGTAGACTTTATGGTTACCATTTTCGAGCATAGATTGTTTGTTACAGTCATGCTTAGGCTCAGCTAAGGGTCTATCACACATTTGTGTATATATAGGTACGATCACATGATAAGGTATTACAATTCCGTATATATATTAGCGACATTCCTAGATTATTCCAATTTTATTCGAAAAGGTACCGAGTTACACCCTACAATAAAGATTTATTATAACCTTAGTGTTGGAACTAACCTTTGGCCCATTGTGAGAGAACCTTTTTATTTGGATCCGTTGGAGATGGATAACCGTTGTGAGAGTAAAAATTATAGTTTTGAGACAGTGGTTTATTTAGAGGATTAAGTAACCATTGGTAAGATCCAACCCTATTTCTTAAGGAATGGATGGCCCACTGGGTCTTATGTGGACCACTGTGAGGTAGGAAGGGTTAAGATATGAAGCGAGAAGCTCCATATCTATTTATTAAGGAAGGGATGGATCACTGGTTTATGTGGACAATTGGGAGGAAGTAAGGGTCGTGATATGGAATGAGTGTTTATTGGCATGTATCGATGACCCATTTGACCAATTAAGAGGAATATAATTCTACTGGATATAGAATGGCATTTAAGTTATCACCAGCTATGGAAAATGAGAAGAAGATATCCCAAAGGGAGTCATCTGACACATTATGGGGAAAGTCCATCCAGGTCATTCGAGTGGGTTTACGAATGCTCCGTATGTGTTTAGACAATTATCATTTTGTGAATTTTGAATGTAAGTTGATTAGTTAATTGTCTTTAACATCATTATCCTATTGAAGAAGATTTTTTTTTTGAGGTGGATATTACAAAAAAATTTAGGTCTTGGGTGGATTGTTGAATTTTTGACTGGGACATGGTATATAAGTCGTAATTGAGAGGAGTTCCTTTTCTTCTTTTGGCTCAGAAAGAGGCTGCATTTTCTAAGGGAGATTGCTTGTTCCCAAGCGTCCAAAGCTACGAAAAGTAGTTTTGTCCGAGGTGCGTAAATTTGTGGTTTGTTTATACGTCCTTGGAATGACTAGATGTACCATAAGTTAGGGAATTAGTATTGGTAGTTAAGTGGAGTGGTTATTAGCATATTTGGTGTCTAGTTGTTTCTCTACCAAAAGTGCAGGTAGATCATCAGAAATGTTTGAAGAATTATAATTATTAATGATTCTAGTATAGAAATGGAATGATAGATTCTTAAATTTTATCATAGGGTATATAAGTCCTAAAGGGGAACTACAAACATCTTTTTTAATTAAGATAGATTGACCAAGCTGAATAAGAGCTACGAGTTAGAAATTTTCTCATATCAGGATGTGTCCAGGACACCTTAGAGGAGGTTGTGCTCATAATATAGTGTATGAAGACTACTAGAGAAGGAAAAAGATATTTGGAGAGAATTATAAGTATGGTTTAGTATTCAAGAGGGATATTAGGTATTTTTATTATCTCTCCAACGAAGGGAATTTTTAAGTTTGAGTTCCAAAGGAAGTTGGCACCCGGATATATAGATCCTTTTTATGAGTCTGGTTAAGGGTGAGATCAGTGTCAGTTGACCTTAACTCATCACCATCAACACGTGCACAATTCCTTACATAGGTACATGATAAAGAGAGTTCTTAAGAGATAAGTGGACGTTTCAACAATTAGACTATTTTGGTGTGATTAGTAGTCAAAAGTTGTTTATGACTAGACACCTTACTGTGTATTATGTCAAAGAGAGAGTGGATCCCAAGGTATTATGTGAGGATTCTATAAGGCCAAGATTTTTTTAGAGTTACAAGTTAGGTGTATAAAAGAATCAAATTTTGATGACAAAATTCCTCCTTTAATGGAGGAGGAAGGAACTACCCCGTATATTTATAATAATTGTTTGGTTGTTGAATTGATTATTTATCAGTGATGAATCTTTATTTTAATAAAAATACAAGAAACTACAAAAAATTGATCATTTATTTCAGATTTTTTTGGAGTCTGAGATTGCATGAGGAGTACTTGAATTTTGAGATGGATATTATATTATTGAGATTTTAATTCTAGAGATTGATTTGCTTAACAATGACTGGTATAAAATATGTGGTATTTAATTCAAAACTTTATTACCTTGCATTTCATTTACATATTTCATTTTATTTATTTTGTTATGCTCAGAATGTTACAACATGTTTTTGATTCCCGTGATTTTTATTAGACCTTATCAATCTATTTATGTATTTTACAGGGCGTCACAGGTAGAAATTTTGAATCTTCCACTAACACAATTATTATAAATAATTTATACATCATATGTTTAGATGATTGGACTAAAATGTGAAATCATTATAACTTAAAAGAATGTGACATCTCCAACAATACTCATCTCCAAATTAGTAGCAACAAAATTTTAAAATGCAAAAAATAATGGAAATCAAAGAGGAAATTTTCAAGGTCCTTTGTTTAAAAATAAATAGTACTAGGATCACTTTCAGTAGATATTTTAGGTACTCCTAGGTAGAGGTACAACAAAGATGGTTTGATGTTTATTTGTTTGCATTGTCAGGTAGAAATTACTTGTATCACACACATCTTTTGGCTCTGCAGTGAGAAATTCTATCTTTTTTATTTAAATAATTTAAAATTTCTAGTTAAATTTAGGATACGTAGGTTTCTTTACCCATTGCGTTAACTTAATGTAGATAAATCTTAATAGGTGAAAACTAGGGGAATTCTTACTAATACGAAAAAGGTTAACATCTCTTCACCGTTTTTACTCATGGATAGCATGAGGTAACTTTGTGTTGTAAAATAACAAGTTGTTAATTAAATGAAATTTACTAATGAGGTCAACTCCATTGATCATATGTTATAAAGATGGTTATGAAAAGCATTGTACTAATAAAAACATTTCAGCCCAAATTTTTTGATTGATCATGTATTAGATAGTAAAAACAGGAACTATGTTTAAATCTGTAGATGGAGCTTGAAGGTAATCCTGAGATTAGAGATAATTCCCCCATTTACAACAGTGTTTGGGATTAAGGCAGCTCAGCGTGGCAGTCTAGAGGGCCTTCCAGCGAAGAAGCTAACCGAGAGAGCTCGTCCTTTAGTAGTCTTGTTGTATCTTTTGATTATATTGAATATGCGATATAATAATTGTAATGATGTAACGATAATAATGAAATTATGTGAGGTCGAACGATACTCACGAGAGACCAGGCCTAGTAGGGTCTGGGAGAGCTTTCATGCTCTATCGAAGGACCTCGCCTTGGGAACTTCAGAGGGACTTATTTTCGAGGATTGAGAAGTGAGGCACCGTTGGGGCATGTCATAACCATCTTCGATACACCTGGTAAAACACTAAAGAACCCTGATCGTCTAACCTCGGGGGGGGGGGGGGGGGGGTTGATCAACCTTGAGTTCCATCGGGCATTGAGTTATGAGCCAAACAACCCTATACTTAATGTCAGATCTGCTTTATGTGATGTCACTAACCAGCTAGGCAATGTCAGACCTGCACTTGAGTAAACCACCGTGGTATTTGGGGCTATCAGATAGGTGGTGAGACACCTCTGTGACGGAAGCCCCCTAACACACAGTGGTTAGGCAAAAGGCATGTCTTGGCATTTAATGCTTATACCGTGGAGATAACTAGTGCATCAGGTATTTAATGCTTATGACATAAAGTATGAGGGATGTTTTTCACAAGCATTAATGAATGATTTGCCTCAGGGGTAGTGTGGGGGGATATTTAAGGACCCCAACCACCTCTGAGTAGGCATCATGTTATTATTGAGAGTTCATAAGTTATTACTAGAGATATTTATTACGAACCAGAGAGTCTACTCACCCACCATTGTCATTCATTACGAAGATTTAATATTTGACAAAGATTATTGAGGGTGGTAGGGGTGTTTTTACTTCGTACGAAGGTGTATCTAGGGAGCTCATTTTCTCTCTCCCTCTAATCAATGTTGCATCTAAGTTCATTTCTACCTCCTGAGTTATACACGAGAGATTTGGGAGTTTAAACTGAGTCTATCTTCATTGAGTCGTGCTTGCATTCCCTATGGTTAATCAATAGTGTTTCTATTTAACTTATCATTACCATACTCAAAAGGGGTTACGCCTCCATGTAATATAAAGTACCCTCTTACATTTGGTGACTCCGTTGGGGAGGCATTCTTCTAAGAAAGGTGTATGGCGCAAGATAACGTTAATCAAAGGTTTAACTTTGATGACATTCAACATAATGAAGAACAGGCGACGAGAGAGATGGAGGCTTCAAGGGATGGGGTTCCTTGAGTATAGGTACCTCCAGTTCAAGCGGCAACAGGTGTCCCATGAGTGGAACAAGCTTCAATGAGCGTCGGGTTGGGACCAACTCAAGTGACACTCCTTATGAATAAATTTTACGAGTTTTTGCAAACTCCTATAGCTTCAACGGTGTTGGAAGGATTTGAATCCAATTCCTTCATAATACCAGGGGCAGCCCCAACGGCCCCACCAAGTGCAGTCATAACAAGAACGGTCCCAGTAAGTATACCTTGTGTTGTAAATGCAACAGCGGGAACCCCAGGAGAATCAACGGCTCCAACTGTGATGATTTCTCCAACTGCAATGGGCACGCATCCTATAGTCCCATTGGTTTCCACTTCAATGGCATCGCCCATGGAAGAGATGGGTAAGGAGATGCAGAAAGAGATGCTAAAGTTCATGCAAGCCTCCTTGCAATCTGTGGCTGAGGTAGCTTCATCCTATGGCAATTTTCAGACACCTTAACCCCAAGAATACATTGATGAGCCCTACCTAAAAGATTATATTCCTCCTATTTTTGAAAAATACACAGGAAAGGGTGGAAACCCGAAGGAACATATCAAATGCTTCGTTGAACACTTAGGTTGAGGGAATTTTCTAAATCCTTAACCGATATGGCATACACTTGGTATTCTCACTTAGCTCCCAAGAGTGTTTCCGAATGGGAGGAGATGCACGTTTTGTTCGTCCAAAAGTTCTTTCTAGCAAAAGATGAGTTTACTTGACCCAAATGGGGAGGGAGAAGTAACGACTCGGGAAAGAAGTGGTGTCTTACGTTCGAAGGTTCAGGGAAAGGTCCCTCGATGTGAGGGAGGAGTCCAAAGAGTTCAACTTATTGCAGATCTGTGAGGAGGGGCTGCTTCCTAAGTACATCTTCCATCTCATTAATGAGACACGCAAGGGGACTTTTTCGACATTCCTAAAGGCAGCAAGAAATATATCAATGGTGGTACGACCAAACCCACTGGTGGTACCCATGATGTTTAGTCAGCCGATAAAACCTGTGGGGGGGAGGTCTCAACCCCCACGGGTAGGGTACACCGAGGGAGCAGATGGGGGTAAGGTGTCGAAGAAGGAAAGGGGACCCACCACCATTGCCTTGTACAGTGGAGGAGGCTGTCAGCTGTTACAATGCAATGGTACAAGGAAGAATAGTTTATGAACCAAAGGGCATTCCCATTAAGGAACCTGATGCGGCAACAAGGGCGGATCCCAAATATTGCCAGATTCATCAAAACATCCAGCATCCAATAGAGAGCTATTTCACGCTAAGAAGAATCATCGACAAGTATGTGAAGGTAGGGACATTACAAATCCCTTCGCAGAACGTTAACAACAACCCACTCCCAGCACATGGGGTCAATCTGGTGGTGGCCTATGATGAGGAGGCAGAAAGAGAAGAAAGATAGTTAACGATAAAGAAAGTGGAGTTTGAAGAATCTTTAGAAGATTGTACTAAGGGAATGGCTAACGTAGTATTAGCCTACGATGAAGCAAGCGCTAAAGACGTGGAGGATGTATACACCGTTGAAGGTGAGGAAGAAAACCAAGTCATCGGCAACTGTGCAATTTCAAAATCCCCAAATTTCACATGATTTTTCGACCAAGTAGGGATACCGAAGGAGAGTAGATTGGAAATAACCCAAGAAATCCTTAACGTTGCGAGGAAAAATGTAGTCCCTTCGCTGAGATGGAAGGGACCCATGGCTAAGTTGGTAAAGAGGTTCCTGTCAGATGTAACTTTCAGCGATGTAGATAGGGCCGTAAGGTTCCCTCATAACATGCCATTGTTTATGACCTCTAGCATCAACAGAGTTAATTTTGCAAGGACTCTTATGGATGGGTGATCTTCCATCAATATCATGACAATTAACTCTTTCCACAAAGCCAATATTCTAGAAGAAAGGTTAATCCCCAAGCCTTTGGTGATTTTGAGATATGACAACCAATCTTCTAAGTCCATTGGGTACATGAATGTTGGGATCGTGATGGGAAATTTGAGTTCCCATATCAAGTTCCACATAATAGAGAGTGAAACTTCCTACCATCTGCTGATAGGAAGAGTGTGGATGCACAACTAAGGGCTTGTTCAATCGACGTATCACTAGTGTGGCAAGGAGAATATCAAGGGAATGGAGGTGACCATTAGGTCTATGAAGAGGCCCTTCTCTGTAGAGGAAGCTCACTTGGTAGATGCGGTATTTCACACAAATTTGGAGGAGGATGTCCCGGTCCTAATGAGAAGAATGGAGGGAGTATGGGTTCCTTCGATCAGAGAAACGATGGGTCCCTTGAACGATCAGATTAAAGAGGTTGCAAGCAGCAGAGGAGTGATGGCCGAAGAAGCCCATCAGGCGGTCCCTCGACCCCAAAACATTTTGAAGCAGCTCAAAGACAGGATGGGGCCTAGAGTGGACCCAATGGAGCATGATGTTAACCTACAGAGCGTGATGAGTCAATTTTCAGGAGGAAGAGTCGCTGAGGCTTCTAGAGAGAAAAAAAGGAAGGCAGTGGCGACTAGAAGTAGATAATGCAAAATGGTAGTTATCGAAGAAGGAAATGTGGTTTATCGATTATAATGGTGTGAGCGGGAGACTAAAAAAACTGATGATGAGGCTGACCCGATATATGAATGCTTTCTGGTAGATCAACGGGGATAATATATGGTGATAGATAACTCCAACATACAGGAATTTATGGAAGAAGTCGTCGAGGAACCAAATTACGTGGAAGATCAACCAAAGTCGTAGGCACAAGAGTTGGAGTAGTTGAACCTGGCGAAACAAGGGGAGGATCCAAGGCCTATTTTTATCTCTAAATATATAAATAAAGGGAATAGAGAGGCCTTGGTTGAGTTGATTCAGGAGTTCATAGACATTTTTGCATGGAAGTATACAGAGATGGAAGGGATGGATGAGGAAGTGAGCTGCTATAAGTTGAACGTGATGCCTTTAGCCATTCCAGTGAAGCAAGCAACGAGAATGTATAAGCCTGAGCTAGACTTGAAGATCAAAGAAGAGGTCCAATGCTTACTGAAGACAGGGTTCATTAAACTGATAGAACACCCACTTTGGTTGTCTAGCATTGTTTCGGTGGGTAAGAAAGAAAAAAATCAAATAAGGATATGTGTGGATTTCAGAGACTTCAATAGGGATTGCCCCAAGGATGAGTTACCTCTACCCTCCATCGATAGCTTGATAGATGCAACGTTTGGTCATGAGATGTATAACTTCATATATGGGTATATATGGTTCAACCAGATCAAGATAGATCCCATGGATGTAGTGAAAATGACATTTAGAACCCCAGTGGGAAACTTCATGTACAAGGTGATGCCGTTTGGACTCAAGAATGCTGGGGTTACTTACCAGAGAATAATAATGGCCATTTTCCATGACTTTTTTCAGAAATTTGTGGAATTTTATTTGGATGATTTAGTTATCATATCGAGGAACAAGGAGTCCCATCTGAGAGATTTAAGGAAGGTGCTTTCCCAATGCAGGAAGTATAAACTCAAGATAAACGTTCAAAAATGCATCTTTGGAGTAGCTACTGGAAAGTTTTTGGGTTTCGTGGTTGATCGACAGGGATTGCAGATGGACCAAGACAAATAGCGAGCGATCTTGGAGATGCCCAATCCAAGAATAGTGAAGGAGCTGAAGAGTTTCCTCGGTAAAGATTCCTATCTTAGGAGATTTATTCCTAGATTGGTCAAAATAACACACCCGTTAATGCAACTTTTATGAAAGAACACGAAATTAAAGTGGGTAGAGGTTCACCAAGAGTCTCTCACTAGACTGAAAAACCTACTCGTTACACCACAGACCATGGTTCCCCCAAAGGCAGTAATACCGTTACAACTATACCTCACATCCACCATGAGGTCCGTTGGAGCTTTACTGGCACAAGAGATTGACGGGAAAGAAATTCCAGTCTACTACCTCAGTAGAATCATAAATGGGCAAGAG
The DNA here is from genome assembly GCA_949130495.1 of Sambucus nigra. Lineage (NCBI taxonomy): Eukaryota > Viridiplantae > Streptophyta > Magnoliopsida > Dipsacales > Adoxaceae > Sambucus > Sambucus nigra. The sequence goes on along the minus strand of OX422217.1, from coordinate 221,310,203 downwards.
GCCAGATATAGAAGCTTGGAAAGGCATTATTTAGCCTTAGTCTTTGTAGAGCAAAAACTTAGGCATTATATTCTATGTTTTACAATTCATATTGTAACTAAATATGATCCTATTAAGTATTTGATGGAAAGAACTATATTGATTGGTAGGTCGGCTAGGTGGTTCATCATCCTCTCAGAATATGACTTAAAGTGTGTGGTCCCCCACGCGATCAAGATCCTAGCGTACGCTGACCTATTGAAAATCTTCCCCTCTGGAAATTTTGAGCCACCAAAAGAAAGTATTCCAGGAGATGACTGACAGGCCAATTACGTGGATGCAAGTGATGAAGAATGGACGATGCAGTTTGATGGATCTTCAACAAAAAAGAAAGGAGGGGCAGGGGTTATTATTTCAAAAGGAATGGTGGAGAGTTGTCTTTCCTACAAATTAGATTTCCCTTGTTGCAATAGTGAAGAAGAGTATGAAGCATTAATGCTGGGGTTGCTGGAGGCCCTTCGAAGGGGGATTCGTTCACTTTGTATCCAAGGTGATTCGAACTTGGTAATTCAACGAGTGAATGGAGAATATGCGTTGAAACACCAGAGCCTGATGCCATACCGAATAATCATTCAGAGGCTTCTCAGCCAATTCCATCGGACCAAGATCAAAAGACATCCTCGAATTATGAATCGACATATAGACGCTTATGCCACCATCGCCCATAAAATGGTCATGAGGAACGATATAATTATAGTCATGATTCAACGAAGAACGGCTCTTTCGATGGTACAGTCAATTCTACCGATAGAGGAGGATGATGACTGGAAGAGAGAGATTAGAAAGCAACTAAAATCTAGAGAATGAGTGATGGAACTGAGGGAACTAGCCCAATACTTCACAAACCAGGGAAATCTTTACTTCAGAAATGCAGGGGATAGTTATCAAGATGAATCGACCCAGAAGAAGCAGAACAAAGGTTGAAAAAAACACTTGAAGATCATTGTGAAATAACCGAGATGCCTCTTTATAGGAGAATTCAAAGGGAGGGTTATTTCTGTCTTAGAATGAAATAGGATGCCGTGGAGGTATAATAAAAGTGCACTAAGTGCCAGTTATTATTTGAAGAAACTCAATGTCCCTTCGTTGAAGCTTAACCTTATTGGAGGCAACCTTACATTGACTTCATTAAATATGGAGTCATACCAATGGAGAAGATTGATGCGATGGGTCTTAAGTGAAGGGACCCAAGGTTATATATTCAGGAGGGACAACTTTATCGAAGGGGATACTTCAACAGGCCATTGCGTTGCATCACGAAGGAAGAAGAATCCAAAGTCCTCAAACAGGCGCATGATCCAGCTCACTTAGGAGGGGCCACGTTGTATGACTAGTTGATGATGTTAGGGTATTATTGGCCAACAATGGAGAAAGACTCTACTGAGTTCGTTCGAAAGTGCAAGGTTTGCCAACTTCATGGAAATATGATCCATGCCCAATCGGTGGACCTACACTCCCTGGCCATGCCTTATCCTTTTCACACTTGGGCGTTCCACCTGGTAGGGGAAATACATCCTTCTTCGAGGGGGAAGATATGGATACTAGTAGCAACGAAATGCTTTACAAAGTGGGCCGAAGCAATAGCACTAAGAAGGGCAACCGTGGGGGTGGTGAGAAACTTCATTAAAGAATTCATCATTTTCCATTTTGGGATTCCAAAGGTTATCCTCTCAGATAACAAAACCCCTTTCGTCAATTCATAGGTAACAATGATCACAGACAAGTACTCCATTGTTCATCATACTTCAACGGTGGCATATCCAAAGGGCAACAATCAAGCCGAGGCAATTAATAAAACCCTGGTTAATATTTTGGCCAAAATGATTGAGGATTTTCCAGGATCGTGGGATGACAAAATACCAGCTGTGTTGTGGGCCTATCGAATAACCAAGAGGAAGCCCATAGGGTATACTCCATTCTCCCTTGTTTATGGGGCTGAGGCGATTCTCCCAGTAGATTTGGAAGTTTCCTCTGCTCGATATGCCTTATCAAGTAGCATGCTCCCTCAGAATAGACATGTGCAGTTGGAAGCATTGGATGAACACAGAGATAATGCGATGCAACACTTTCAAATGTACATAAAACATCTCTTCAAGGCATATGATAACCTAGTGAGACCAAGGAAGTTCGTGGAGGGAGACCTCGTTTTGAAGGCAGCAGTGAAGCACATCAGGGGCTTCCTCTACCTAAGTTTGCAGCAAATTGAGAGGGACCTTTCATTGTAAAAGAAGCTCATGATACAGGTTATTGCTTAATTTCTAAGATGGAAGAAGACAAACCATTCAAGATTAATAATAAATGGTTTAAAGTCTATCATTTTTAAGCAATTAAGTTTGGACCACTGATGTATCTAGCTGTTGTTATGAATATACAAGTTCTTTTTTATTATGACGTGAGTGGAGATGAAGTAATTATAGAACTTCATAATATACGCAAACAGTTGTAGCACAAAGAAATGACATGGGAAAACATACATTTTTTTTTCATTCATTCATAAACTTTGGGGCATTACAAAATTTGGAGCTATTGACCAAGAATTATATAATAAAGAAAAGGAAAATATTTACAACAAATCATTGACTTAATAGGAACCAAAGATCTGGAGTAGAGAAAAAATCTCCAAGAAGGCCCGAAGAAGCTGCTAGGCAAGACTCTTGAGCACTAATAGAAACCTCCAATCTCGTTTGAGCTTGTGTACGTTCGATGAGGAGTTTCTCTCGTTTCAGCTTCATTAGACGCAGAGCTTCTTCGGCATCTTCGACATCCTTATTAACACCTTCAAGAAGAGGTGATAACTCATCCAACTTAGCCTCCTCAGCCCGTTGATCCTCCCGATGTTTCTGCAGCAGCTCCCTCTGACTATCCAGACACTGAATCTTTAAAGTTTGTAAGTGTGTAATAAGCCAATCAAAATGGAAGCCATCACGACCTAACTCCCTCAGTAGCCTAGGAATTGATTGAGGAGGGCTCAGATAATGTTTGAATTAGGAGTGCTGGTAATATCACCAACAACAGTAACCATGCCCTGAAGTCTGTAGCTCATCATGGGGATATTGGAATGCAGGCAATCCACAGTGAAAGTCTTAGGATGGTGGATTGCAAGATGCTCAACTACTAAGCGATGGTTGGCAGATATTTGAGGAGAACTTCAAAGGACCATGAGGCAAAAGGCATGAGGATCTAAGTCGGGCAGAGGGATCTCACAACCAGATTCTCTCTCGACAGCACCACTAGTCGTGGAACCTTGATTGTTGTGACTAGAATCTTATAAAATGATGAATTCTCGATGGGGTGATGCGATGGGCTAAATAACTGGAGGAGAATCCTCCCGAGTAACCTGAGAACAGGTAGAAGAAATAACGAGTTAACAGCAAAAATCTTAACAAGTGTCTTCATTGTTAAGTCACCGTTATAGGTGGAGTTTATGAAAAAATCTTAACAAGTGTTTCCATTGTTAAGTCACCGTTATAGGTGGAGTTTATGAAAAAATCTTAACAAGCGTTTTCGTTGTTAAGTCACTAATATAGGTGGAGTTTATGGAAAAATCATAACAAGTGTTTTTTTTGTTAAGTCATCGATACAGGTGGAGTTTATGAAAAAATGTTAACAAGCATTTTCATTTTTAAGTCACTGATTGTTGATGTAAAAAATTAGAATATCTCTAATTAATCAATCACAAATAAAAATAAATAAGACAAAAGATTTTTATAGTGGTTCAACCTTATGAGAATGGCCTACGTCCACTATTTTTGTATTGCTGACTGTTTGATTAGAATTCTCGATAAGTGGTTTACAAAGAGATCCTCAGTCCCCTTCTAATGAGGAGGTTACAATGTATTTATAGCCTTGAGGTTGTACATGTGAAAGGACAATGCGCTTTTATCTAGTAGACATATACATCTGTACGATAATAGTGAGCATTTAATGCGCAGTCATTTTTTGATTCTCCTGATTTGGATGCTCTGTACGTTGAGTTGTACAGACCGCCTAAGTTACTCGGTACGCTTAAGTTGCTCGGAACCTTAAGCTCCTCGGGGCGCCTAAGCTGCTCGGTATGATTAAGTTTCTCGGGGCGCTTGAGTAGCTCGGTGACAGTATATTGTTCGTTGAAAGTGTTTGTAATTCCTAAGTAGGTTGACACGTGTCTTCTAGTGAATGGTCCACGTCAACAGACTAAATTTCGTATCAATAGAAGCCCCCAATGTTTCACACTTTGAGGTTGAAGAAAAGTGTGGAATGTTCAACTCGAAAATTGCTCAGATTAATAGTTTTTTACGTATTTTAGGAAAATTTTCGTTGTATATAGCTCCTTTTTGAATGCATAGTATCAGGCTTCATAAATATTTTGAATTTTCATGACCAGTTCGATATTTGTGCCTTTTTTATTCTTTTAGCTGCCGGAAACGCAAACGTCTTCCCTTGTAATCATTGCCTTTCTCTATTCCCGAGATAAAGTATTTAAACGCGGAAGAAATCCTATCATCTTTCACTTTTCAAATCTGTATCTTTGAACTCTTCATTTCCTCTCCATCTTGTGCCTTCGTTCTTTCCATTGTTCATTGTCTAGTGATCTCTATTTTTCTATAAGATTTTCTTCCCTTTCTTTTATTTACTTTGTTCATCATGGTTTATCTTGTTGAGTCGCTGGACAAATTTTGGTTTGAATTTTCAATCCCTTCGTGGGTTATTTTGGAAGAACTTTCTGAACCTGCTGATTATTTTTCTTTGGCTGAGGTACATTGGTTCCCAAGTCTTTTTGTGGCCTAATGTGGCTTTTCTTTCCCGCCAAATCCCTTGTGTTTGGTGTTCTGCCAATATTTTGATGTTGTACGTGCAAGAATAGATCCAAATAAATGGAGGATAGTTAATGGCGTACATAGGTTGAATTAACTTCATGGAACTCAATTAGGGATTCTAGAGATTATGTACTGTTATAGATAGGTTGTCAGCGATACCACATTCCATTTAAAAACTAGGTTTTTGAATAGAGCTTAGTTGTCAATCTTCCTGATGCTAATAAGGATTATTTTGATCATGGGGTTGTTATGAAAAATTGGCAACACCCACCATTAAAGGGAGATGATGTATATTAAGGTCCCAGGTGTCCACCTTATGACAATGGAATAGGTTGTTTTTATTTTTTGAAATCTTATTTTCTTTGTGTTCAATAAAATGCATCACTGACATTTGTTTTTGTTTGTTACAGTTGACAGTAAAAGAATAACTCCAAAAGAGGCTAATGTTAATTTAAAGCATTTAAAACTTATCTTGGATTTGCATCAATCTGTCAATGAGGAGCATATTAGATCTGCTTCTTACTTATTGCTATACAAAAGCTATACCCCATCCTTCACTGCTCGTCCTCGTCCAGTGGTAGTTAATCTTGACCAAGTACCAGCCTTTGAGACTAGTGTGGAAGGTTCTGAGTCGAGTATTCCCATCAGTGATCTGATGAAGAAGAGATGAGCTCCTGCTTTTTTTTACAAATCTACCTCTGTCACTGTGGAGGCATAGAAAAGTAAACAAGATGTCCCAAAAGTAGGGATAAAAACCATTGATGTAACCCATCTTGCTGCTGCCAAGAAGGCTGTCGAAAATCCCCCTATGGCCCCGAGTAAGACCGTTGTTGTTTCTCCTTCAAGTGATGTTGTTATCATATCACCAATAAAGACAACATCTTTAATTTAAAATGCTACATCTCCTCTGAAGAGATTAAAGAAAAGTTCTTCTGAGAGACATGCTGAACCTGTCTCTCAACCTTCAAATGTTGAAGGTAGTGTTCCATCTTTTATTTCTCCAAGCTCTGCTGTGAGTTTGGTAAGATCCTAGACTGTTGCAGAGGTCCAAGGCTATGAAGATACTTTTTCTTGTGAGAGAATTACTACTCTGGTTGCTCAACACATTGCATCAGTAAGTACCTTTAGCTAGACTTCTTTATTTTTTATTACTATATTCACGTATTGACTTAAAGTTCTGTCTTTTTTCAGCTTGTGACGTGTTTCTACAGCATTTTGAAGAAGGATGAAGCTATTAAGGCTTCAAGCTCCTTGGGAGGAGTAGAGGAAGATTTTGTTGGGCTAACCCAATCTTTAAAAGATTCTCGTCAAAAGTACGAGGAAGATAAATTTGCTTGGGAGAAGCAATTCAAGTCCATTGAGCTAGACAGAAATCAAGCTGTGAATGCCTCCAAGGAGTTGGAGAAGAAGTTGAAGGAGTTTGAACAGAGAAATAAGGATTTTGAACAGAGCAACAAGGAGCTTGAGGCTAAGCTCAAGTCTGCTGAAGAGAAAGTTATCAAACTTCAAGATATTGAGCGACAGAAAACGAAGGTGGAAGAAAAATTGAAGGCTACCGAGGAGCTTCTTAGGGAAAGGACCTCCTCGGAGAAGGCAAATAGGAAAAATGCCGTTAAAAAATCATTCAGTGCTGGTTGGGACAAAGGCTGGAACAAGGGCCTGACTGCCATGTCTTCTCAAATAGAGTATGCCAGCGTCAAATATTTTAGGGATGGATGGGTAGAAGCCTTGCAGGAGCTGAAGGTTACTGAGAATTCTGAGTTATTCCAACAGCACACTCATGGCCCTCTTCCATCTCCTGGAGAAGAAGAAGAGGATGAAGCTGCTTCAGATGAATATTCTATGATGACTGGAGATTAGATCCCTGCTGTTTCTGTTGTTCAACCTTCCGAGCAACTACAACCAACCAGCACTTCTGCCGAGCAGCTACCCTTGTCCTCCGAGCAACCAGTCCCTTCCTCCAAACCTTATGAGGAAGTCATAGGAAATAAGGGGAATGTGTAAAGTAGTTTGGGCTTTTTTGTTGCTTTCTCGAATGTAACCTTGGACAATGTATCTCCTCTTATGATGAATAAAAATTCGCAGTTTGGTTGTTCGTCTTGACTTTCCCTTTTACTTGCTCTGTCTGCATTATTATTGATTCTTTTTCTTTCTTCTCTTTATTAGTTTATGGCCAGGATGGAGCTATTATTACCTCATGACACAGAATTGATGAAGAAATGCAATGACTATTTTAAATTTGGTCATGAAGATCTTAATGAGGCTCAAATCTTTGATATCCTTGGTTCAGATGCTTGTGAACGAGCACTTAAAGCTTATTAATATTTAAAGTTCATGCTCGATCGTGCTGTTTCCAACAATGTGTCTTAATACGAAATGATTGAAGATCTCCAAGGAACGATCGAGGAACTTTAGTAGTAGTACAAAGATTCCTCCACACGTTTGCATCAAGGATACGAGAAGAAATTTCAGCAATTGAGTGTTGACAAAGGGTATGATAAATTCATCTCTGCTCATGAGAAGAAAGAGAGTGTTCTAAAGATTGAAGTTGAAGAGCACAAGCATATCACTAAGTTGTTGGAGAAGGATAACATTTCTTTGCAAGAAGATATAAAACAACTCAAATCTGCTGCATCTTCTTCGGGAGCCTTGGTCCCTGTTAATGATGAAGGTTTTTCTTTCTTGGAGGTAGAAAATGCCAACTTACGAGATGAGTTGGAATCTTTAAAAAGAGCTGGACCCTCCACATGTACTCGTGGATGAGTAAGATCGTCTTCTCGTGGATAAGAAAGGGATGGTCGGGTTTCTATTGAAGAAGCGAGAACTCAATCGGCCTTGGAGAATCAGGATGTTCAGTTGATGGCGAAGAATCAAGCTTTGGCAGAAATGTCCAAGAAGATTCTGAACTTTACTGACCAACTCTCTTCCCAGAGTTCTGCTTTGGAAAATAAGGAAATTCTGGTGAAGAGTCTCCACGAGCAACTGGAGAGGTTAACTTATCAGTTCCATAAACAACCCAGAGAGTTTTGGATGGCTGGGTATAATGAAGCCCTTTACCATCTTAATGCTCGGATCCAGCAGTCAAATACCGAGGGGTACAAGCAAGGGTGGTTGAATGCACTGTGTGTGCTAAAATTAGAGCAGGGCCACAACTTATGGGATTATTATGATCCTGGAGTGCTCGATTTGCCCGTGCCTCCTTTTAAGATTGACATTAGTTAGATTCCTGCTCGGGAAATTCCTCAATGCTTGATCTCCAAGTATCTCGACGATTACAGTCTTCATGCAAACTTTGAGATATCTCGCTCAGAGCACTTGCTTGATCGACCCTCCGTGATGAATGTTCGAATGCTGCGAGATCTAAATTTTATAAATTCCCCTTATGCATTAGATGATCCTCCTGCTGGGGTAGAACCTGTTTCAAAGGAAGAAGAAAAAAAACCAATAGAATAGGGTTTTTTATGTAATGAAGTATATTTTTCACATCATATATAATTCTACTTGATTTGAATGAAGAAATTTTTAGTCTTTTGCCATTTTATTTTCTTCTAAATAATTTGTATAATGTCCTTGCTTGTTGGTTGGTAAATATATATATGTATATATTATACTTATCCCAATTGTTGTTTAATTATAGTGACTTGTGACTCTTTGGGCATAAGCAATGGAATGATTTGCATCCCATGTTCCTGCTTATTTGTAGTAATCTCTTATGGATTACTTTGTTGCCTAGACACTGGATGCCCCGGGAGGTCTTCCAGCTTCTTGTCTAGTTTGGTACCAACCAACTGGAGTTGGTGGTATTGATTTCCCGACTAACCGGAGTTGGTGGTAATTAGTTCCCGACCAACTGGAGTTGGTGGTAATTGATTTTCGACCAACCGGAGTTGTTGGTAATTGATTCCCGACAGTGGATGCCCCGAGATGTCATCCTGCTTCTTGTCTAGTTTGGTACCAACCAATCGGAGTTGGTGGTATTGATTTCTCGACCAACCAGAGTTGGTGGTAATTAGTTCCCGACCAATCGAAGTTGGTGGTAATTAGTTCCCGACCAAACGGAGTTGGTGGTAATTGATTTCCGACCAATCGGAGTTGGTGGTAATTGATTGCCGACCAACCGAAGTTTTTGGTAATTGATTCCCGACCAATCAGAGTTGGTGGTAGTTAGTTCCCGACCAACCTGAGTTGGTGGTAATTGATTCCCGACCAACTGGAGTTGGTGGTAGTTAGTTCCCGACCAATAGGAGTTGGTGGTAATTGATTCCCGACCAATCAGAGTTGGTGGTAGTTAGTTCCCGACCAACCTGAGTTGGTGGTAATTGATTCCCGACCAACTGGAGTTGGTGGTAGTTAGTTCCCGACCAACCGGAGTTGGTGGTAATTGATTCCCGACCAACCAGAGTTGGTGGTAGTTGCTCTGAATTTGATAATTGCTCTGAATTTGATGTCTAGTGTATAGCACTAATATATTTCGAAAAAAAATTTAACAAAGAAAGAAACTGGGTGAAACATCACTTTATTCATACTGAAGAAACTGCATTACATAGGAATTTCAATTACTGATAATACTTGTGCAGATGCTCTGCATTCCATACATCCTTGAATTCTTCTCCTTCCAAGGTTTTCAATCCTGTATGTCCCTGGACGAACAACTTCTATTACTCTGTAGGGTCCATGCCAATTGTCTTCCAGTTTGTTATTCTTTTGGATCTCTTTCTTCAGCACATAATCCCCTTCCTTAAAATCACACTTCTTCACTCTTTTGTTATAGAACAAAGCTGTTTGTTGTTGATATGTTGCATTCCTAGTTGCTGCTTCTTCCCTAACTTCTTCGAGCATATCCAGGTCTAATCTTCTCCTCAAATCACTGACAGGAGAATTTAAATTAAGCACCCTATGCGTGGGTAGACCCAATTCAGCAAGTATGACAGCCTCACTCCCAACTTCCAGCATGTATGGAGACTCTCATGTTGCTCTGCGTGGTGTGGTACGATCAGCCCACATCACAAAATGTATCTCGTTAATCCAATTTCCTTTTGCATTATCTAGTCGTTTCTTCAAACCATTCAGCAACGTTCTGTTTGTCACCTTAGTTTGCCCATTGCTTTGGGGATGGCCTAGTGTAGAATGGGTCTTCGGTACATTGGATTGATGACAATACTCAGCAAACTCCTCGTTATCAAATTGAGTTCCATGGTCAGTAATGAATGGATGTGGGAGACCATATCTGTAGATAATATTCTTCCAAATAAATTGATAGACTTTATCATATATCATATCAATGAGAGGCTCAGCTTCCACCCATTTTGTAAAGTAATCCACAGCAACCACGAGGTATTTAAATATTCTCCTGGTTGTTAGAAGTGTCCTGACCAAGTCTATTCCCCACATGGAGAATGACCAAGGAGACGTGACGGGTGTTAACAATTCTTGGGGAGTTCTTCGGATAGAAGAGAAGCATTGGCATTTATCGCACTTCTTGGCATAAGCTACACAATCAGCTCTCATCGTCGGCCAGTAATACCCCTGTGTTGTTATTCTTTGTAAAAATGTCGGACTTTCTATATGGGCTCCCCAAAATCCCTCATGGACCTCTTCGATCAAATCCTTCACTTCGGAGGGATGGACACATCTTTTTATCCCTGCTATAACTCCTCGTCTATATAAAATGCCATTTTTCAATACATAACGAGAAGCTTTAAACTTTAGTTTCTTGGCTGCGAGTTTATCAGTTGGGAAAGCCCCCTCTTCACTATATGCCCTGATGGGGTCCATCCAAGATGGTCCCAAGTCGAGGTCAATGAAGTTAATCATCAGATCTTTATCTATGCTCTAACCAACCAGGATTTCTATTGGGATTGTTCCTCGTAGCTTGGTGCGTGTGGCTGATGCTAATCGAGCTAGGGTGTCTGCTCTTGCATTTTCTAATCTTGGTATTCTAATCAACTGAACCGCACTAAAACTTGATACAACCTCCATTGCTTTTGCATGATTCCTGATCATTAATTCTCCTTTTGCTGTATACATCCCCAGAAATTGATTTACGAAATAACTATGAATCACTGAATACAACGACTTGCTCCGCCTTCATGGTTTTGGCTAGACTTAGACCCACGATCATTGCTTCATATTCGGCCTCATTATTAGAAGACGCAAATTGAAAGCGCAAATCATACTCCACATCAATCTCATTCGGACTGTTTAAAATAATCCCCGCTCCACTGCCTGTAGTTTACGAAGAGCCATCCATATACAAATTCCATATAGGTACTTCATCATCAAATTTTTGATTAGATAGAGTTCCTCGGTGGAATATTTGGTGCTTCCTTTTGTCCTCCTCCGGCACTTCTCGCTGCTCGTTGATCATCTTCTCTTGCTCGTCTACCGACATGAGTTGGTCCGGGTTAAAATTTGATGATCCTGTAATAACCACAGGTTGGTCTGTATTCAACTCCTGTTCTTCGGAGGCATCTTCTTGAGTAAACTCTGCAATAAAATCCACTACTGCCTGCCCTTTGAGCGACGATATAGGCTCATAAACTATATCATATTCACCAAGTTCTACTGCCCAGTACAACAATCTTCCTGATTTCTTAGGTTTATGCAGAGCTTGTCTTAATGTCATATCGGTGTACACCACTATAGTATGGGCTTGGAAGTATGGACTCATCCTTCTGCTTGCTTCAATCAGTGCTAGGGCTAACTTCTCCAACCTTGGATATCTTATTTCTGCTCCTCGGAAAGCCTTGTTGGTGTAATATACTAGTTTTTGTACCCCGTCCTTTAACCTTATCAATGCCGAGCTCACTGCATTTTCTAAAACTATCAGGTACAAGTATAGTTTTTCTCCCCCCCACTGGTCAAGATAACAATGGAGGCGTCCCCAGATATCTCTTCATTTCTTGAAAGGCCTCCTCACACTCATCATTCAACTCCAAAGTTTTTCGAAGTGTTTTAAAGAATGGGAGGCATCTGTCTGTTGCTCGTGACACAAATCTATTAAGTGCTGCAACTCGCCCTGTGAGACTTTGCACTTCCTTCTTTGTGGTTGGAGATCGTAGCTCCAATAGAGCCTTGATCTTTTCAGGGTTCGCCTCAATCGCTCGTTGGTTAACAATATATCCGAGAAACATACCTTCTCGTACTTAGAATATGCATTTGGTGTGATTTAACTTCATTTGATATTTCTCTAGTTGATCAAAGTTCTGACCTAGGTCAATGATATTATCAACAACTTTCTTCCTCTTCGTCAGTATATCGTCAATATAAACCTCCATGTTATGACTAATTTGCTCCACAAACACCTTGTTCATCAGCCGCTGATACGTTGCACCTGCATTTTTAAGTTCAAAAGGCAAAACATTATAACAATAAGTTCCCCTTGGGGTGATAAAAGAGGTACTTTCCCTGTCCTCGGGCTTCATCTTAATCTAGTTGTAAACAGAATAAGCATCCATAAAACTCAACAACTCGTGTCCCGAGGTAGCATCCACTAGTTAATTCATTCGGGGAAAAGGAAAATGATCCTTTGGGCATGCCTTATTAAGATCAGTGAAGTCTACACACATCCTCCACTTGTTGTTTTTCTTTTTTACCATCACCACATTTGCTAGCCAATCAGGATATTTGACATCCTCAATAAAAAAGGCTTTTTGTAGTTTCTCTACTTCTTCCTGTATAGCTTGGTTCTTCTCAGGATTGAACAATCTTCTTCACTACTTCACTGGCTTGATTTCCTTATTCACGTTGAGCTCATTATACAGGAAACTTGGGTCTATCCCTGGCATGTCTTCATGACTCCATGCAAAAGTCTACTTTCTGCGCCTGAGAAATGCTATCAATTCCTGTTTTATCGATACATCCAGTGATGCACCAATTTAAGTTGTTCGTTCTGGATGCTCGTCGTCCAGAATGATATTTTCAGTAGCCTCTATGACCTGTCTCTTCACGAGCTGAGACTCGTCTCTAGGGTCTAACATTTCAATCTATGCATATTTTATTTCCTCCACTTGATAGGTAGTAGTCTTCTTCCTGGATTATTCACGTTCCTCCTGTTCGGTAGATGAATAGTAGCATTTCCGAGCTACTTTCTAGTCGCCTTTCACAACTCCCACTCCAAAAGTGGTTGCGAATTTTAAACATTGATGTACAGTAGATGGTACCGCCTCGAACTTCTTCAGACCTACCCTTCCCATGATGATATTGTAAGCTGATTGGACATTTTTATCCATTACAAAAAAGCGTACTCTTTCTGTTCGACAAGCAGGCCATGTACCGATAAGCATATCCAACTTGATCGTCCGAAGTGGAAAAACCTTCTCGTCAATAAAACCAAGGAGGGGCCTATGATACGGCTCCAACTGGGTTAGCTTTAGATTCAAACTATCAAGACATGGATAAAACATGATATCTACCGAGCTACCATTATCCACTAGTACTCATGAAATCACCCCTTCCTTCATTCTCATCTTGATCACCAATGGGTCATCATGAGGATATAGTACACTTGCCAGATCATTCTTAGAGAAACCAATGACCAGTTTTTCTTTATTCACCTTCCTCGGGCTATCATCTTCAGCTAGATTTATTCACTGAATATACGAGCAAGCTTGAGCCTTTCTCTCCTCAGTCAGGTCTCCACCTCCCGCATCTCCACCTGTAATAGCATTACATTCAAATGATTCGAAATGGATTGAAAATGCCTCACATTCTGGATGGCTTGGTCTTTTGGGGAGATCGGGGTCATCTTGGTCATCTTATGGATCTTCTTAGTGACTTCTCTTCTTGTCTTCTTTTGCTCGACGAGGAGATTTAGATCTTTGACTTCTTCTATCGTTGGTCTTTCCACCATTTTGGCGATCAACATACTTGGTCAATTTTCCCCACATGATGAGTGCTTCAATTTCATTCTGGAGAGCTATGCAATTCTTGGTCGTGTGACCATGGTCTTTGTGGAACTTGTAATATTTGGATTTATTCCTCTTGTCAGGATCTGACTTCATTTTTTATGGCCAGTTTTGCTCCTCGTTGTTCTTGATCTATTCAAGAATGTGGTTTATATCTACCTTTAAAGGAGTATAATTTCCAAATTTCTTCAACTCTTTTAGTGCTTGCTTTGCTTTCGACTGCCTGTTGCCACCATTATTCTTCTGATCCTTCTTCTTTGTCTTATCAGCCTCTACCTTCGTCTCCTTAGTGTCTGTATTCTTCTTCGCAGCTATAGCTTCCTCGACATTCATGATTTTAGTTGCTTTCTCCATTAGTTCAGCCATGGTCCTAGGCGGATCTTTGGCTAAAGTGTAGTACAATTTATCTGGCAACAGTCCGCTCATCAAAGCAGTAATTGTTGTTTTCTCCTCATAATCAATTACTTCAAGTTTCTCATTATTGAAATGAGTAATATAGTCCCTAGTGCTTTCACCTGTCTTTTGTCTAACACTCAGCAAGTGTGCTACTCCTTTGACTGGTTTCGTAACAAAACAGATGTTCCCAATAAAGAGTTCTTCTAGTTGAAAGAAGGTAACAATTTTCCCCCGAGGAAGGTTATTGTACCATATCGGACCTGATCCGGTAAGAGTTCCTGAAAATGCCCTGCATCTCATCTCACCTGGAACTGCATAGATATCGGCAGCAGCTTGGTATTGTTCTATATAAAGGATATGGTCAGTTTTTCCATCATATTTAGGCGTCACCATAGGAGCTTTGAATTTGGATGGTGTGGGAAAATCCACAATTGCCTGTACTAATGGTGTCCCTTGGACAAAAGTTCTTTGTAGAGGATTCTTGGATTTAACCATTTCCCCTAATCTGTCCTCCAATCTTAGATTAGAGACCTTCCATGCATCGTTTCCCACCTCGGGCCGAACTGATCGCATTGAGTTTGCCTCTTGGGATCTTTCATTACGAGCAGTTGATCGTGATTTGGCAGAGCCTTCCCTTAGATCAGATGGTTGTGGAAAGTTTCTAGACGCAATCCTAGGAGGACTTATATTCCTCCTGGGACCCAAATGATCAAAAGAAGAGACTCTACTCAAAGTTTCTATAGAACTAGTCCTTTTCGGGGATAGAGTGACGTTTTGTTGAGAATCTGTAGCTCGTACTGAGGAAGTTAGACCAGGTTGATAAGAAGGATCATTAGATCTCTCTGTACGATATGAATCGGTGCGTCTAAATCGAGATTCCTCTGGGAATAGCGTTCGCCTAGTTCACGAGGAGGGTAAACGGGTATTTCTCTGAACATTTCGTTGTACTGATTGGGCCGGCACTCCGCCTTGAACAGTTTGTAAAAGTTTTCGCATGGTTTCTTGCATGGTCGTCTGGCCTTGGGCCAAATTAGCCATTATACCATCCAGATCTTGAACATTTGGGGGAGTAGAGGGTTTAGAGGGACCCCCGGTGTTTTAATTACTGGATTCAGGATTATTAGCCATAGATGATGAATTGTTTTGATGAAAAATGATAAGTACAGTCGTTTCCCACAGACGGCGCCAATCTCTTTATGTAAAAAATTAGATTATCTCTAATTAATCAATCACAGATAAAAATAAATAAGACAACGGATTTTTATAGTGGTACAACCTTATGAGAATGGCCTACATCCACTGTTTTTGTATTGCTGACTTTTTTATTGGAATTATCGATAAATGGTTTACCAAGAGATCCCCAGTCCCCTTCTAATGAGGAGGTTACAATGTATTTATAGCCTTGAGGTTGTACATGTGAAAGGACAATGCGCTGTTATCTAGTAGACATATACATCTGTACGATAATGATGAGCATTTAATGCACAGTCATATTTTTCATTCTCCTGATTTGGATGCTCTGTATGTTGATTTGCTTGGACCGTTTAAGTTGCTCGGTATGCTTAAGTAGCTCGAAGCCTTAAGCTCCTCAGGTCTCCAAAGCTACTCGGTATGATTGAGTTGCTCTGGGTGTTTGAGTAGCTCAGTGACAGTATGTTGTTCGTTGAAAGTGTTTGTAATTGCCATGTAGGTTGACACGTGTCTTCAAGTGAATGGTCCACGTCAGCAGACTAAATTTGGTATCAACACCGATATAGGTGTATTTTATGAAAAATCTTAACAAGTGTTTTCGTTGTTAAGTAACCGATATAGGTCGAGTTTATGAAAAATCTTAATAAGCGTTTTCCTTGTTAAGTCACCAATATAGGTGGTGTTTATGAAAAATCTTAACAAGCGTTTTCAGTTTTAAGTCACCAATATAGGTGGAGTTTATGAAAAATCTTAACAAGTGTTTTTAGTGTTAAGCCACCATCATAGGTGAAGTCTGAAAGGTTGAGAAATGCAAAGAAATTAGTGAAGTACCTCAGCAGTAGCAGGAGCGAGAATGGGAGTCACCGTGGAGGCCATAACGGTAGGAATCGTTAGGGGAAGTCTTATTTCCTCACAGGCATCAACAACGCCCTTAACTGAAGAAGCCTCAATGGTCGACAAAGCTCCCTCGCCAACAAAAGGTACCAAGACCAACGTAAGAATTTTGCTGAGAAAAGAAGATGGACCTCTAAATGATGCCCCAACATGGGTAGGTACAGAAGAACCACCACGCTAGGTAGAAGCATCCACCTTGGCCTTGGAAATATGCAAACCACTAAGAAAAAAGGGAGGGTAAGACTTAGCGAAAGCTGCAAACAGGAAGCTAAGTGTTAGATATGAGGAGCAAGTACAGACAAGTGAAGAATTGCATCTAAGTGTTACTTACCTTTGTTATGGAACAAAAAAGGGGAACCACAGTTATGGGTCTCGTCAGCACAGGGGGAAGAACAATGCCAGCTAACAAAGGTGCCATTTCAACCTAAGACATCCCAACAGATTAAAGTTCAGCATGATAAACAAAGGGATGGAAAAAGAAAAAAGATGCGAGACCTCACAAGTAATAGATTATATATTACCTCGAGAGCACTTTCTGCAGCTGGAACGAGGGGAAGAGTAACCTCATGCTGAGGTAATAGTTCAGAAAGGGCTGGGGGAGTTGGTTTTGGTTGAGAAGAGATGCTCACGGGCACAATGGAAGCACCCCCCACCGTAGAATCCTTCAAACATTGAGATGTAGAATGGTTGTAATAAGTAAGCCCGATCATGGGAGTTTTTGAACTCGGGGGTCCGTTTCCTCTGGGACTTGGTACCCAGAGTCTTCTTCCTCGCTCCCACAACACCAGTGCCCTGAGGAGCCTTTAAACTCTTCTTCCTCTTTGCCTTCGATTCAGTTGGATGAACCTGGATAGTAGGGAAGTAAATAGAAGGAGGAACGACATGAGCGCATCATTGAAACTCACCGTTTATCCGTTCAACCTCAGCCTGAACCTGCCTTCTCAGCTCTTCAGTTACCTCTACAGATATGGGAGGGGGAACGAAGGAGATAGGGAATGACTCTAAATGGGTTTGTGGTTGAGTTTGAGATTTGGATTTTGAGGACTTGGATTTTGAGGAAGTCCCACTCTTGGACTTCCTATTCCTTTTATCTCATTGCTGGGAAGGCCCTTCGCTAGTGGCTACTTTAGTTGAAGGGGTAGGCTGTTTAGGGGTTGCGACGGTCTTGGTCTTGGACTTGGCAGTAGGGATTATGGGGAAATGTGGAGGAAGCTCAGTGGTAGGTAATTTAGGGTTTTTTCTTAGAGAGAACTCAATACCAAGAATAAAATTAGAATTTTCCCCAACTCAAGGGCAGAAAATAAAAGAATCAGAGGATACATGGGATCCTCCTCGATGAACTCAAAAATTTGGGCCAGCTATCTCGACCAGTACTTCATTGCAAACTGAGGGGTCACGTCCCCTTACCTGGTGATGCTTGGAATAGTGACTAGCCCAGCGATGGCAGAACTTACTCCCCATGCAGAAATTGATGAGAACAGGAACATGCCTCGCTAAAACAGACTTTGGGATGAGATAACTAAAAAACTGGGTGAGGAGCCCCCTGATCATAATCGAATTGATGGCTGCATTGGTTGGGGTTGTAGTGCTCGCTGGTGTATCTCCACTTGGTGTAGGAAGGAAGGTACCCCGGTGAAAACAAAATGACCACAACTAGCGAAGGGTCTTCAATAATGAGGTCTAAGGTAGTTTTCTGGACCACCCTTGCTTCATGTCTGAAAAAATCCAAAGTGTGGAGGAAGATATTCTCTTCGTAAGGAGTCATCACAAAATTTCCAAGTTGATCAATAATAGAGGTCAACTCCTTTCTCTTTTGTCTCTTGTGATAAACAAAGGATCGTGGGGGAAGAATTTCTTTACGATAAGGAGGACGGTTGGTCTTGGATGCTATGGTGGGGAAATAGACATAAAGGAAGCCTGTCAGAAGGATAGAGTTGGCAAAGTTAGCCAGGTTATAACGACCAAAAGATTGTTCCATGTTGAAAAGGGTTCTATTAAGCCATGTGTAGAGGGATCCCAAAGCAATTGCAGCCTAAGGAAGCTTGATAGCCCGACCCAAACAGAGGGATATATTGATGAGGTCCCTTCAAGCTTCATAGTTGGGTTTCCTCATCAAAAGGAAACGAGAAAGAATGATAAGGATATAGGCAGGAAGTTCCAGCTATGTACCTTGACCAGGGGTAGCCTCAGAGGAACTACCTTCAGAAGGATCCTTGGAGAAATAGTTGATAAGAGGAGTGAAAATGGATTTGTTTGAAGAGCCGGAGCATCTTCGGCATATACGTTCCAACTCCAAATGATCAGTAGCCTCCTGGGCATATAGGGCCTCATTAGAATAGGGCTCATGGCCTATTGCCTCAAGGACCAGGAGCTCACACACGTCTTCCAACATTATCGTAAACTCACCACGTGCAAAAATGAATGTATGAGTGGTAACGTTCCAGTGAGATACCATGACAGGAAGGGAAGCATTGTTCTTGGACAAAGTAAACTCACTAAACCACTTGGCCTGATGAAGCCCAATTTTAGTGAGCGTATCAGAGTGGGAACTCCTCATATGGGAGTTCCAGGTTGCGAAGTGAGAGGGAGAGCCTCTAGTACCTTCAAAGTCAATATGGGACCACGGGAAGTCCCCTCGCTTAAGATAAAATTCGAGAGTCCTCTATGGGGATAGAAAGGCCCAGTTAGC
Organism: Sambucus nigra; assembly: GCA_949130495.1. NCBI lineage: Eukaryota > Viridiplantae > Streptophyta > Magnoliopsida > Dipsacales > Adoxaceae > Sambucus > Sambucus nigra. Next base: position 221,291,292 of record OX422217.1, on the reverse strand, counting down.
AGCACTTTCGTCTTTATCACCAAGCATCATGGCATCATACTTAGCGTTTAAAATGCAAATCTTGCAAAACCCAGTAAAATCATCACCCTTACTGAATATAGGGGATCGGCGGTAGAAGCACAGCTAGTCCTGGCGAACAGCAGTCAAAGAGGTGACAGTAGAGGTGGTGGCAATATGGGTGGTAGATGGAGCATTGGTGGCAGACGTGGTAGGGTTGTTTGAGGAGGCCATTGCAGATGGCAATGAAGTACAAGAAAAGCTTAGAAAAAGCACTAGAGAGGTAACAATGGAGTGGTTAGAAAGTGAGAATGGTTGTAGATGAAAGGAATGAGGAGAAAAAGGTTGGGCAACAATGGAGTTTTTGGGCAAAGTTTCTCTCTCTAAAGTAGACGGGTGTTTTGAAGAAGTTAAAGGAAAGTTAAGGGTTTTAAAAAAATATACTTTTGAAACCTTTTAAAGAACTCGTCTGTTGAGTTTCCCACCACCACACATGCAAGGCTGCCTATAATAATGTCAAATGGACACGTGGCACTTTAGGAAATGTCTTGACAGTTGAAAAGACAACGCCATGTCATTAATGAAGTGATGCCTGGGTAATGGAAAAGGGTTGACTTGTTAAGAAATTTTGAGTTTTGGTGCCAGAATTTTTGTCAGACATACTCACTAACTCGCAACGAAGACACTGCCCTATAACGGTTCAAAAAAGCTACGATGTCCCCTCGTTACAAGTCCAAACGTAGTTTATTTATGACGCTGCTACATCGGGGAGAATCTCTACTTTTTTTTAACATGGTGAAAAGTTACAAGGTAGAATTTCACAAGTCACAAATATAGGGGCAGTCCTAACGACAAACTCACCACCTACAACTATTATCCACACCGGCACAAACGGGAGAATTTCACTTACCAAGAGTCCAAACGGGTATCTGAGAAAGTCAGTGGGTGTATTGGGAGAATTTTAAATAGTCAGGCCAGAATGGTTGAAGCTCAATAAAAAGAAAAAAGTAGTGATGTCCTTTTGCCAAAGCGCCAATAAGCCGTAGCATTTTGACTCAGATACATCGGGGAGAATTTTTTCATGCAGAGAAGGTTCATCGGATTGAGAAGTTTTCGTGCAGACATTTCTTATTCCCATAACAAATCTCCACACGAAGGGGAAAATGTAGAGGGTGCTTGAAGGTAATCCTGAGATTAGAGATAATTACTCCATTTAAAACTTTGTTTGGGATTAAGGCAGCTCAGCGTGGCAGCCCAAAGGGACCTTCCAGTGAAGAAGCTGACCGAGGGAGCTCATCCTTTAGTCCTGTTGATTAATTTGGTCTTGTTTTATCTTTTTATTATATTGATTATGTGCTATAATGATTGTAATGATGTAACAATAATAATGAAATTATGTGAGGTCGAACGATACTCACGAGAGGCCAGGCCTGGTAGGGTCTGGGAGAGATTTCATGCTCTATCGAAGGACCTCGCCTTGGGAACTTCAGAGGGACTTATTTTTTAGGTTTGAGAAGTGAGGCACTGTTGGGGCATGTCGTAACCATCTTAGATACACCTGGTAAAACACCGAAGGACCCTGATCGTCTAACCTCGAGGGGGGTGATCAACCTTGAGTTCCATCGGGCATTGAGTTATGAGCCAAACAACCCTATACTTAATGTCACTTCTGCTTTATGTGATGACACTAACCAACTAGGCAATGTCAGACCTGCACTTGAGTAAACCACCGTGGTTTTGGGGCTATCAGATAGTTGGTGAGCCACCTCTGTGACGGAAGCCCCCTGACACATAGTGGTTAGGCAAAAGGTATGTCTTGGCATTTAATGCTTATGACATGGAGATAACTAGTGCATCAGGTATTTAATGCTTATGACATAAAGTATGAGGGATGTCTTTCACAAGAATTAATGACTGATTTGCCTCGAGGGTAGTGTGGGGGGCTATTTAAGGATCCCAACAACCTCTGAGGAGGCATCATGTTATTAATGAGAGTTCAGAAGTTATTACTAGAGATATTTATTACGAACGAGCGAGTCTACTCACCCACTATTGTCATTCATTACGAAGATTTAATATTGAAAAAGATTATTAAGGGTGGTAGGGGTGTTTTTGCTCCCTACTAAGGTGTATCTAGGGCGCTCATTTTCTCTCTCCTTCTAAGCAAAGTTTCTTCAAAGTTCATTACTACCACCTGAGTTATACATGAGAGATTTGTGAGTTTAAACTGAGTATATCTTGATTGAGTTGTGATTGCATGCCCTATGGTTAATCAATAGTGTTGTTATTTAACTTATCATTACCATACTCAAAAGGCGTTACACCTCCATATAATCTAAAGTGCTCTCTTACAAGATCATAAACCTAAGGTTTCGAATCATAATACCGTATCGGATCTTCTTTGTGATCCGCATGAAGAAAAATTGATGATGAAAATGATGATCTTTCTAGCCTCTCATGGTCTTTATTAACCTTAAAATAATCCATAGAAATATTCAAATCTTCTACTATTGATCCCCCCCCCCCCCCAAAGTAATTCTTGTTTATCGGCACTTGTGTGGACGAAAACATAAAAAAATAAAATAGTACTAACATTATCACTCCCAACCCCTTCACAAAAATGTGAAATAGAGATTTTCATCTCCCTACATAACCCTTTCAGAATGTCTCTTCCAGCCTAAACCTCTTTCTTTGAGACATATAAATAAATAAAAGAAGAGATATTGGGTCACTTAGGTATCTACAGATTTTGGGATCACTGCTTAGGTAATTGACTATATTAACTCTCTGTGATAAAATAATTAAATTGGCTTCCAAACAGGTACTCAAAAATTCCAAATTACATCCCCATAATTAATTTTCTTTGTCCATTTATTCACGGTTAATTTCACTAAATAATCATTAATTCACTCTAATTTAATTATCTCAAAATCAATCGGAACAATGAGGTATTTTTCCTAAGAATACTTTGGTACATAATATGATTTTCGATGTTACGTATACAATACCCGCTTCGGCAAATCAATTCTCCCCTAATTGGATTTTACCAACTTCTTATTTAGTCCTTGATTTTAAGACTTAACATCTAGGATACTCTATTGGATAAATACAATAGTCAAATTTATTGTTTGAAAAAAAATATTACTTAGTCAAGGGGGTATCACAATCAAAGATCTTTCTTGGAGAGGACTCATCTGAATTGTGATCTCAGAACTTCTTACATAACTATTTCCCAACTTGAGGAGATTTAGATCCAACTAAAATATAGTCGCATCCATAACAATCCAAGCAACAATTGTCCAAGCATTCCAATTCTCATAACCCTCGAAATTAAGAACCTATGAGCCCTTTACACACCTGTGAGAATGTGCAAGTCTAATTTAGTCATCAACTAGAGTTAAATTCACTATATCATAAAGATAAAATGGTAATGAATGTTAGACGTGACTAGGCTTTGAGGTCACGACTAGGGTCTGTGACCATTACAAGTGTGACAAAAATTGGTGGTCACAGACTTTATCGATGATCGAAAGTGAGGGTTATGACCTGGAATGTGGGGTAGCATATGTCTCTATAACAACATTATTTTATTGTCCGGTTTACATTTGAGTATGTCGTACATTGCTACAAGCGTCGAAGACTTATTTAATTTCAGTTAGGCGTCAAGACGGATCCGAATGTTGACGTTCTTCGACATTCAAAGCCTCTACGAGATGAATTTTTGCAAGTTTATGTTTTTGTTACTTTAGGGTTCATTTAAAAAGTGTTGAGATATTTTTCTAAAATATTTTCTAAGTGTTGAGGCATTATTTTTTGCCAAAGAGAAATTTTTCTAAGTGTGTAAGCGGAGTTTTTGACTAAATAATTTTTTTTCTCGCCTAGTCATTCGAGAGAGGGGCTACTGTCATTCAAGAGACATAGCCTTGTCACGAGAAGTGTTGTTCGAGCGACACTTACATTTTGTTCGAGCGACTTTTGACCTCGTTTCGAGCAAAGCATCGCCTTATGTTTTTTATATAAAGAGCGTGTTAAATAAGACTTTTTTACGAGAGGAGACCTGAGTTTACAGTTCTACGAAAACTGCAATCTGTATAAACATTTAGTCTTCTCCTTTTAGGGTTTAGAACCTTGTTTTCAATTCATAACACATACCAATTTTATAGTGAGTTCTTTTGGAATCGAAGATACAAGATTGTTGAAGTTTTATCTTGTAGAAAGGGTAAATCTACTGCTGATCTTGGTAGCTCTTGAGGTTGGTGCTGGATGACTTGGCACCACTTGAAGGAGGTGCTGGGTTGACTATGATTGCGGTCATTGGGAGTGCTTGCGGGTGTTCCTTACTATCTTGTGGATTCGCTGCGGGAGTCCATTGCTGATTTAGGTTGCGGCCTTGTGGGTATCTGCGGATATTCATTGCAGATTTCGCTTGTAATCTTATAATTTCTGATTTACAAATTATTAGGAAAATAAAAAGGTTTTTTCTCTTCAGGATTTTTTTTCCTTAAAATAGGTTTCCTTTACATGCTTCCTAATTTTCTGATTTTAAATCACTTATATGCATGAGCTATGGTTATAATTAAAATTTGGGATTAATCAATTTTATTTAATTTAAGAACACTTTGTTCCGCTGCACTGCACTCTTTATTAGGCCTGTCAATGGGTCAGGGTCGGGTCGGGTTTAGGGAGATCCAGATCCATGTAATCGGGCCTTTATCGGGTTTAGGTTCGGGTCCGAGTTCGGTTCTTCATTGGGTCTACAATATTGGATCCAGACTCGGATCCGTTCGGGTCTTCGGGTCTCGGGTTCGGGGCCGGGTCTGGTCAAATATATACATTTATTTTATATTTATTTTATAGTATCCCCCTTCTTTATTTTTTAATCTTAAATTAAAATATTTTGTATTGTATTATAGAATATTATTAGTATAAATAAAACATATATTAATTATATTTATTAAATACATAAATATATATTTATATATATATTGATTACATGTTATTTTGATAAGATACATTTATAAATATATATAAAGTTATAGTATATGTATATATATTTAAAAAATAATAATGTACAATTCGGTTCGGGTCTTCGGGTCCGGGTCTTGTATAAAATCTAGACCCTACCCATTTAATAAACGGGTCTTCGGGTATTCGGATCTCGGGTCCAAAAAAATATGCTCAGACCATATTATACGGATCGGGTCCGGGTCGGCTCCGGATCCAGACCCGACGCTTTGACATGTCTACTCTCTAATTATTACCAAAGACTTTTGAGTCGAGTTAATACCACAGCATTTACAAATTGGTATCAGAGTGTGTTGCACTAAGATATTGTGTTGGATACAAATTTTCTTAAGTATGGCTTTTGGTGGTACTGATGATTTTAGATGTCAACTTTTTGAAAGGTCTAATTGGAAAGTTCCCATGATTTATTATTTTAATTCATTCGATGAAAACGACTCTGAGAGGTGTCTTGGTTGTTAGAGAATTGGTTATACGATAGATGAGTGTCCCACTAATATATGAATATTTTTTAACAAATCGACATCTCAGGTTTCTCCCCTCACTGATAGTGACTCGAAAAAAGAAGTTTTTTTATGCTACTAAGCGAGAGCTTCCCACCCCTGTGACTAGCGATGAGAGTGAGGAAAAAGAGGAGGAGTTGAATGAGTTGTAATAACCTGTATGTGGAATCTATAAAGTTAAATAAGGCAAACTTGAAACTACAAGCTAAATTTTAGATAAGAATAACACGAATGACTTAATTAAGGATCTTAGGACACGTGAGGAGATGCTTAGATAAAAGCTATGATATGTCAAAGGTGCGAGAGATAGTCTTAGAGGGTTGATGGAGATTATGAAAAAGGAGCTTTTAGAGTTTGAGGATTCTATATGTGTACTCGATTCGAGAATAGGTGAGCATGAGAATAGTTTAAGAGAGTCAAGCAAAGTGAAGTTTAATTTGGAGTATAGGTTAGAAAAGCCAGATAAGATGTTAGGCACTGTCTAAATCAAGGAGGATAGGTGTGGTATAGGCTTCGATGATAATGCTTCACACATTCCCAAAGCCAACCCCACACGAGTGAGAGAGCCTCCTATAGTTGTTAAGTTAGAGGCACATAGAGTTATTTGGAGAGATCCACCTAGAAACATTTTCAGAGAGCCACTTACGAATTTTAAAAGAGCACCATCTTTAAGGAACATGCACCGCCCTATTTACACTTGCACACATTGCGGTAGGTAAGGTCATCTTACGTATTTCTGTTACAAGATTCAAAATTCTCCTTGGATGTTTAATAAGAGAATAAATTGTATCCTCAAACCCCCACATATTGTTATGAATCTATTTGGGTTAGCAAATTGGATTTAGAGGCTTTTGGATTGATTGTTTAGGATTCTTGTTTGATTGCACATGATTCACCCCATGTTAGTTCTCTTGGTTGATCATGTTGGATGTTTGTCATTTGCTAGTTGTGCTTCATGATTCATTCTTGATAGTGTCATAACATGTATATTTTGTACTTCTATTTTCCATTTTTGATATTTTTTGAAAAACCAAAAAGATTTTGTTTTAAATTTTTTTTTGGAAAAATAAAAGATTTTCATATTTTTAAAAAAATTGAAAAAGCCAAAAAGATTTTATTTTCAGAAAATTCTTTGGAAAAGGACAAAAAGAGTTTTGTATACCGAGTCACAATTTCATTCCATATACATGTGACAATTTGATAGTGTTTTGATATGCGTCATCATTTCACTTTTGTGCTTTATAATGTTTGGAGTCATTAAGATGTAATTTGAGATAAATACCTACATGTTTGACTCTTATCTCCTTTAATGCACACTTGCATGAATTTGCTTGACTATTGTTCTTGTCAAATTATATGTTGGTCGAAGTGTTTCCATCTCAATCTTGTCTTTAAAACAAAACCCAATGCAATAAAACTCGACAATGAAAGTAATGCATGTAAGAACCGTTTACCGTGAGGACTTAAATTGTAAAAAATGATGAGTGTTCACGAGAAAGGGCTGCAAGAGTACAAAATTAACTCGTCATGAAAGTTGTCGTTTAAAAGAGCCCAAAAAAATTTAAATGCAATAGAAAGATAAAAATGCCAAAATAAGGGGACAATAGGTTTAGATCACCTCAAAAGAAAAAAAGAAAAATATTTATTATTTATTAGGTTGTTCAGATGGAAAAATGTAAAAAATGAGTTTGCACGTCCTGAAAAAGTCTTGAAAAGCATTACATAGTGTTAGACATTGTTGGTGTGAAAATCATTTCAGACTTTGATGTGTCGATTGAATTGAGTCAATGTCATATGATTCACATTATTTGACATCTAAGGACAATTTTGAGTTCATTCGTTTGGAGTATCCATATTCATCGTGCACATATGTTATGTTTGATTGCATTGATTTTCCTATCGAATTTGTTCACACCCATTCATTTCGTTTCCATGAGTTGGTTATCTTAGTGTAAATTCATGGTGTGTGATTGTGGCAAAAAAAAATTCAGCATTTTTGGTTGAAAAATAAAAAATTATTTGTGGACATCTTTGAGTATATCCTGATGATCATAGTTGTTTTCCTTGTTTTTCGTGAGAACTCCATGTTTATTTTGTTTATTCTTTTCCTTGTCTATTTCAGACAAATAAAAAGGCGGAGAATGTAGTATGGGAGAGATTTAATTATGGTGATTGATTTATTATTATCTCATTTCAAACTCAATACGTCACGAAGGTATTTGCTTTGTCTCATGTATGTAGGTACAAAGATTGAAGATCATATGTTGCACACCCTGATGAGAAAAGCTTGAAGATACGATGTTGATGATTTTTGAAGGAAAGTTTCAGACTTGCATTTCTGATACCTTTTCTGTGTTGGGTTCATGGGAGGGTATTAAATTTGTATAGGCATTTTGATTTGATAATTCAGATATTTTTATTTTGTACCAACATAGACATAGGGAGATATTTATAACGACAATGTTTTATTGTCCAGTTTACATTTGAGTATGTCGTATGCCGCTACAATCGTCAAATACTTATTCAAGTTTAATCGAGCATCACGATGGATCCGAATATCAACCTTCTTCAACATTCAAAGCCTCCATGAGATGAATTTTGGTAAGGTTGTATTTTTGTTACTTTAAGGTTCATTTAAAAAGTGTGGGAGATATTTTTATAAAATATTTTTTAAGCGTTTAGGCATTACTTTTCGTCAAAAAGAAAGTTTTCTAAGTCTATAGGTGGAGTTTTTAACGAAATAAATTTTTTTTCTTGCCTGGTCTTTCGAGTGACATGCTATTATCATTCAAGCAACATAGCCTTGTCACGGGAATCGTCATTCGAGCGACACTTACATTTCGTTCGAGTAACTTTTGACCTCGTTCGAGCGACACGCCGCCTTCAGTTTTTTTTATATAAAGAGCATGTTAAATGTGAATTTTTCCCAAAGGAGACCTGAGTTTTACAGTTATACGAAAATTGCAATCTGCAGAAACATTTTGTCTTCTCCTTTTAGGGTTGAAGACCTTGTTTTCATTTCACAAAACATCCCAATCTTTTAGTGAATTATTTTGGAACCCAAGATACAACCTTGTTAAAAAAAATTCTTGTAGAGAGGGTAAATCTACGGCTGATCTTGGTAGCTAGTGAGGGAGGTGGTCGTTGACTCGGTATCGCTTGAAGGAGGTGCTACGGTGACTACGACTACGGTCATTGGGAGTTCTTGTGGGTGTTCCTTGTTGTCTTGTAGATTTCATGCGATTGTCCATTGCTAATTTAGGTTGCGGCCTTGTGCGTATTTTCCAATATTCATTGCAGATTTCTATTGTAATATTGTAATTTGTGATTTATAAATTATTTGTGAAATAAAAAGGTTTTTGCCCATCGGGGATTTTTTTCCTGAAAATTGGTTTCGTTTATATGCTTCCTAATTTTATGATTTCAAATCACTTAGATGCATGCGTTAGGGTTTTAACTAAAATTTGGGATTAATTAATTTGGTTTAATTTAAAATACTTTGTTCCATTATACTGCACTCTCAAGTTAGTATCAATTTTTTTAGTCGAGTTAATACCACCGCATTTACAGGCTCCATGGTCACGGACCTGATTCGTGACCAGTATTAGACTGAAGGTCACAGACCTGAGCCATGACCAGTTGTGGATAGAGGGTGTGACAAATAGGGCCATAGATCAAAATGGTCATGACACAAAGACACGATCCCTATTTAAAAAAACAAATAAAAACATAGTTATGGTCTTGGACCGTGACCATGTTTTTATTTATTTTTTTCAAAAATGGGTGTCATGACTTTAGCCTGTGACCATATACATTTAACAAAAAGATAATATATATTTTTAGGCAGCCCGAAAGAAAAAATAAGTCTTCATCAACCTAATCGTACTAAATATTTGCAAATTGTAGTCCTCTTCTCAAATCGGGCATCCTGTGAGTGCACCGTCAGTTCCTATGAGTTACATTGTCCCGTGCGAGGTGTTTGTGCCCCTCGAAGGGCGGTTGGGGTGCTGTTTGGGGTTTTTCCCCTCTATCGACATGTTTTCATGCCTAAGTCTAGTTATTTAAAATTTTCAGTCCTATTCTAAAACCAGGTATCCTGTGGCTATACGGTTAATTCTTACGAGTTACATTGGTCTCGTGATAGGTGTTTGTGCCTCTTACGGGGCAGTTTAAAGGATATTTTTGGTTTTACCTTTCTAACGACATATTTTTAAGCCAAAGGTCGAGTGTTTGCAAATTACGGGGTAGTTTGGGGGGTTTTCTGGGTTTTGTGCCTCTAGCAACATGTTTTCAATCCTTAGTCTGGTTATTTGTAAATTTTTGTCCTATCCTAAAATCTATCATCCCGAGACTATGTGATTAGTTGCTATGAGTTGCATTGGCCTTTATACGAGGTGTTCGTGACCTTTAAGGGGCTATTTTTTATTTTTCCTCCAACGTCATGTTTTCAAATTTTGGTTATTTTCAAATTTTAGTCATATTCTCGAACTAGTTGTCCCGTGACTACACAATGAGTTCCTACAAGTTACATTAGTCTCATGAAAGGTGTTCGTGCCCCTTACGGGACCATTTGGGGGTTGTTTTGGGTTTCTACACTCTAGCGGCACGTTTTGAGTCTAAGTCAAGTTATTTGAAAATTTTAGTCCTATTCTCAAATCGAGCCTCCATGATTACACAATAAATTGCTACTAGTTACACTAATCCCGTGTGAGGTGTTTGTACCTCTTACGAGACCGTTTGGGAGATGTTTTAGGTTTTCCCACTTTAGCGGCATGTTTTCAAGCCTAAGTCCGGTTATTATAAAATTTTATTCCTATTATTAAACCGTGCATCCCAATACTATATGGCTAGTTCCAAAGAGTTATGTTGGTCCCGTCCAAGTTGTTCGTATCCCTAACGGGGCCTTCATAGGTTATCTTGCATATTCCCTCTTTAGAGGCATGTTTTCAAGACAGAGTATACTTATTTTAAAAAACTTAGTCCTACTCTCAAAGCGAGCATCTCGTGACTATGTGGTTTTCCAATGCATTTCATTGCTCCTGTGCAATATGTTTGATCGAGCGGTAAAAGTGTGTTCGTGTGAGGACACAATCGTTGTGTGTTTCGCCGCCGCGATGCAAAAACCTAAACTACTACTACACTTGCGAGCAAAGCACAACGGTAAGTCGGGTATCATAAGAAATCCACAGGGAGTGATTGAATTTTAGATTTTAATTGTTTAATTACTTCTGGAATAAAAGTGTAAAATAAATAAATGAAAAGGTGATGGCTGGTTATGGTGGAAAAAGAAAAGAGAAGTTAACGCTAAATTAAAGGAAAGCGAGGATCGGGATCGCATCCTACCACACGGATCGAAACAACTACTAATTAAAGTTAAGGATCAAAAGCAAATTAATCGAGCATTTTCAATTAAGCATAAACATCACATAATAAGGAATTCAATCCAAAGTTGTGAGATTAAATATTTAACGGAAAATGGTCACACGCGGATTAAATTCGGATTGTTGCTATAAACACTAACATTGCATGACAAAGAGAGTTAAACGCATAATAATCCGACTTTAATACGCGAGGTGATAACGAGGGTTTTTGCGTGTGTTTGTCGTTGTTGAAAGCCAAGTTAATCAAAACCTCAAATACCTACAAATAATAATAAACTCAAGTGTAGAGGTAAGTAAGGGTATCAATCCACTTCCTAGGGAGTAAGCTAGAGACAAATTCAATTGTAATTCACTTTTTATTTTCTTTTTGTGCTTTTTCACTTTTTCTAATTTTTTTTAGCTTTTTCAATATTAAAACAAAAGGGTGAGGTGAGATTTTAAACTAAACTAAACTAAGATGAAAATAACTAACTAGAAAATGACTAAAATGAAAAATAAGGTCTAACACTAAAATAAAAGATAAAGTGAGGTAAATAATTGTGAGAACAATCAAGGAGTGGGATTACACCACAAATTTTAGTTATTCTAATTAATTAATTTAATTATTTGAATTCTCCCAAATTAATATTAAAATTACAAACCAACTCTCGTTGTAAGTGTAATTAGAATAGTAATCTTTTAGAAAGTTAAAATTAACACCCCACAACTCTAGAAAATTATATCTACACTCCTTTTAATTAATCACCCGCTAGGATCGATCAATTAGAATTTATGTCAATCTTAGAAATTAAATTTAGAGTTGAAATTCAAATGATAATACCCCACTTAAGAAACCCCTATCTCTAGTTAGAATCTAAAATGGGTATTATCACTAGAATTTCGATTTTCTCTCGAAAATCATTTACCCTCTCTCGAGGCGTAAACCTAAGGGTGAGGGATCAAATTTAACATTCAAAGGGAAATTTCAAGTAAGCAAACTAATTAAACTAAAATAATATCAAATAAGGGTTTCACCCCACCCCTTGAAAGGGGATTTAGCCTATCATGGTATGAAATATGACAAATTAATAATCAAAGGCATAAACAAATAAAATGGAAGGGTAAGAGGACAAATCTTCAAACAAGTCTCCTTGATTTGCAAAATTGGACTCTAATCCTCCATTGAAATTGATCAACATCTATTCCAAATGAGCTTTCCACCATATTCAATTACATACAAATACTCATTTGAATTGCTCAACAATTAATCTCTCACAAATATCTAAAAAGATAAAAATAAAATTATTTACGAAAATATTCTACCTAATTTATTTTCTACTCTAACCTATCTCTCTCTAGAATTTTCTCTCTACAAAGCTCTTCCTTCTCCAAAATGGTCTTCAACTCTCTTTAAATATGCAATGGAGCAAAGGGGTATAAGTGGGAATTGGCTAGAGGTGCATGTGTATAAGGTGAGAGCACATGTGCATGGGGGTGTGAGGTGAGGGAATATTTGGAAAAATCTGATTTGTTATTGAGGGTAATGTGGGTAATTCACACAAGTGTGCATGTGGGATATGTGTTGGGGTATTTTAGGTAAATGGTTATAGGAGGTTTATGTTGGTTTTAAGCACATGGGTAATTGTTTGTTGATTTTGGTGTTTGGTTTTGTTGGCAAGGGATATAGCAGAACGTGGCTTAGTTTTGGAGAAAGTGGGTTCTTGGTTCACATGGGTATTGGGTGGAGGGTTCGGGTTTTGGGCGGACACGGATCCGGGTTGGGGTCGGGTTTGGACAGTTGGGTTGCAGGTCATGGCTAGTCGGAGTGGATTGGTGAGCTGGTGTGGGTCCGCTTGGTTTTTCGGCGGGTAAGGGTGAGATTGGCCGAGAGGGAGATGGGACGCGCCAGGGGGTAAGGCCGGAGGTGGGTTTAAGGGGGCTGGGGTGAGAGATCGACGCCGGCGTAGGAAGGGATAAGGTGGCCGCGGCGGAGGTTGTGGTGGTTGGTCGCGAGTTGAGGAGGTGCCGTCGCCAGGTTATGGGTTTCGGTGATGAGGGATTGGCCGGGTCTGCAGGAGTGTAAGGTGAATTAGAGGGGTTCAGAAGGTGGGTCTCTGGTTATGGGGATATGGGGAGAGATAAAGATTGTTGGAGGTTGAAGAAGAAGTGGGGTAGGTTAAGGTGTTGTGAGGGTGTAAGGAAATAGGATGAGGGTGAGACTTAAGGATTTGTTTTGGTGTGTGTGTTTAATTTGAACCAACCTAAAATAATGAAAAGACTCAACTAACAAAATAAAAATAAAAAGTAAAATCTACTAAAACAAAAAGAACTAAATAAATAAATTCTAAACTCTAAGAATAAAAATAAAGATTCAATAAAATAAAACTAAAAAGAAATAAGAAATAAAAATAAAATTCCATTAAACTAAAAATTAAAATCCTAAAAAGAAAATGTAAAAACTAATAAATAAATGAAATCCTAAAAATTAAAATCCTAATAAAATAAAACTAAACTAAACTAAAAACTAATAAAAATCAAAATCAAAATAAAATTATACTAATAAAAATAAAAATAGAAAATAAAATCTAAAAATTCTAAAATAAATCCTAAAAATAGAAAAGACTCAAACTAAAAATCTAAAAAATAATAAAAGGGCAAATTAGACACACACGGGGTTCGGGGGTAGGTTTAGGCTAGGGTTTAGGCTCAGGTAAGGGTATGGAAGAGGTATTAGCTCCATAAAACGCGCAATTGCCTTGAAATATAGCTTTTGACACCGCAATTGACGTTAAGCCTGCATGATAAACATTTACGCCCATAAGACCCATATTGTCGAGAATTAGCAACTAAAATACATCTATTCGGGGTATAAATTGTACAGTTTTGGGTGCTTATCACGAGGTTTCAATTAAATGCAATTTTACACAAAACCTAACTTTCGAGGTCCAAATCCGTTAATGGCGGAACACAACCCCGACCCTATTTATCTAAGGGTACATGATGAACTAAACTAATTAACAAATAATTAAACTTTAAAATCAATAAATAAATAACTACAACTAATTAACAAAGCATGAAATTAATGGAAGAAAGTAAAGAAAGCAAGAGAAAAATGAAAGACAACTTAAATTAAGAAACTAACATACATCAAAGTGGGCAAAACACCCAAAGTGGTGGAGTAGAGCAAAGCTCCATACAAACCCTAAACTAATGTGAAATGTAAGATATCTCTTCAAAATGAAGAGAAAGAGTATTTATACAAAACAAATCCCATGGCAAAATTGTAAATAAAAGGGGAGAAAAACAAAGATTCGGCATTGGGCCGAATCGATTCGATTGGAGAATATCTCGAGACTACCAGAGGGGCGAATCAATTCGGGATAAATCAGAATCGATTCGAAATGGTGGGCGA